>VXBC01000514.1:959-249295 GCA_013399945.1 Ploceus nigricollis | reverse complement strand
ATAAAAGATTAACTAAACTCAGGAATAATAATAATAATAATAATAATTGTAACAGGGAATACATTTACTTCTACTAAATTTCAAAATGGAAAAAATAAGCTAATTAGAGGAGTCTACATTTTGAGGGGACATTTTTCTTTAGGTAAGAAGAAAAGTGTAAAGTTATGTGCATTAAATACTAATTTTCACAACCCAAAAGACACAGCTGTGCTTTAAAGACACAGTGAAATTGTAATTATCTAATTTGGCTTGGTAAGAGCTAATTTTTCTTGGCTTTTTGCCCAGAATACATTTATTCCTTCTGCAAAAAACAGTATAGCAAATTCTAAAACAGAAAAGGAACATGCAACAGAGATGCAATACAAGAACACGTTGGTGACAAACATAATATACTTATGGATTACTGCCTTCAGTAATCCAAATTTACACTAATCTGTACAAAGATAATAATATCTTGATAGTAAAAACAAGTGAAATCTTCAATTTATTGACAAAACAGGAGCAGGAACTCCAGGCCGCAGAGCAGGTTTGAACACCACCCTGGAAAGAACCTCCAGAAGTCCTGAGAATCTAAACATTCACTTTTAGCATTACAGAAACCAACCCATGGAAACCAAAATAAAACCTTATAAAACCGATCGAATGTCCCAACATTAATATAGAATATTGAGAAGGTGCTTTTAGGGAGTCTTTTTCCCCTTTACATCCAAGAAGAAATTCTATCACCTGACTGACTGATATAATGGTCTTTAGCTGGGATAACACTGCAGTAGAAGATTAACTAATGCAGAAAACAAGTCCTTAATTGCTGTTTTTGTCTGCTGAGTATGAATGTTTCAGAAACTTCTGTCAAATTTTATAGTGCTCAGCACACAGGAACAAGCTTTTTTCCCCCATGGTATATCTTAGAAGAAGACTGATAAAGACTGATAGTTGTATGCTATTTACCCCTCCAAAAAATAATGTCCTATAGCTACCTTCGAGAACACTGCAGTCAGGTATAATGGGACACAAAACCTACTCCATAATATCTCTTCATTTTCAATAATATTTTGGTGAGGCCCTGGCACAGGCTGCCCAGAGAAGCTACGGCTGCCCCATCCCTGTCCGGTTGGACAGGACTTGGAGCAGCCTAGGGTAGTGGAAAGTTGTCCCTGCCCGTGGCAGGGGTGGACCTGGATGAGCTTTAAGGTTCATTGCAAGCCAAATCAGTTTGTAATCCTGTGATCTTATGTTTCTTCATGTAGTATGGAACAGGAAACTGCTGCAAGGTACTGCTCCAGTGGCATAATGTTACATCTTTTTCATTCTATGACTTTAAATGTACCGTTCATTAAGTATCTTTCTACTAGATACTGACACAGTTCTGTTCACAAAAGAGGTTCGGTAGTGAAATTAACCAGTTGTTTCCCCAGTTCATCACAATGTACTGCTCATTAAGTATCTTTCTACTAGATACTGACACAGTTCTGTTTACAAAACAGGTTCGGTAGTGAAATTAACTAGTTGTTTTCCCAGTTCATCACAATGTGTCATTCACAGCTCAGCTGCTTGCCCTTACTTTGGCCTCTTTATGCCATGTCCTCTCATAGAATGGCACAAAGCCTTATCTCCTCCTGCCCAGCCCAGGGCTGGCGTGATCTTCACTGTCCTGCCAGTTCCTGATTCATTTCCACGCTTCTCAGTACAAGAAAGACAAGGAGCTACTGCAGAAGGGCCATAAAGGTGATGAGTGTGGAGCAGGTCTCTGATGAGGAGAGACTGCGGGAGCTGGGGCTGTTTATTCTGGAGAAGAGAGGACTGAGAGGGGACCTCATTAATGCGAATGAGTATCTCAAAGGAGCAGATAAAGAGCAGGGACCAAACTCTTTCCAGTAGTACCCATTGACAGTATGAGGAGCAAAGGCCATAAACTAAAACACGAGAAGTTTCATTTTAACATGAGCAAGAACTTCCCGTTGAGGATGGCAGAGCACCGGAACACCTGCCCAGGGAGGGTGTGGAGACTCCCTCTCTGGAGACATTCCAAACCCACCTCTGTGCCACCTGCTCTACGTGACCCTGTCCTGGCAGAGAGGTTGGACTGGATGATCTCCAGAGGTTCCCTTCCAACCCTCAGGATAGCGTGATTCTGGGATGACACTGAAGAGACACCGCTGGTTCTCTGCCACGCACCGAGCCTACGGTCGGGCTGGGTGAGCAAACACGGACCGGGAACCAAAGGGCAAGGGGCAGAGGTTCCATCGAGGGCCGGGGGTGATGCCAGCCAGCCGTGATGCCAGCGGTGACTCCAGCCGTGCTTCCAGCAGCTACCCGGCAGGAACGGTGAGCGGCGGGCGGCCCCGAGCCCGGCCGGGATGAGCAGTAGCGCCCGGTGCTGCGGGGGCTGTTCCCCACTTTAGGAGCTCCCTAAACACAAACAGAGCAGTCTAGATAGTTTAAAGAATAAATACTGTTTATTCTCTAAAGGGCGCACAGTGGGGCTTTCCACAAATCACGCTCAGGTGGTAATAACTTGCAATCTTTTATAAAGCAAAACTCACATGGACCCGCCTATCTAATCCACGCTCTCCGCCTACCTAATGCATATTTATTCGGTGATGCAATCTTATGCAATGCTTCAAACACATGGTTGTTTCCTTCATTAAGCAACTCGTATTGTAGAAGTTATCTGACGCCATCAGTTGCGTTTACACAAAGTGAGACAACGCAGCGTGGGGACAGACAATTCAGCTCGGAGGCATCAAGGTGACCTGGGCCGCGGGGAGCGGGGGGGTGGCCGGATCCACATCCGGGTGAGGCCGCGCCGGCGGGGAGCGGGGACGGGCAGGGGCAGGCCGGCCGGAGCGGGCGCTGGTCCCGGCTGGGTCACAGCCCTGCCAGGGCCGGGGCACAGCCCTACCCGCTCGGGTAACAGCCAGGCTGCGCTGGTCGAGCGGGCGGCAGAACCCGGCCGGAGCTTGGCTGCAGGGATGGACCCTTCGAGGTCCACCTGCCGCCATTCTCCTCCCTCCACCTGCCTTCACTTGCCCTCACCTGCCTTTTCCTGCCTTTTCCTGCCTTTTCCTGCCTTTTCCTGCCTTTTCCTGCCTTTTCCTGCCTTTTCCTTCTTGCACCTGCCTTTTCCTTCTTGCACCTGCCTTTTCCTTCTTGCACCTGCCTTCACTTGCCCTCACCTGCCTTTTCCTGCCTTTTCCTGCCTTTTCCTGCCTTTTCCTGCCTTTTCCTGCCTTTTCCTGCCTTTTCCTGCCTTTTCCTGCCTTTTCCTGCCTTTTCCTGCCTTTTCCTTCTTGCACCTGCCTTCTGCTTCCTTCGTCTGCCCCCTCACCTGCCTGCCCTGCCCAGTCCCTCCCTGTGCCGCAGCACTGACCGTCCTGTATGGCGCTGGTGATGTACTTAGTGATGTACGCAGCATAAGGGTCGCTACAAAAGGGGATTTTAGAATTCGTTCAGAGGAGCAGCAGGGGCCTGCCTTCCTTCTCTGCACCAGAAAATTGGTGTCCCTATAAACGGGAGAACCCTTGGAGTACTTCTCTAGCCCAGAGGTTTGGAAATCCTGGCTATGAGTTCTTTGCTCTTCTGCTTCCAAGGCCAAACTGTACGTGGCCAAGTTTTCAAACATTGTCCAGAATGTTTTAGTTGTGAAATATCCTGCGTGATTTTTCAGAGGTGTGTGGGCGCCTAGTATCTTACTATAAACGGAGTTAAGTGTTGAAGTATTCCTGAAAATTTCTCAGAATCTTCAGGCATCTAAACCACTTTCTATAAATCTGGTCTTTAATATTTTAGGAGTTTTGAGGCTTCTGATCTGTGTAACAGGGTTGATTGTGTCCTCTTGGTACCTCAGCGCCTGAGCCCACCCTTCTGCTCTGGGATATTGTCATGGTGAGCTCTGCCTGCAGCTTTGGTTCTTGTCAGGAGACTCTAGTTTATCTCATAAGCAGTTTTTCTTGTCTTTCTTAGGAATTCTTTTTGCCTATCAATTGCACACCGTGAACGCATCTTTTGCCACCTTACTGCAGCATTTTAGTGGAACTTCGGGTAGTGTTTGTCAGTTTCAGTAGACCTGCTTAATAGTTTTTGTTTTCAGCACTTCCTGGCTGTTTGCCTTTCTGTTCTTCAGATTTTGCTCTTCCACGTATATTTTTTGAATATATGACCATGATCTGAGCACCTCCACATCCATGGCTTGACTGTCTAAAGTAAATGTTGATGCAAGTGTTGTAATTACTTCCTTATTTTTCCTTCAGGGGCTATCAGTTTCTCACTCCCCAATACTGGAAGCAGACTGCTGACCATCCTCTAACACAGACTGCAGGGCAGACGGTATCAGTTGAGTGCAGTAGTGATCCTCATGCTGGTAGGATCTGAAAGAAGAAAATCACAGTAGCATTCAAACAGGTGATGCTTGAAAAGATAGATAATCCCAGAGCCTTTTTTGAGAGCCTCTTAAAAGCGATTTTTTTAAGTGTATTTTGAAAGGAAGACAATTAAATACAGGAGATAAGTTTATGTGCTCTGTAAGTCAATGTGTCTGTGTGAATTGTTCCACCAAAAACACTTTCTGCTGTTAGTCTGGGACATTGAAGCTGAGATGGTGTTTTACTGTAGCTCAGCTGAGGGGGTGGGTGGGTCATGTACACACCAGATTGAGACAATTGGCATTAAAATAGGTCTGTAGCCTTTGCTTTTGTTTTCATCCAAATCTTTCTCTGACCATTGCTATAATTAAGTTTAAGGCTTCCTACCAGTTTGATTCTACCTGGAATGGTTGAAAACTAAGCATACCAGGTGACACATTTGCTTCTGTTGTGTTCACACAGAAACCTCCGTGAGGATTTGGAGACACAGTGATGAGACCATGCCTCACTAGAACTCCCAGTGCAGTTTTAGTTCTTTTGCAATTGATTAGGAACTCCTTGACTGTTTTCTGCATGTCTTTGCAAACAACTGTGGGCTGTTGGGCCAGCTCCTTCACATTTATTTCCAAGTGACACAGCTACTGCCAGAGCTTGGTGAAGAGTATCTGCTGTCTAGGCACTGTTAGCTGCCTCTGTGGTGTCAGGCTGATGACAACCACACAGATTTAGAGATGCCAAAGTGCAGTTATGCTATGAAGCATATTTCTGCTCCAGAGGAACAATTGGATTGCAATCTTAAGGGCAATAACTCCCCAAATCTTTACGGAACTGCTGAGACAGAGACCACCTAAGCGTGGTGTCTCTCTGGGGGCTTGGCTGGGTTCCTACTGAAAACCCAGCTTCCAGGAAAGCTTGCAACACCAAATGGGAAAAGGTTTGTGGTATGATGGAAACACACTTCCTGTGAGTCACAGTGCCTTCCTGCCCACGTTCAGGTACACGAGGTGTGGTTTGTGTGTGCAGGGCCCGATATCCTCATATGTGGTGTAATCTGCTGCTGTCCATCTGTGCAGTGCTCCGTGCTCAAGTGCCCTTACAGGGAAGTTCTTTCTGCTCAAGGAAAATTAATTTGGTTATAATAATGAAAGAGAAAAATTCTCGTTAAACCAGTCTCGATACTCAGAACTTTTTCAGCTGGGTTATTTTGTTTGTTTGTTTGCTTGCTTGCTTGCTTTTAGTGTAGGGCTTTCCCCTCAGTACACTCCAAGTCTCAGGCTACAGATTCTTAAATTTTAAGTCATGTGGAATAAATCTACCTTTAAGTGCAGTGTAAGTGGCAGATCGTCTAAAAAGTGTTTCAAGGTGACTTTCAGGCACTGTATTTTAACATCTGTTACATTTCATTACTTCGTTACTTTGATATTTGTAAATGTAAGAATGCGTCAGAAATTCAAAGTGCAGGACTTGTTTTTCTTTTTTCTACCTCATACTTCTAATGACTTAAGATTTATGTGGAAATAATCCCTGCTGGTGTTAGTAAAAATAAATACCTTAAATTTGAAGGTTGGATTTATCTTTTCTGATAAAGCCTCTTGCAAGCCTAATCTTCCCTCATCACTTTGCATCCTTTAAGCAAAGGTATCTGCTCTCCAGACCTGAGTCTCCAGAAGTAGTACTATTTTTACATATAAAAATTAAGTGATTTGTAGTTTTCTTAATGCAGAATATATTATCTAAACTTTCTTGGCATACAGTAGGATTTGCATTACTTTGTCCTGAAAAGTTGGGGTTGACTAATGTGAAGAATTTTGCTTTTCTGACATAGCAGGCTTTTTTTCATTGTTCAGTTGGCAGATTTATTTTAGGTGTGACTGAAATGAATTCTGGGAGTTCTGTCCACTCTTTCAATTAAACCATTAAAAATGTAAATTCCATTCTAGGGAGTGGTTGGAGAAGCAGAATTATGTACCCATAAATTTCTTTCTAAGTAATCACAGAGGACTTTCTGAATTAAGAAAAAAGTTAATTAAGTTTTTTTACTTACACATACATGTGGCAATGGATGTTCCTCAAGAGGTTTTCAGGGATGTAATTTTTATAGAGTTTTTCTGCAGTTTCCCATCAGATTTATGTGACATCTGTGTCTGCCTTAAGTTTGTTGGCATTCATGAGGCTAAAATTTCCTGTGACCACCTTATTACAGACACTGCCTAGTAAACGTTCCCATCCTTTGAGTCACAGCTAGAGGAATGGGCATAATATTTAGAAAGTCATTTTGGATCCTCAGAAAGAGAAATATTATATAATATTTCTATATACCTATATAATGCCCATAAGAGAAAAGCAGGTGTTTGTATTTGTCATTGGAATGATAAAAATGCATTCATTTGAATGTCTATCAGAGAAGAATTTGGAAATGGATTCAGCTTAAAAATATGTCTTGTGTTATATTTGCAAAAGTTCTAAGTTTTAGTTTTAAGAAAATCAAGCATGTCTAAACTATAGTGCTAATTTAGTACAAAAAAAAAAAAAAGACCTAAAATCTCAGGCAGTTTATAGAACTCTGAGATCTTTAAAAACCTTCCATTCAGTGAAAATCAAATAGGGCTAAATCCTGATTTTTAGGGCTCACACGAACAATTGTGGTAAGTTTTAGAAAATAGAATTTTCACCTATTCAGCATTTTCCTTGATTAAAGAACCAAATTTGAACCTCTTTATATGATAACATATGGCATAATACTTAGATATTATAAATATGATAGATATTATATTATAGATAACATAACATAATACTTAGATGTTAACACTCAAATATTAAATAGGCAAGTTTTCACTTGCAGTGAAATGTAAGTCAGGTTCAGACCCATTCTTCCAAAGACCCATTCAGACCCATTCTTTGATAGACTCCAGGAATATTCCTCTCATTTTAGTGCAGACCTGGAAAAGATGGCAAATTTCTGTGCACATACATAAATTGATTTTAGGTGCCTATGCAACAGTAGTGGTTGGGGCTGTTTCCTTTCAGAAAAAGTAATTAAAATATTTAATGCTGATAGCAGAGGTGGTTCCAAATTGAGACTTTTGCTTCTCTTCATCTTTCCTCTGGATTATAAAGCTGTAGCAGATCAATCAAAGCAATCTCTGCTGGAGGGTAGGTCGCATGTAGGAATACAGTTGGAATCTGGCACTAAGGGCTGACAGTATTTAAAACTTGATGTCCTTGTAAATGATGGATTTAGGGTGTGCAAGCACTTTTTGAAGTGCAAAACATCCAAACTCAAATTATTCCAGTGCGAAAACTAGTAATTTCAAGGCTGTAGCCTTGGATCTGTTACTAGAACTGTTTCTTTTCCTTCAACAAAGGACTTAAAAAGGGATTTAATGTGCTGTGTTATTTATAGAAAAGCAGTTTGCAGGGGCATTTCTATCAGTGTTTGAGCGTGCTGGCTGATTTGGTTTCGTTTTTGTACATAGTGGAGAATTGCACTGTCGCCATGAACCATTGCATTTGTGAGAGCTCTCAGCACAGCCACACCAAAGCACTGCATCTTTTAACCTGAGTAGAAGATGAAAAATTCACAAATGGCAATCATCTCTTTCAAGTGAAAACGAGTGTGTATGAAAATGGAGTGGAAATTCCATACTTCAGTACAGATATGTTAGAAGGCATCTCCTGTCAGGAGCAGCCAAGGACTTTGGGTTTGTCCAGTCTGGAGAGAGGGAGGCTGAGGGGTGCCCTCCATGAGGGTGGCCAGGCAGGGCAGAGCCTTCCAGGTCGGTGGTGGGTGCCCCAGGCGTGCCGTGTCTCAGAGGCACTTGGACAATGCCCTTCCTAATGTGCTCCGACTTTTGGTGAGGGCTCAGTCTGTTGGACTAGATGATTGTTGTAGGTCTGGAACTATTCTGTTCTGTGAACACTCTGGGGAGGGGATGCAGCTGTGGGAGAGGATATTGAATAAATATGAGCTGAAAGGGATGACAGATGCTTGCTCTGAGCTGTGGACATTTCAAGAAAATCACTGCTGTAGACATCCTTGCTGTTGCACATGTGCTTTTGGGCACATTAGCTGGAGGCAGAAGAAATCTGGGAGAAGGTGAATGGGTTTAGAGGTGCTTCATCAGTTAATAACCATGCTCACAAAAACAGAATATAATGTCCTGCAGTGAAACAGGTTGCTTAACCTAGCACTGGAAGTAGTTTAACATTTAAAAACCCAGCTGAACAAACCCCCTTTGTCTGGGAAGCAGAAACTAACAATCCATTACATCAATTCATAAGCAATTTGATCTCAATATACAAGATTATGAAAGGATTCTTTGTAACAACCTTACAAGCCTTAAAATTAGAAGTTCATAAGTAATTTTTTTGTCTCCTGCCCAGGTGATTATATTCAAGTGAAATGATTCCACATAAAATTTAAAGATTGAAAATACAAAACTTCCAAATGTTTAGAAATTATTTTGTTATCTAAACTTCCATTAGATTGTAAATAAATAAATAAATTGATGTACTAAATATTATGAGTTCATTCTGTGTTTCCTTAATGTTTATTCTGTGTCTCCTTATGGTTTCTGAATAAAGTGAATGCAGATAAAAGCTATCCAATATTCTGTGTATTGTTGCAAAAACTTGGTCTTGTAGTTCTTTATTCCTAAATACTTTGCCAGAACTCACTGCTAGAGTTGTTTTATTTACAGAAAGATGGAATTGCTTTACTTTGAATTTGTTTTAGTATCCATTTATATTAAATACCTATGTTTTCATTTAAGTATCTTCTGTTTATTGCGGAACACAGTGATGTTTGGGATTTTGTAAAAATTTCTGAGGAAAAGAGACCTACAGTCAAGTTCTTTGTGCTAGGCTTGCTTTTTTTCAAAATTTTAACAACACATTACTGTGTTACCGTTCTTGAGCTTAGTGTGTGTGTATAGAGAGAAATAAAGTGGAAATCCTGTCTCTGAGGATTGGAATTTAGTGTAGATTTAAATGGAAACCAAAATATTTTAGCATGCGTTTGCCAGTTAAGCTTTTAAAAGGACTTTCCATGGGGTGCAGCTTCTGAAATAGTGTAATAGTGATTTTCTGAAGAGGTTTCCACATAATGCACATGCCACAGTCAGCTTGCTTTTAGTTCGTAAGCTGCCACAGTGAAAAATCAGTATCTTGGTCTGATCCACTATAGACTCAAGAAAAGTTGTACTTAGTTTGAAATCATGGAATTGTTAAGGTTGGAAAAGACCTTCAAGATGGTCGGGTCCGACCATTAACCTCACACTGCCAAGTTCACCACTAACCCATGTCCCCAGGTGCCACATCCACACGTCTTTAAATGCCTCCAGGGTTGGTGGCTCCACCACTGCCCTGGGCAGCTTTTTCCAGTGCTTGAGCACCCTTTTGTGGAAGGTTTTTCTTCCCCAATATTTCATCTAAACATCTCCTGGTGCAGCTTGAGGCTCTTTCCCCTTTTCCCATCCCTTGTTCCCTGGGAGCAGAGCCTCACCCCCCATCTGGTTGCACTGTCCTGTCAGGGAGTTGTGGAGAGCCTGAAGGCCCCCCACAAGCATCCTTTTCTCCAGACCAAACATTCCCAGCTCCCTCAGCCACTCCATTCACAACTCTGGGCCTGTTCACCCAGCCATTTATTTTACCCAGCAAAGAGTGCACAAGTTCAAGCCAGGAGCAGCCAGTTTCTCCAGGTGAAGACACTGGAAAAAGATAAGTTCTACTAAAGTCCAGGTAAAAAAATCCAAAGCCTTTCCCTCAACCAAAACGCGGGTCACCTTGTCACAGGAGATCAGGTCAGATCCTCCTTCCCTCTCTGTTTGTACGTGGGAGGAATGTCCAGCCAACTGGGAGCTGCCTAAATAGCCAGGACTGCTGGTACATGGTTGGAAGTGGCCCTGTGGGCTCTCTCAGCAGCTTGCTCAGCACCCTTAGGTGGGCCGCAGCCAGACCTGTAGATCTGTGTGTGTCTGAGAGGCACAGCAGCATCATCTTCTGGAATGCAGGGCTTCATTCTGCTCCCTCTCCCTCTCCTCCAGCTCAGGGCTGGCTACCCCGGGGACACCTGGTCTTGCTACTGAAGTCTGAGGCCAAGACAGTGCTGAGTACCTCAGCCTTTTCCTCATTCTTTCTCACTATTATTTTCCACTGCATCCTGTGAGGGTGGAGATTTAGCCCTCCTTTTCTTGCTGTTGTATTTATAAAATCATTTTTGTATTGTCTTTCATGGCAGCAGAGAGGTTAAGTTTTAGTTGCGTTTGGGCCCTCTTGAATTCCTCCTGCAGAACCTCCTGCCCTCCTTGCAGTCCTGTTTCCCCTCCGCTGGGTTGGATTTCTAGCAGACACCCAGTAAAAAGGCCAGCAATCGTGAGACTTCTCCCAGTCCTTTAGAGAATATTTCATCTGTCTCCATCCTGGCTGGGGGGACTGTAACACACTCCCACTGGGACATCTGCCTTGTTCACCTTTCCTCTGATTTTTACCCAAAACACTTTCTGCCCCCCCTCCCCTTTTTTCTCTTTTTTGACTCTGGACAAGGTCCTGCACATTTGTTTAGCACTGATGGACAATAGCATTGTAAACTGACTCTGGAAGGGGTCTCACAAACTGAGTTTAAAACCACTTTTGTTTAATCCACTTAAAAATTATTCTTACAGAAATTTAGGGTTAATCACAGTGTGATGAATGATAAAATGAGATACTGATACTCTGAGACCAGATTAACCTTATTATTAGGAGCTAAAAAATAGGTTCTGCTTTAGGACTTTAATAAATACTTTTTCTAATTAAAGAGTGCTCAAAAAGTGCGTGATACAGCTATTTAACTTCCATCAATATTGAATGTACCTGGGATTTAGTTAAATTATCCGTACAAATCACTTACGAACTGCCTTTAATGTTTATAAAGAGGCCTGACTTGCCCTCTTGTTGGAGTTGAAAGAACAATATTGGTTTAAGAATCTTTAAGTGGAGAAGAGACAAGAACTAATAGGCTTGAAAATTTCAAAAACTGAGTCAAATTATACTTATGTTTGGAAACTATTTCATTTAAATTGACTGTGAGCCCTGAAGACTTTGCTATATATAGATCCTTTTGTTTTCCTGTCTGAAAATAAGTGTGTTCTTTGTCTTTCTCTTTTTTTATATATATGCCTATATCTAGGTACACACACCTGTGTTGCCCCAGTGGTTTTTCCACAGTAGAGCAAACTTAGTAGTTGTTTTTTGGGTTTTGTTTTGGTTTTGGTTTTTTTTTCTTTTTTATTATAACAAGCTGAAATAATTTAGTGTAAATCCCTAGTACTTTCAGAGCATACCTTTAGAAGTTAACCACCTTTGCCATTCATTTATGAGGGACCAAGTTAATACTGTTAAAAAATGAACTTATCAGTAAAAGGTTTCAAAATATTTTTACAAGATACTGGCTTGCTAAATTGCCTTCATGTATTCCAGAGTGTGTTTAGGAAAGATGGAAGAGGTTAATTTATTGAGTTATTGTGATGTGAACTGTATTAAAGACATGTTTTTAGTAAAACAGATGAATACTAAGTAGCAAGAGTACTCAAAAATAGTTACAAAAATGTAAATCACTTTTTACAAGTTATGATCTAGAGGTAGTATGTGTAAAACACACTTGGAAATGAAGTAATTTTCCTTCTAACATACTTGAATATTTTTTCTTTTAAAAAAAAGGGAAAAAAGCTAACAAAGTTGTTGCAAAAACAGAATACATTTTGATTTTAAATGGTTGTCTTCCAGTAACATCTATGCTAAAATCTTTCCAATTTCTTCATGGTATAAAATGCACAATAATCTGATTAGAGTCTCTAGTTAATAAATAAGGGTTTTGTGGGGTTTTTTTAAAAAAGATTTTTTTATGTTAAATTTTATGTCAACATTGAATCCCATGGAAAAATTATTGTATTTTAAAAATTATGTGTATTTAACCTAGTTTAACTCTACACGACTGCAGAACATGTGAAGTTGGTAAAGCTAACAAAGGATGGAACAGTGACAGTGTCTTTGGGACAGCAGGGGCTAATGATTGGTTTTTGCTTATTAATCCAGTCCAGGTTCCTCCATAAGGTTTGAATTATAAACCCACACACCAAATAAAAAAGTGAGGGAAGGCTGAAAGGAGACCAACAGTCTCAGAGCTGAGTTTAGTTCTAGTCTTAGAACAGGCAGGCTTCTGGTCAGAATTCTGGTTCCAGCCAGCCAGGCTCCCTCCTGAGCAGCTGCTCTCATGAAATGCACTGGGTTTGAATTTATTAAAATTATTTTGGCATTTAAAAGGGTTTTTTCTTTGTTCCTATTTAGTGAAATGCTTTACAATATTCATTTTCTGTGTAAGTTGTGCAGTGTGCAATATTTGTCCTGGGAAAAGTAGTCATTTGATGATAGGAATAACCTATTAATTATGAGTGAAGGAAGATAGTTGTGAGTTTTTTAGTTGATTTTTTTTTTACAATCATATATTTTAGAAGATGGCTGGATTAGGTTGAGGTTGGCCATTCACATACATTTCTTTGTCAAAGCCTCTACAGAAAATTATAGTTACCACCTGAAACTTTAAATTGCTAAATGCATTTTTTTTAATTACTATTGAATATAAGTGTAGGGCATTAATGGTTATTGATGCAATATTCAAGTTCTTTCTTGCTGACTTTAGTCAAGCAGAACTTGTTTTCATTGGGAATTTTGCTGACTGAAGACTATGTAATTGCCCAGTAATTAACATAGTTAAAAGATATCACTCTACATGTAGTTTGCACTTTGGAACCCGAATTTTCTGATGGTTTTCGCAGCATTGCCAGAAGGGATACTTTTGCATAGTAATTTCTGAATAAACTTCAGTAGTTCTCTTTAAACAGTGCTGGTTTCAAAAGCCATTAGGCTCTGTGAATATGTAAGACCCTTGTTACCTTAAATAATTCCATGAATTCTCCAGTATATTATTTCTAATTTCACTGTGTGCTTGTATAAATACCTGTCCACTACAACTTGTTCCTGTTTTGTTCTTGTACCTGTATTTATATGCATGGAAGTTTTATACTTTAGGATTAATATCTGTTAGGCATGCATTTTCTTCCAGTTTAGCAAAGGTCTTAGAGGACTTACAAAATTGCGGTTTAAAATAAATTAGCTGGGAGAAGGAACAATTGGTTTCTTTTAAACTGGGAAGATTTGGAGCATTTTGGTTTTGTCTGTTTGTTTGGGGTTGGGAGGGAGTTTAACGCTTCTTGAATGAGAAATAATCTTTTCTTAATTGGTAACTGATGTGTGATATTCTTGGTATGTGCCCTCCTCACTTACTTGCTCCTTAAATGTCCTGGTAGCTTGCTGAGTATGGAACGTCTTAGGAAATGTCTCCCTCTTTCTGAGAAGGGCCTGGTAGTTCTGACAAATCTTTGTCAAAAGCTTTGGGCCTAGAGAAGAGCTGTATTCTAGAAATGCATATTAGGCATAAAGAATCAACCTGAAGTGATAAATTATTTTAAAGTATTGTGATCTGATTAAATGAAAAGCATTTAGGTGTTGAGCTCAAATCCTGTTTTCGCTCTGGCCTGATCTGGAATCTCTGTTTGCAGCTCCCTTAACGTATTACAAAGGCATTAATGGCAATCAGCTCTTTCTGTGAGAAATATTTTGTATTTTTTGATTGCAACAGAGAACATACAATTATGATAATATCCATTTGGTCAAAGGTCATGTGATGAAAAGTGTTGTGTTGCATGCTTAGGAGCAGACCAAAAACAAAGATGAAAAAAGAGAAAGATAATGTGCACAGACATTCTGGTAGTGGTGTTTTCTGTTGGAAAGCACATTAGCATTTTCATTTTACTTGTTTATGACTTGGGAGTTGGACAATGTGAAACCTCTCCAGTTTGCTTTGTAAGAGTCACATGAAAAGGAATTTTAAGTTGCATCATGAGTTGCTTCTTCATGAACTGGACCATGTCTTCGGAGAGCATGGAAAATCAAGTTAATCTGCTTAATATGTGAACAAAAAGTCATCAAGTCTTCTTTCTAAGTATTAGTAAAAGGAGAAGAAGGTGAAATGATGATACATTCTTCTTTCTGTGTACGAGGGAGAGTAATATCTGGCTTTTTCTGCTTCTAACAGTATATCTAGAGCTTGCAAACAAAGAATTAAAAGGGTTTTTTAAATGACCAGTTGTGTTGTGTTTCAGTTTTTGCATTAAACTTCCATAAAATCTAAATTTCTAATAGATGATTGGGGTGAAATGAATATTATTAGCATTATTTAAGGTTTGCTTTTTCAAGACCAGCAACTGAGTTATATAAAATCAGAAGGATGTGAAAATCTGAGACATAATGTCATGTCAGAGAAATAGCTTAGTATCTTTTTTTTTGCCTGAAATGAGTACCTTTCCCTGTGAGAGGTGCTGTACTTTCAGGGTTTGGAGGAAGCTGAGGGAGGGGAGTTGTTTGATTTATTGGAAAAGTGAGTCTTCCAGTCCATTAGGAGGCATAGAGGAATGATAAAAGAATGCTGTGTATTTTTATTTAGTATATTCCTATTTTAAATTATGTATTTATTTAGTATAATCCTATCTTACCATGTGCTGCTGATTTTTTGGGATTTTTTGGTTCTTTGGGTTTTTTTGGTCTTTTTTTTTTAAGTATCCATGGTCACGTGTCAGCTTTTCTAACATAAGATTAGAATGATAACCTGTACACGCTGACATTTCACAGTTTTTGTGAACTGTCTATATGTAAGTTAAAGAGTATCTTTTTCATAATATTTAACTATCAGGTGTACTGATTATCCTTTATATTTAGACCTTTACTATCTTATTTTACTTTTAATTAAGAGAAAAAAACTCATTTTTAAGTGCATAACAATATGATCTGCAGAATTTTTAAAGGTTGTGGGGGTTTTTTTCTTTTTTTTACTTTAAAGATTCTTCTTCTCATGAAGGAGTGTTGGTTTTGAGAATAAGCTATTCACTCAGCACCAGACTTTCCTAGGCAGTGCATTGTGCCAAAACCTGGTATTACCCTGGGTTTGGTTTTGTTTAGTTGGGTATTTTTATTTTCCTGTAAAGCATATATTCCTTCTTAATGTGAAAGGTCTTGAGCACTCTTTTCATAACATTAATGACATTTATTAGTGCAAGTTACCACACATCCATGTGAGCATGCATTCAAAGACCTAGCTTTTTGTTTGACGTGTTGTTATATTAAATTGTGTTTCTGTGATGCTCTTACTGTTACTAAGATTGTGTCAAACCTTCTATTTTCACATACCTGTTCTGTGACAAAGTTCGCTTGAGGCAGAACTTGGTGCCTTTTACTCTTGGAAAGCTTCTCCATTGTGCAGACACCTCTTTTTAGTTCTGTTAAAGCACATTACTGTGATTTGCAGGTAAAAATAATTTATTGCATTTGCTAATGCTGCTTATTAACAGTAACATGGAGAAGCAGGAGAATTTCAGTTGTCAGTCTGAGTTCTTGAAGCTCAATAATATTTTAAGTGGGAATGCATTTGAAACATGTGACCCTTTCTTTTTGCTTTTAATCCCTCCATTTCTTAAGTTTATCAGACATGAACTGTAGAAGTAAGACCACAGTTTGTTTTAACATTCCCAAACTCTTAACAGGAGGTGTTTCTGTACCCTCTATTTGCTTCTAAGTAAAAAGATTGTGTTCCTAAATCAGCGCTGTAGAAAAATCAAGCATATTGTTGGAGTGACTGGTTGCATGAAATTCTTGGAACTGATATCAGCTCTTCTCTTGAGAGGAAAGCCCTGAATTACAAAGCACTTGTGTCTGTTCAGAGGCTGAGAGGAAGATAAAAGCTGAGGCTACTGAAACTGGCTCAACAAGCCATTGATTCATTATGAAGCGTTAGACTTTTCTTTTTGAGAAAAAGAGTTGTTATTTGTAAATGTCTTGCCATGTTCATGATCAAATAGTACCATTTAATGATTCCTAGGAAAGGTTTTGAATAAATTAATGAAGTAACAAAGTAATTTATTACTTCCAAAGGAGCATCCCCATGCAGTTTTGCTTCCTTGTCAGGATATTTTTTTCCTTAATGCCAAAAGTTCACCTCAGCCTTTTTCAAGTAACATTTCTGTTGGATACAAAGATTTATGTAAGACATTTATTCTTTGAACTCATGATGAAAATATTTCTTAGAAGCATAAAATCATAGAATGGTTTGGGTTGGAAGTGACATCAAAGCTCATTCATTTCCAGCCCCTGCCGTGGGCAGGGACACCTTCCACTCTCCCAGGTTGCTTGGAGCCCCATCCAGCCTGGCCTTGGGCACTTCCAGGGATGGGGCAGCCTCAGCTTCTCTGGGAAACCTGTGCCAGGGTCTCAGCACCCTCACCGAGAACAATTTCTTCCTGATATTCAATCTAAACCCCCTCTCTGTCAGTGTGAAGCCATTCCCCCTTGTCCTGTCACTCCAGGCCCTTGTCAATAGTCTGTCTCTATCTTTCCTGTGGGCTCCCTTCAGGTACATGTCAGTAGGCTTTCACTCCTTTTATTCCTCCTACAGCAATGAAGATTCTAGGGCTACTCTTTCCCTTTCATGCTCCTCTCTTGAGGTTGGTTCTTCTGTCATCAGCAAACCCAGTCATAAATGATCTTGGACAGATGTTGGTAGTTATGAGTACGGTTCAGCTGAAGAATAATGTCGAAAGTGGATTCACATTTTCTTTTAATAATACCGTTGTGGATCAAACTGAATACATTGAAACCTAGACCATCCATGGAAGGGGCATTTGGAAGTTTTCTAATCCAAACCACTATGTAAAGCAGATCTGGTTAGAACAGGTGGATCAGGGCCCTGTCCAATCACATTCTTTGTGATTATCCGCAAGAGTAATTCTTTGTGGTAGGGCAATTCTTCAGGGTAATTCCCTGTGATTATCCTCAGGTCCAACATGTTTGTGGGCAACCTGTTCCAATATCTGGTCACAATTTTCACTATTCCAACTTCTGTCCTAAGGGTTTTGTCCTAATCCCAGTGCAGCTCTGAGAACAGCCTGGCTCTCTCTTTTAGAGGTCTGTGTTCAATTTATGGGTTCCAGTAAAATGAGCATACTTTAAGTATGAGAGTTTTTAGTCTACCATGGTCACTTTTTCTCAAGCATTGTGGGACTTGTGGTGTCTGATCTTTGTGACCTAATTAGCACATGACAAGTCAGGCTTTTCTCACCTTTCTCTTTTTTTGTTGTTGTTGTAGAATACAAACTAAATTCCAGACCTTCTGATTATCATTAGTCTGAATCAGGTTTCAGAGATTGTTGTTCTGGACTTGATGTTGATTAATTATACGTATTGCCTGGCTGTACTTAACATGAATGTTTAATTCCAGTTTAATTCAAGCTGCTTTCTGAGATTTTTTGGAGGTGGATGGGGAGAAGGCTTGGCAAAAGGAAAGGGGTTTCCTCCAAAGCACTGTATGGTTGAATTGTATCCAATTTGCTAGAATTCTCACGGAAGTTTATGTGCATTTTGTAAAAATGTGTGGCTTTTGAAGTAAAAGGATATTTGTGATAGATAAAGCTTAGAGAAGGCCAATAGAGAAATGAGAAAAATAGTTAACTGTGTGATTTCTTATTTTTATAAAGCAAAACTAGCTTTTCCATGTTCTGGTCACAAGAAACCAATTATAGTGAAGCCTGAAGGTCTAAGAAGGTGAAGACTGAAGCTCTAACTCTTGAGTTCCTGAAATTGTTAGAATTAACTCTTGGGAAAGATAGGTTCTGCAGGTATTGAAATATGCTGAATAATACTGTATTTTAATATTTCTGCTGGAGTAGGTATTACTTGAAACCCTCTTTGAATATCTAGAGAGAAGCAGCTGGTATTTTTTAAGTAGATGATTGTCAAAGTTGGAGGAAATTTCATAGAACATGGGTTTCCCAGTTTTCTCTGTTAGTTTCTTCTAGGATATGGTTGAGGAATTGACAGTTCTTGAATATGTTTTCCATACAAGCTGTGGTGCTGCGGGTTGTTTTTTTTTCCCCCTCCTATGTCATAAGTGAATTTGAAAACCCGTATTTGCCCTCTCTGTAGGAGCTCTCAGAGCTCATTTTCCTCTTGTGGGTAAAAGTGAAACTCTTAATTTCTTTTTGTGTGGTTGTGTTTGAACTATGGAAGTGAAATGGACTTCAAATTTGTGCTTCATTGCTTTTTCCCGCTTTGCTCACTGTTTAAAAAAGCCAAAAGGCATGTGCTGAAGAACAGTGCCCTCAAATTCTAAACCACAAATTTTTGTGGAATTGATTGTGTAGATTAACTTAATACCAGTTTTTGTGGAGTTTCTAAGGTCTTTTCTTATATGAATTCAGTACCTTGAAGATGAGAATATTATTTCTAACGATTATTCAAATTTCTTTAATAAAGGCTATATGAAGCTAAAGTGTTTGTTTATACAATGTGGTTCTTTTTCCTTCTAAAAAGGCTTTTAACATTGGGAAAGGCAGTTATGGAAGTCTTAAAATTGTGTAAGATGGTCTTGGTATGAAACTGATACAAATACTACAGCTTTTTCTGTAACTGTTTTGTTACTTGCAGCATTGGCATGTGAAAGTAGAGTTATTTCAAAATTATTGGTGATGCTAGGTGTGGAACATCACATCATAGGATATGGAATCTTACATGCTTTTTGCAGGATCTGGATCTTTCACTTCAGGGGGTCTCCTGACAAAAGGACTAAGTGGTAAAAAAAGTTCCTTCCTTCCTGGAGTCCTTCCTTCCTGGAGTCCTTCCTTCCTGGAGTCCTTCCTTCCTGGAGTCCTTCCTTCCTGGAGTCCTTCCTTCCTGGAGTCTTTCCTTCTTCCCTTCCTCCCTTCCTTCCTCCCTTCCTTGCCTCCCTCCCTCCCTCTCATTTGGTTTATAAATTCTATTTTATGTAAATTGATCCTTGACTTTTATTGTCTCATTCCTTAATGTGCTGTTCTCATCTCTAAGCATTGAAACCTTCTGGAAACTCTTCAGAATAAATGGATCAATGGGTAGACCTGAAAGGTGAATAGGAAAAGAAAATTCTCTGGGTGTTTTCTCCAGTGCTTGACTGCTGCTGCTTCTTAGACCAAAGTCTCAGTCCTTGCAGATATTCTGAACTTGACTGTGTGTGGCTTTAGGCAGTGCCAGAGCTGGCCTTGCTTTCAGGTTGGGTTGCATGAGTTGTCCTGAGAGACTTTGCAAACTAAATTGTGATTACTTTAATGTTGAGCTGCTTTATTTGGGCTGTGAAAGAAAATTCATTACAATGGGCCAGGCTTTAATTTTTTCTTAAAAGTACCATAGATTTGAGTGGAATAAATTGTAATATAAGTAACTACTACTGCAAAATAGGAGGGTGTGCAACTGCAGACTTTTTTTGGTTTTTGGTTTTTTTCTATTAGAAAAGTTTTAACATTATTTAATGTACTAAGTGTTTGTTAAGTCAGTACTGGAAGTGAAATCAGGGAATAATTTAGGTTAGAAAAGACCTTTAGGATCATGGAGTCCAACCATTAACCTCCCATTGCCAAGTCCACCCTGAACCACATCCTCAAGTGCCGCATCTACACGTCTTTTAAATACCTCCAGGGGCTGTGATTTAATCACAGCCCTGGGTAGCCTGTTCCAATGCTTGACAACATTTTTGGTGAAGAAATTTTCCCTGATATCCAATCTAAACTTCCCCTGGCACAACTTAAGGCCATCTCCTCTTCTCCTATCACTTTGTGCGTTGGAGAAGAGCCTGACCCTCACCTGGCTGCACCCTCCTGTAAGGGAGTGGTAAGGACTGATAATATTCCCCTGAGCCTCTTTTTCTCCAGGCTAAATGAACCAGCCTCAGTTCCCAGGGAAAAATTGCTTTGACACGTTCTGTGTTGTCTTCTTTTTCCCCATAACCTTCAAGTATCTTAATTCACTGTGTGGGTGGGCAGGCCCCTGTCCCCTGTTAAAATGAAGGTGCTAACAGCCCTGCCACTGTGCCTTTCACTCTGGGAGGTGACCAGCACTCTGCTTCCTGGCAGGGCAGGTTTCCCACATGTCCCTTTTTTATGATGGGATCCACAGTGGAACATGCTGGAGAACACTGGTGTTTTGCTGTTGCCTGGTTTTCACTGTCTTACCGTGGGGTGGGACACACAGCATGCAGAATTGTTAGGGTCGTTTTTCTTCTGTAGGAAATGTTACAAATGCTCTAAATGTATTTTAGTTTCCATTATGCTTTGCATTCATATTCTGGTCTTTCTTGAGCTAGGTATCCTTTGGGATATGTGTATTCTGTAATTAAATTTTTCCAATTAATGGCTTAGTAGCTATTGTAAGTTTTTAAGATGCCAAGTGCTTATACTGCAGCTGTAATTGGTATAGATCAGGAGGAAAGCCTGTATCAGCTAGGTAAAAAGAAGCAAGTTTGTTCCTGAATTTTAAAATTTTCAAGTGGTACTTGGAGTTTTGGTGAAAGAACCATGGGGAAAAGTGCATGTGAGCTAGTTAGGTCTTGGTGATACAGAAATTTATCATCTGCCCTGTTGTTTTATCAGAAAAGTATTGCCACTGTACATGCTTTCTAAATTATGTATTTTTAATTTTGTTTTATTGGGGTTTTTTTTGTTGTTTTCTTTTTCTTTTTTTTCTTTTTTTTCTTTTTTTTTTTTTTTTTTTTTTTTTTTTTTTTTTTTTTTTTTTTTTTTTTTTTTTTTTTTTACATCTCATACTTATTCTGAGTAGACTTTTTGGAACCTGCAGTTTTGGCCAAAGATTTATTCTTCAGATGCTGTGGTCTATGTTATGTCCAGTCAAGGGATAGCTAATAAGCCTGTCCTGGACTGAACACATTGGATGAGGCATTTAGGAAACATAAGAATGAAAGTAAAACTGATAGGTTGTCATAGGCAAGGAGTTACCCTGGGGATTGCCAGAAATACAAATGCAGCAGCCCCACCCTCAGGCAGGTCAACACACATCATTCTGACAAAACAAAAAGTAGTATATTCTGTCAGTTCTTCCATTAAAATGTACAAAATTTGGCCTCAAACTCAAAGTTACAGGCCAGGTTATACAGAAATCACTTGATTGTACCTGGCAGAATCAGAATCAGAGGCAATCTCTAGTACCTAGACAAATTTAGATTATCAAGACTTGATTAATTTGAATTCTCACTAACCAGAGATGGATGTGAATGAGGAATTCTTCCTAATTCACCATTTGGTCTTTCCACCACTTTTGCCTTTTGGATATGAAGAATATCAGGATTTCTGGTGGGATTACCACGTTCTTTCTCCCCCTAACTGCTGGAATGGGAAAGAGAGGCTTTTTTTCCCCAGCTTACATTTTTCTGCCTTAAATGGCTCTTGATCTTCCTGTGTATAAAAACATGCTTTTGGTGTGTCTATTAGGTAAGTGCATTTCACAAAGTTCTCATTGCCTGTTTTAAGCTGCTGGCCAGGCTTTGGTGACTGTATTTGGCACAGGAAGGCTTGTGAGCTTCTCAGGTATGCACATCAATCTGAATAAATTTATCATGAAGCCTTACCGGCCATGCGGGAGAAAGTCTTGGGCAACCTCATCTGAAATGCAGTGTTGACCCTGCTTTGAGCAGGAGCTTGGGTTGGATGACCTGCTGGTCTGAATTTTGGCAGAATTTACTGTTCCATTTGGTGGATTCAAACTTGTTGATAAAACCTTCTCAAAATTCAGTGGCTTGCATATTCGTTGTCCATGGAAAGTTTCCTTCTTTTCATGGCATGTGATTGGAGAGCTTCTCAAGCTGTCCTTTTAGGACATGACTGTCTGAGAACTGCAGTGTTTTGGAAATGACCTGGGCTGGATGACCCACTGTGTCTTTTCCAACCATAATTTCTATGACTCTGTAATTTTGAGGTTGACTTCTTGTTGCCCAATTTTACAGTTACTTAATTCCAGTATCAGGCATATTTCAAGAGACCACATTTAGTCATGGTAAGACTGTGTGGGTTGTTTTGTCTTTTTCTGTTATTTTTCAAATCCTGAAGGTTGTCAGCACTTAATGTATTCTTTCCTATTCCGGTGCCACAAATAATGTTCCTACCCTGTGAGGAAAGAAAAGTCTGATTCCCCATTTTGGAATAGATGGTTGACTGAAAGAACTTGCTCCCAGATTTGTTGCAGTCCTAAGGAGAGGTGTTAGGCTACTTCTGTTATTTATTTGTACCAGAAATGCATTTCCATCATGAGAATAAGGCATATAATTGAGAAATTTTGTATTTGGTCATATTTTCAGCATTGCTATCAGTTAAATTTATAATGAGTTATAAATACATATTTAGAACTAAATGCACATGTACTTTGAGGACTGTGAATGTCTCCTATTTCTTTTTCTAAACATTTCCTATAACATTGATGTGGCCCTTTTCCCTGCAGAAGGCTCCCTTTTTATGCAAGAAGAGATCATATTTTGAGAAATGCATCGCCTGATAAGAACTCTTCCAAGAGAACCTCAGCCTTAGAGTTTTTGAAGTGCCTTATATCAGCATTCTTCAGGATTTATTCCATGCTTTCTATCTTAATCTGCTGCCTGCATATTTGTGACACACGTTGAGTTTGCCAGTTTCTGGTATTTTTAGATTTTTTTTTTTGTCCACAGCAGTCAAAGCATGGAAACAAATCAGGATTTCATTTTGAAACAGAGGTGCATATACATGTATGAATATATATTATACACACCCAAAGAGCAAACAGACCTAGAATTCTCTCACCTGGGGGAGAATCGGTTGGCCTGGAATTCCTGTGGGATCTCTGAAGAACTGCAAATTGGAGGATTAGCATCTAGGTGTGACAATATCACTGGTACTTGCTTGGGGTTTGTTTATCTTTTATTCCATTGGAGTGATATGTGGAATAATTCATAAATTAATCACACTGTTACAGCCACAAAATGTCTGTGTTTAAAATTTGTGGGGGAAAGGTAATCTTAGGTCAGAATAGTCCTGGGATTGTTACCAAGCTTAAAAAACTGTATATGAAATGTGGTAAAAAAGATGATGGATTCAATAAGAGGTTGCTCTCCAGTTTTTCTTCTGCCCTACATTCTTTTTCTCTATCAAAAGTTCTGTTATATTTATGCATAGTTTCTTATAAATGTTCTTGAAGGAGAAATGGAAATCCTCACATGTTTTCCTTACAGGGCCTTCTGTCTTTACTGCCTCAGGTCAGTGTTGTATTTGAAGAGAAATCAAAGTAGTTAATCACTTCTTAGAACATGATTTTATGTATTTTCTATTTTTGTTTGCCTTTTATTTTTTTTAGAGACTCTCCATTTTAGCATGCTTTTCCAAAATTGCTTTAATTCTTGTTGAACTCCTCTGAACTTGTTCCAGTTTGTTTTTAAAATACAGTGCTGAATGTACTTTCCCTGGTTGAGACATAACCAGTTCTGAGATGATGGGAATAATGTCTCTTGCACTTTGTGGGGAAAATCTGCTTTGAAGGAACTTTGTGCAGAGCCTGTAAGACTTGTTGATGTGATACAGAATGTATAACAGATAAAATAG
Source organism: Ploceus nigricollis (assembly GCA_013399945.1). Taxonomy (NCBI): domain Eukaryota; kingdom Metazoa; phylum Chordata; class Aves; order Passeriformes; family Ploceidae; genus Ploceus; species Ploceus nigricollis. Next base: position 225,408 of record VXBC01000514.1, on the reverse strand, counting down.
ATAAAGTACCTGTTTGCCTTTCTAAAGGCTCACTTTTTCCAGCTGGCTGCTCTGCCTGCTGCCTGAACACTGGGTTGTGCAGTGATTGTGTCAATCACCAGTCTGGTTTGGGTGGTTTTTCCCAGAAAGTGGCATGAATACAGCAACGTTCTCAGTTTGTGCTGTCTCCATCTGCAGTCCTGTGCTGTCCACACAATCTCCATCCATCATTTGTGAACACACATGCTGCATTCTTGAGCTGTGTATTAAAGCTCTGAATGTTGATAGACTGCATGAATGTTTGACCAGTTAACCTTAACACAGGTTGGAAAAATACCCAACTACCTTCTTTCTCTCTTGGAAAATGAACCAGCACAAAACCCAACCGACACAAAGCCAACAAAACCCCTTGTAGTCCCTAAAAAGATACTTAGTTCTTATACCACAGGAGACTATTGAACAATACTTCAATTTAGACAAATATTTCTACTTACAATGTGATAGTGATGATTCATCATTGAATCACAGAGTGGTTTGGGTTGGAGGGGACCTTAAATATCACCTAGTCCCATGGCAGGGGCACCTTCCACCAGAACAGGTGGCTTCAAGCCCCATCTGTCCTGTCCTTGGACACTTCCAGGGATGGGGCAGCCACAGCTTCTCTGGGCACCCTGTGCCAGGACCTCACCACCCTCACAGGGAAGAATTTCTTCTTGACATCCAGTCTGAACCTACTCTCTTGTAAACAGTCCCTTTCCATCTTTTCTGCAGTAAGGAAAGTTTATCCAGCCTATAGACTGTTTTAACCAAAGTCAATTAGCTTTATAAACATTTTAACATCCTGTAACGACCATATAGGTTTTTTGGATCATTTTCCTATCAGAATTACAGATATATATATTTTGTTAATACATTATAACTTTCTTTCAACAGCTTTGTACATCATGAGTTAGTTTCATTAGCTGAGTAACTTAGCCTGCCTTTTTTTAAAAGCAACTGCAGTTTAACTATAAATATATCCAAATGCCACAGAATTCAGGGCTACAAGTCAAAAATGCTGATCAGTTTGTAAAATCTTAATCAGTTCCTCCATGAAACCTAGGGACAGACCTCTGTGGTAGTAGAAAAATTTCCAGAAATTCACCACAGTCTTTTTCCAAGCTGCAGTTTGTTCTGATGTTGCCAGACAGCTAAGAAGATATGGGAAAAGCAGGAAATCTTTTTGGATTTAATCACAGTGCTGATTTGGAGGAGCAACTTAACAATGGAAAATATTTTTTATGCTTTAAATCATAAACACAGAAATATACAAGGTCCATGGTAGATCAAGACTGCATTAAGATAGATTGTTTTCCTTATGAGTGAGGATAACCCTTCATTTTGGAATCTGGTGGTCAGAAATCCTATTTCCTAGACATATTTATGTATTTATTTGTTTATTTATATATATATATATATCTCTCCAGACTAGATTATTTGATGGTTGTAGTACCATTTGTTGAGGTACTGGGGACCTGTTTGCTCTACCTGAAATCTTTAGATGCAACTTTTATGTAACATCTTCCTATTTTCCTCCATGAGGAAGATTTTCCTGCATTTTTGCTTTCAAAAGATGTTGGTCTATGTTGATGGGCAGTGCTTATGTTTTCCCCTGAAGTTATTCAAATTCTGTTGTAAAACACACAATGTTTTGTATTTAACTCAATCAATAAAAAAGTACTTCTTAAGCGAGATCTTGCAGTTCTTGGCCTTGCATCTTCTGTGTGAAAAAGTTCTTATTTAAGCCCCTTTATCTCTTTTAGGACTTAAAAAGGATGGAGGCTTCAGGTAGGCTATGGAGATGAGACTGGAAGGAAGGACTGAATGCTCATTTCTGAGCAAGTGGGGGATGAGGTTATGAAAATGTTGTAAAATCAAGATTTCTTTTGTGTTCTAGTGCCTGCTGAAAGATGGATGATGATGACTTTGGAGGATTTGAGGTATGCTGTTTGGATAACTTTGCTTTGAAATTTAACAATTTTCAACTATTTTATGGACATTTATAGCATTTTGTAAAATATGTAACAGTTTCTTCTTGTTTCCAGGCAGCAGAGAGTTATGAGTTTGGAAACGGTGAAAAGCAGACCACATCTCCTGCTATTGCTTGGGCAGCATTTCCTACAGGTATTGACAGAATCACTGTAAAAAATTTTAATATTCTATTCCTGTCCTTATGTATTCACTGTAAAAATCAGGGCTTAGAAGGGTGTATGCAATAAAATAATGCACAATAAAAGAATAGCCAGCAGTCAAAACTTGAGCGTAAGAACGTTCCTGAGCAATTCTTTTGGGAAGCTGCACTTCTCAAAGTTAAACTTTATCGAGAAAATAAAGAGAAATTCAGTTTATAGAGTAGAAAAGGAATGAACTTCTTCATTCAAAGGAGATTCTTTTCTATTGAGTGTGGAAGATCTGTTGCAAATTGTGGGAAAACAGAAAAAGTTAAAAATAGGATTGTGACGAAGTCTTTTACTTGCTTTGGGGAAGAGGGGAGGGATGAGAATGATCATTTTTACTTAAGCCGTTTATATAGTTGAAAAATATATTACATATTCTTTATCTCAAGCAGAAACATTAGGGAACTGTTTTATTAATCTATACAAGTGCCTGGTGCCTGTCTGAATTTTAGGAAATTGATAAAAGTTTATTGATAAATGTATATTATCAGTAGAACTAAAATATTATGGAGATGTTACTGATTTTGTTATGGTCTAGATTTCACTCTTTTCACAAAACAAAACAGCACTTTTGCAGCATCAGGAAAAAATGACCCATAACCCACATTGTATTGTTATGCAGAATAAATTATGCAAAATAAGGCAGAGATTTTTCTTAACGTGAGCTCTCTATAAATCATGTTCTTAAAATGTTTTTATTAATTTATTTCTGGCTTTCATCTATTACAGAATAATTAGTTTTATTTGTCATTGAAACAGAGGAAAACAAATACCAAGGAAACAATATTTTTCCAAATAACTCTGTTATTCATCTTGTCATTTTGACTGATATTTAAAATTACTGCTTAAATTCAGTAGCAGGTTTTAGTGTGTTTAATAAATTAAATCCAATATAGCTGTGCAGTGTCTGTCAGTGAAGTCCAATTAAAATCCTGTAAGGTGTGTAGAATTGAAACTATTTGTACATAACACAGAAGGTTTTTTTTATGATTTTAAGTGACACAGAAGTCCTAGGATAAGTGATACCCAGATGTTTTAAGTATTTCAAAAATAAAAAAAACCTCCTGTATTCTGGATATTTTGTTACTGTAAAATCTTTACATGACTTTTTCATGCAAATATTGCTGTGAATAAATTAGTTTATGGCAATAGGCAAAGTTTTAATAGTATTGGCCAAGTGCTTCTTGGGCACTGAATTGCAGATGGATGTTTTTAGTAACAGAAGTAACTGAATTGTCTGCCCAATGGTATCTATATATAAAGATGTTCCTGTCTTACCCTAGAAATTTCTTAGTAAGGCTTGCTGAAAAATTCAAATGTATTATGGTGCTATTGAGGTGAGTTTGATAAATTTGGGGGACGATAACATTGTATACACCCAAGATTTGATAAACTTTCCGGAGGAGGAGTTACTCATTTTGTGAATTTCCTACATATCTGCTGTTTGGAAGTTATAAAATGAAACACTGAAGCCTGTGGCTGTATTTTTCAGTGTGCAGGCAGAATTCAGAAATTATTTCTAAAGCCTCAATGGCGACTTCATTGCAATTTTGCCCTTGAAATTGGTCTTGGGCTTCTTACTATTCTTTTGGTAGTATGGACCACATGGTACATTTAAAGTGTTAGGATAGTAGATGAAATTACTTTTCTTCTAGAATAGTTTGGCTTTGGAGGAATAAAATGTGGGGAAGAGCTTTGTGCTGTGAGTTACCAGAAATCATCCTGAGAGTGCATCAGAGTGGTTTTTCCCACTGTGGTCACAAAAGCAGTTTTAAACTCAAACTTTCTACCTGAATGTTACTTTTAATGAAAATGTTCAGGAATAGAGTTTTCAGTGTATACAGTATAACTGAAAGTGTCCTTGAATTGTAATATCAAGAAAGGGAAGTTGAGGAAGGAAATTTAATTTTGTTTCTGAGGTTTTTTTAATTTTTAAAGCTGAAACCTACATTTAGAGGAACTGTGCTACAAGTAGTTTGCAACATTCTAAAAAAATATGTCAAATAATTATTATATGATCTTTTGCTCAGGGCCCTGTTGTCATATTACTTCTTAATTGCTAGATATAAGTAACATCCAATTAGTAAAATATTACCCATGTGGTACATTTGGTATTTGACGTCTTCATTCTGAAACTCAGTACGAAGGATAAGACTCAGTGGAATGTTGATTTAACAGTTCATGTTCATCCATTTGGTTTTCTTTTCAGAATTTCTGATCCCCCAGGGAATTTTAATAATTGTTTAAGCTTCATTACCAACATAAAGACACAGAATTTTCCTCGCATTAGCAAGATTGCAGGCTGTTCCTGATCTCTGCTGCTATTAACAAACTGCATGGTTCTGGCAGTTCTTACATACAAACTTATGACAGAATAGTCTTAATATTGGGACGTCTAGTCTTCAGAAATTATTAGATACTTTTTAAGTACAATTCTGGCAATAAATTATATCTGCATCTTATTTCACCTTTTTCAGGTGTATGACTTTTTATATACCTGTAATTGAGTGAATGCTTCTTTTCTCTACAGTGCTGCAGCTCTGATCATTGAATAATAGATTTATTTGAAAATTCATCAGACTTAGCCTGTTGGAGTCAGGTCAGGTAGTTCCAACAGAGGCAAGTTTTTGTTTCAGAGGTTGTGAAACTGTTCCATTATGGTAACTAAGGCATGATAAGCAGGAATGATTTAGGAGTTCTCTTTATAAGCAAATTTTGAGCTGAATTAAATGCAATTTCACCAGTATATACACAAGAGGAATTAATTAAGAGAGCTTGAATTATAGACATAGCACACATAGTTCTAGGAATGTCTAATTTATGAAGCTTTTAGCATTGCTGAAAAGTGAAAAGAAGGTTTTGTAAAAAAAGATGTTTGAATGATACCTTGGAAAGTTGCCACCTTTTCTTGTCTTCTGCAAGGTCATGTGTTTAGTTGAAAATTTTAAACCAAAATGTTCAGAAGTGCTCACCAGTGGTTGCTCCTCATTTTCTAGCTTTCATTTTGACAACTTAAGGAGTGGGGATTTTGTTTCTGGTTTGGTTTTTTCTCCCCTTCGAGATGCAAAGCATTCATTACTATAATTAGAACTACTGAAAGTTCCACCTGATTGTAGAAGATTCCACATAAAACTCTACTACCTGAAAGATGGAGTTTTATCTCTAGGATTGGACACCCCAAAATATGTGAATATCTAAAGCTCTAATCTCAACAAGTCTACATTCCTCCTATGTGCCCAGTCTCCATGGCTGTTTTTACTTTTGTGATAAATTATTTATATGTGAACCATGCCTGTGCTATGGTAATCCTCACCAAAGGTTGAACACTCTCATCACAAGGTCAGTTTTTCCATGTGAGTTGACAGTTTTAGTAAGAGAACCACTTGCTTGCTTGGTCAGAAATTGCCTGGTACATTATTTTAGCTGTTTTTCCATCAGATGGAAATTGATTTAAAACTGGGACTCAGGCCATTAAGTGATAGCATAAATCTGAGACTTTAAGGTTTGTTTAGATACAAAAAGATCATTTTCTATGACACTTCACTGCCACTTGAACTAGCAGAGGAGGTAATTGTTATAGGAAGCTGCCTTTGAGAGTAGACGTTTGGAATGAGAGGGGAGTTTTATCTTAAGGTACTTAAGAGAAAGCCGAAAAGTCCAGTTTCTGGAGAAGAGTTAGTTATTAAAATGCAGTTACCTAAACTGGATCCAGTTCTGTTTGCTGAAGTACTCTCCTCTAGGCTTTTTAGCCAAGTTTCCATCTTCTGCTGAGCTGTGATTTTTTTTTCCTATTTTTTTTGCCACATCCAGATCTACTATCATTGCAGTTACCCTACTGATACTTTTCTGCCTCATGGTCTATTTTCTTTCTTCTTTTCATTTGGTGTGGTTTGCATATGTTATATGTTATACCTGAATCCTAGAACTGGCAGCTGAAGAAGATAGGACAGAGAGTGCTGGATTCAAGGATTAGCATATCCTTTTGAATGCCTCGAGGCCAGTTATACACTCTGGTTTGTGCTGAGTACTTGTGCAGTATTAAACAGGGATATCCAGAGGCTGAGCCTTGCTCCAGGCTAGTGGCATCTTTTACATGTTGCCAGAGTTGTAATAATAATGGGAGCTGCTTTTTCTGAAACAATTGGATGTGCTTTTTTGCCTATTGCAAAGACACACCTGGAGCTGACCGTGTCAGTTTGCAGGACTTTGCTGTTAAATTAAAAATATGTGCAAAACTTTCTCCTTTTCTTTCTTTTTATTTAGTTTGTTTAGTTTATGTCTTTTTTAAAATCAAGATTTTCTGTTGTGCTGGGTTGGTAATGCTGACCCACTGTTGAAGGTTTTTATGGCATAACTGTAATTTGGTATAGAAGAGCTCTCAGTCCAGAGTTGATTCCACTTCAATTTTATTAGCTAGAGAGTTATTTACTTTGTTGTCTTTTTATCTCTTAAAAAATATAAAGCTGTTTTATTGTGTGTCTTGGCAAGCTGTTTGTATGTGGCTTCTAAGACAGTTGTGGATTTTTTTAACTTAAAAATGTATAAAACTTGGGAATTTATAACTATAGTTTTCCCATTGACTGAAACTGATTAAAGATCATGCTGAAGCTCTAAGGCTGTGTGAATCAAAAGAGACAGAGTTAAAACTGATCCTTTTGAGAGCTGTTGTCTTGTAAAACCGCTATATAAATTAAAAGTCTAAATTTATTGTGACTATGATTTTGATTGTCCTTAAGTTGATACTAGTGAAAAACAGAGGCACTTTGAGTAGAATTACTTTCCAGTGCAATTGAATTATAAGCTTACATTGGTATGACCAGGCTTGTGATGGGTGTTACTAGGCATGGACTCCAGAAACAGAATTAATTTTTAGGTGTTTCTTCACATTGTGTATGTTTTCTGTTTCTAGTACCTGAAGTCCATAGATCTCCTGACATTGTCCTGGAGCACTCTGTGCCTTCTTCCTGCCTGCTTCCTTCTGACTCTTTCATTTTATCAAGTGATAATGTGGCAACAGTTATTCAAGCAGGCAAGAGTGTGATAAATCCAGCTGTTCCTGAAGAACAGGTAAATTTTTGATTTTCAGTGCAAGAACTCAATGTATTAAATATCAGTGTTGCATCTTTTCTGTGCACATTTAGGTTGAAATGCTTTTCAAGGGCAAAAGGTCCTTGGATTTCTGTGATGCAGACTTTGAAGTAAAATGACTTTTTGATTGTTTATGAAACCTATAACTGATAGAAACCATACTACTTTGATCTGAACTGCAAGAGAGATAACTGTATTGGAGTTATTAAAATTAAGGGTTTGCTGATGGTGCTGGGCATGCATGAAGGAAATATCAGCAGGAAGGTTCTTTCAAAAAAAGTGCCCACTGTTAAAGCTTGTCATGCTTGTATGTTTTCTCAAGTGGTTTGAGGACTAGGTTTTCAGGATTTTCAAGGATGGGGCTGTGAGCAACCTGGTCTAGTGAAAGGCATCCCATCCCTGCCTGTGCCAGGGCATTGGAACAAGATGATCTTCAAGGTCCCTTCCAATCCAAACCATTCTATGATTAAGGAATTAACGAATTAACATTTAATCTTTACCTAATTATAATTAAATTAATTTTAGGGGGGTTAAATTTTACTTTGCTTTACTTTGTTTTTTTCCCCATTTCTTCTAAAGTTGATTTTTTTTTGGTGGTCTGGTTGTGGGTTCTTAATATCACAGGTGGCTGCAGTGCTGCTGAGAACTGAGCTTTGTTTCTTTCTGGGGTGTGAGAATGTTTAGTTTTTAACTAAACAACTAGGTGAGCAAGGAAGGAAAAAGCCTTTCTGCCTGGAGATTATCATAAGAATTCTATTAGAATCACAAGATCTGCTGCAGATGAGACTTAGATCAATTTACCCTTCTGAGTTTTTTACTGCCGTTAATTGCAGTGACCCCCATTTGAACATGTTAATTCATTGTAAACTTCCTTGTTTCAGGATGTGGGGTCGTACATATTTCAATTAGAAAAGGCTCTTGCCTCACTGTGAAGCAATCGGTGTTTTGGGCTATTTGTCAACCCTCCTGTTTTCAGCACTTCCTTGGTTTTTTCTTCTTCAGGTAGACTCATCAAGTCTTAAGGCTGCTCCTGGTGAAAGCTGAATTTCATGATTAAGTCAGATTTTCATTTTCTGACCATTTAAATGCATTTCTTTAGAGCTATTTAAACAAAATTCACAAAATACAGGTTTTGGTTTAACTGAGCCTTATCTTTTTTCTTTGAGGGGCATCTGTATGTTCACACTTCCAGAAAGACTGTGGCACAAATTGTGAATTAATTAATTAATAAATTACCATTTTGTGTTTGTTCCCAGGTTAATGTTCTGGGGAAAGCCTTTAAAAAGTGGAGAAGAGATGTGCCCAGATGCAAATGATACCAAAGAAATTTATCAATCCAAAAGTTATGGGGTTTTTTTTCTTTAGAAGGAGGAGCGTTTGTTTTCTTTTTTGACTGATGCCAGCCAGGGTAATTTTCTGTGTTGAAGGCTCTTCATCTGACTCTTGGACAACATTTTGATAAGTAAATTTATTTTACTGGAAGCATGATCAAAAAGTGATTTTTTTCAGCCACCACAGATCCTGCCTTTTTAAATTTTGGCTAACAGTGAATAACCTTCAACCTTTCTTGTTTGAGCTAGACCAGCAATTTTAGCTTTTGTGTTTCCTGGAAAGAGCACTTGGGTGATTCCAGAACACTAAGGCTTAGGGGTATTTTTTAAAACTATAAAGTCATTTAGTTAGGTAATCTTAGAGAAAAAATAAAAAATACACTTTGTTACTTCAGACTAAGTGTGTGTGCAAATTCTAGTTGTAGTCCATGTTTCAGTTTTTCTCATCTTGCTCTGTTCAGCAACTGAGAGATCCATCATTCTATAAATTCTCAGTAATGCAGGAAATAGTACAAATTAAAAAACTTTATTAGCAAGCCCTGCTGAAGGGAGTTGAGAGCAGATCCTTTAACATTATTTAGAAATGGAGATGACTTTGCACTAAGGAGTAAACAAAAGGAAAATGGTGGGCAGAAAACTAAAATAAAATATTCTTTTACCTATTAGAGTGTTGTGGTTGGCCCGTGCGGGGAAGAGATGATGCTGAGTCTAATTCAGAAGGCTGAATAGTTTTTTATTATTATAACTATATTTCAATACATTAGTATATATTTAAAGAGGAGCTCCTAAAACTACATCCTAACTTCTAGCTATCATATCTAACCACTGTAACTGTGACTAACTTGTGACTCCCTCTCAGCTGGGAATCCAGACACAGGTGCATACAATTGGCTATCAGAGCTAAACAATCTTCACTGGTGTCCAATCAACTAATCACTTCAGGCAAACAATTCTCTAATGCATTCTACATGGAAAAACAAGGGACAGGAATAGAAATTGTTTCCTTTTCCTTCTTCTCTCTCTGCTCCTCTATGAAACTTTCTTCAGGGAGCAGAGGTGTGGGCACTACATTAGAGGGTGGTGTTAGTAGAACTGTATTCTTTTATAATCTATCTCCAGAGCCTCTTGAGGTTTCAGGTAAAAAAATCCTTCCCTGTTACAGGTTCCATACTCACAGTTTTTGGTGGTGCCAGACTCTAATCTTGAGCAGTACTCAGAAATGGAATTGGCATATATGGCTTCTCTTTGCTTCTTGTAGGAGAATTCAGAGCACAAACTGCAGTTTTCTCTCTGTCTGTTTTGTCTGCTGTATCTTATATATTCATGTACAGTCAAGATCTCAGCTGGTTTTGTTTGTTACTTTATTTGAATAATTTGAGAGATATTTATGGGAAAGTCAATGCATTATCTGAATGTATGTTTGGAATAAAAGGTGCTAGGGGGTGCATTGGGTCAGATCAGTCAAACCTCTCTTTAATAAAGATACTGAGATGTTCCTTTCACCACCCAAATCTCAAGCATGCTTGGCTTTCAGATTGTTGAAAAAGTGGCAGCTGAATTAATGTACCAGTTTTTTCCTTGGAGTTCTTTTGTGGCAAAAAGAACACGTTTTTGCCCCTTCCTTTATTTATTTTAAAGGGGAGAAATAAAGCTTTGAATTTTGTTATCTATACCACAAAATGTTTTAAGCATCTTAAACAAATTTATTTGTGTTCTTTTCTGAAAGTGTGGGCTTCCCATCAGTGTTTCACCTGTTTTCTGTACTTCCACAGTTTACTGGAATAGCAGTCACTAAATGTTTAGAGATGTCTGGATTACTTTTTTTCTGTTAGTCTAGCCTAAGGATGAGATATTTATTTTAGCACAAACCCTTTGTATTCCCTCTCTGTGACCACTGATTGCAGTGTGCACTGGGTGAAAACATGGAATGACTAATCCAAGGAGAGTTTGTTTCCCTGAGGCATTGAGAGATATTATTCAGTTCCACTTTTCTCCTATGAACTAGGGTCAAGCAGATATTCCAGTTGCCTCTTCAAATGCAATTGAAGACAAGACTTTAGCTGATGTTGAGACAAAGAGAACAAATGAACCCAAGAGCTGCTTTCAACAAGCTGCTGCAAACCTCGAAATCAAGCTTTGCAGTGCTGAAGAAGAAAAACTAAAAATCAAAAAGGTATGAGTAGTCATTTTGAAGGAAAACATTTGGCATTTATATAGGAATTAAATATAGGTGGAGCTGGCAGGGGTTTAAAATTAATTTGAAATTCATTTTTTTCATAGAAACTAGCCAAATTCCAGAGAAACTGGCCAAATTTAGAATCACAGACTTCCAAGACTATCAAGTTCAACCTGTGCCAGGTCCCCACCTTGTCACCAGCACAGAGCACTGAGTGCCACATCCAGGCATTCCCTGGACACTTCCAGGGATGGGGACTCCACCACCTTCCTGGGCACCCCCTGCCAGTGCCTGACTCCTTTTTCCATGAAGAAATTCCTTCTGATGTCCAACCTGAACCTCCCCTGGCACAGCTTGAGGCCATTTCTTCTTGTCCTGTCCCTTTGTCCTGGGAGCAGAGCCTGACCCTCACCTGGCTACAAGAGATAAAGTCCCCTTGAGTCTTTGTTTTTTCCAGGCTGAGCCCCCACTGCTCCCTCTGCCTCTTCTCATCAGATTTGTGCTCCAAACCCTTCCCCATCTCTATTGTCCTTTTCTGGATGCTCTCTAGAGACTGGCCAGAACTGGGCACACCACTCAATTTAGCTGAAATACTTTTTTTTTAGGTCTGGTATCTATTTTAGGCTGAATTTTTATAAACTGTCAGGAAAAAAAAAAAAACTTTTTTAGCCTAACTGATAAAAAAAAAGGATTAAAAAAAAAAGATACAAGCTTTCTCAGCATGAGCTTTGTTTTGATTTTTTTGGGGGTGGGAGCTCTAGTAGCTAAATTCTTCATATTCCTTCTGACCTGAATACAATATGAGCACCGAGCAGGGCTGTGCCTGCAGTTACACATCTGAGTTAGCAAAAGGTCACTGAGGCACAGGAGAGTGAGTTTAACTTCTGTTATTCTTAATACTGTTTCTTGGGAGGCCTCAAGTTATGCTGGGGAAGGAGAAAACAGCTTTTTGGAAATGAAAATGAGGGTGAATAACTTGAGCCAAGGATGAGGAGTTCTGCAGTGGGCTGCTTTTGCTAAGTGTGTGAAGGAAAGGTTGAAGGGAAGCAGGAATACAGGGTGGAAGAGGAGACAGGATGAGAGAGAGGCTTTAGATTGGTGTTCCACAGTCTGACTATTTTGTCTAAAAGCAGGGTTGAACTAAGAAGACCTGCTCTTTCTGTCCTCCTCATGACCCTCTCAGTTGTGCCTTTATTTGAATAGCTGTGCAGTGACCTGGCAGGGCATTTGTTTCTATACTGGCTTCCCACATCGCTTGGAGAAATAGTTGCTCTTGAGCAACTGAAAAGGTGCCAGCAGCTTATGTACAGTAGCAATGGCTTCATTAAGGAAAAATAAAAATCTTTAGTTCTTTGTACAGCAAATAATTTTGAAGTTTATTGTCAGTGGTGTGATTCTCCTTCCTCTCTCTAGGTTCATGTTGGGCAGGCTTCCAGAGTGGCTTTCTGCAAGGTCCCACAATATTTTAAATTTTTTGGAGATGTAGATAGGGATCATTGTATACATGCATATATGTCATAGGATTCCTGCCTTTTCAGTGAAAACATTTGCTGACAGTACATTTAATATGCTGCTTTTCAAGTGCAGAAAGGCAGAGCAAGATACTAAAAGTACAAAAATAATTGGAACAGAATAGAATAGCTCCAGTTGGAAGGGACCTGTAACAACAGGTCCAGCTGCCTGAACCCTTCAGGGTTCAGAAGAAGTTAGAGGGTGTTATTAAGGGCACCTTGGCCACTTCACAGAGGTCATTCCTTATAGATGGGACATGCCTTGGGTTTTAAATACCTCACACTTGAAAATACTGTGCCAATTTAAATACTGCAGTCAGATTTTTCTTGCACAACCCTTTATCTCTGTGATAATTAATAGAGCAAATATCAGTTATCAGAAATTAAATTAGTTTGAATGGTTTAATGAATCTGTATTTTCACAATTCACAAATGTTTGTAATTTCATGTGTTTTATTTTACAAACTTCATAGGAATTGGAATATTTGCTGGAAAAACATAGTGTGCTAGAAATGGATTTCTTCAAGGAAAAAAAAGAAAAAGTGCTTCTGCATCAAGATCATTACAAGACACTCCAGGTAATTTCTTTCTTGTAGCATCTTTGTTTTTCAGGAGGGTTTTTTATAGAGTATATTTATGTCCAACACGTATTCTTTTCATCATTCATGGGCCTGTTACAAAGCGGTTTTAATTTAAAGAATTTCTAAGGTTTTTAGATCAGAGCCTGATTTTTTACATTAGCAGGAATGTAAGTTTAATATCCCACTTGCCTAACTACATTTTTGTAGCTCAGAACACTCTTCCTTGTTAGGACCTATTTCATGAAACAGATGAAAAGAAAACCACTTTTCTCAGTAGTTGTGTTTAACAGCATGACTTAGCATGTTCTAGAGTGCTGTGGCCAACTCTTTGTGCTGTTTTACCTAACTTCAATATGGAAAAATTCATGCTGCATAATAAAAATCTGTTAAGTGTAATGAGATTATAGACAGTGAAATTAGAACTGTTTCAACTGTAAAAGTTAACATCTTCCATTAAATACATGTGTAAAGTTTCACATCCCAGACAAAATTATCATTGAAATTTTCAGTCATCTTCCAGTGGTAGAGCAAAGCAAACTATGTTTCAGCATTTCAGAAGCTTGTGTCTGTAACTCAGCTTCACTTAATTTTTTTGCTGCTGTGGATGGTCTTTAATAGCTATTGCATTGTTTTCCATTTTTATTTAAAGGGTTGCTGTAGTAATTTGTTTTGAATTCCTGACAGTACATTCTGAAATTTACACTAATATAATTATCTAATACTGGTTTTTTTTTCCTTTTTTGTGTGTAACACTTTACTCAATGAAAGAAATGTTTGCTTAACCATGATATAAAAGGAAGTTTAACTTAAAACCCTCATGATTTATGGAGTACCGCAGTGGTTAAAGTTATTGGTTTTCCTAAACAATAGAATGGATGGATTTCATGTTGTTAATACTTACTTCTGCTTGAAGATCACTGTGCATTTGAATAGTGGAAATTCAAATGAAATACTGAAATTCAAGTGGAAATACTGAGGTTTGCAGCTATCAGTCTGTATCATAACTCTTTGAGTCAGGTACTGCAGTTTTCAAAAATGGCAATAAAAGGGTGATAGCCTTTAACTTTGTAGAAATGCTCATGTTCCTCTTGATACTTCCTCTTGATGTCTTCTGGGTACAGCCAGAATCACACCAGAGGAGAAAAGTGAGTCGTGCTTCTAAGAGCTGCCTGTTAAAGTTACTTTCATGAGACTTGAATTGTGGATGCCTTCTGTTACTACAGCTTTCAGTTTCTTTTGTCTTTCTCCTCTGGCTCCTGCGACACGAGGGTCACCACCTGTGGCCACCTACGGAGCGGGCAGCTCCCGAGGACAGATGTCTGTCCCACTGGCTCTGCCTTTTCCACTGGTTATTAGTGCTGTTGACCTGAAAAGCTTTAAAGCAGACTGTAGTAGTGCCTCTGGCACAGCTTTGGGAACTCTCAGGATGAGATTTCCAATGGAACTGATGCCAGCATCCAAAGCTGTAGGTGTGCATTGACTTAATTCCTTTTAAATGAAATTGTTGTGTTAATGTTTGAGTAAAAAGTATAAAACCAATGCCTCAGGAGACTTTTCTAACTGCCTTTTACATGTACGTGCACTGTTTCATGCACCTTTATATTTACTAATTAACTGGCGTCTGGCACTTGTGGCAGGGAATTCTCAAAAGCTGCTCTAGATATAACAAAGCCAGTCAGTTAATCTGATTTTTAAGCAGGTGGTATTTAGAGAAGACTCTTTTTTTTGAAGAAGAAGTTACTGTGCTTAGTTCTGAGAGAAGATTTCAGTGGTCTTTGTCAACTAATCTAATTTTTTTACATCTTTTCCTATTGTTTTCTGCCTCAGTCAAGGGTGACAGTTATGTTACCACAGTTTTGTTCTCACAAAATTGCATCAATTAAATATGTTTTAGGTTTTTTGATATAGAAAAAAATAACTTTGAAAGGCAAGGCAGGAACATAAAAATGTTTTCTCTAAGCTGGGTTACCATTCTAATGGAGCAAGTTTTGTTCTGGACTAGTCACAAACTTTCTTCATCATAGGTGTGCAAAAAAAGCCCTAAACTGAATTTGATATTTCTGAAAATTGAAGAATTGAAGGCTAGTGATAATCACTATTCCTAAGCATGGAAGGCAGAATTCCAAAACTCTGGTATAGTGTTAACATTTAACCAATGGATGACAATAGTGTTATCATACCACATTTATCATTGTGTAAAACAAAAAAGTAAAAAGTTCTGTGTTTCATCTAAGTAAAATGAGCTTTAAAAAAAATCAAGATTGAACAGACCATGTAGTATTTTTTAAAATATAAGTATAATGTAGTAACATTATTTCCATATGTAACTGCAACAACCAGAGACAGTAAGGGGGCAGCAGTGGGTTCATAAACAGAATAAATAAATTGCTATTAACTGGTATTATAGAGTTGTTTGGATATTTAATGCAATGGTCTCTTTGAGATCTTGAATTCGTATAAGCTAATAAAATTAGAGTTATGATTCCCACATTCCTGCTTCAGTGTTTGTACTATTTAAGAGACAGAATAACATAGTATATTTCTAACTTATTTACTTGCAAATTGGAACTGAGTTAAAATTGCTGTGGGAAGCGTAATTTTAGGGGTTTTGACCTGTGTGTAGTGTTGCAACCATGAAGTTGCAATCTTAGCCTTATAATTCCTTGCTGATTTTCGACAACAGAGAAACAGGTGCAAATGTGTGTCTGATTTTTATATTTTCTTGGTTGGTATGTCAGTTTTATATTTTTCCCTTTTTTGATCAGAGTATATATATTCATCTCAACTTTTAACACTTCAGCTCTTCCTTAGGTGTGAGTTGCTACATATTTTTAAGTCATTTGAGGCTAGTAAGTCATACAAGGTTTTGAAGATTATGCAGATTTAGTGGTCACTTGATCCTAGAAATCTAAAATTTTGTTGTAGCCACATTACAATATGTTGTAGAAATAAGCAAAAGCTGCATTTTAAAACTACCAAACTCCAATTTGTAATACAATGAAAACCATCAATAGCAAAATTAACTTTCATGTGCAGTAGGTGATGTTCTCTTGTTCACAAATCACTGAGGGAGCACTTAATTTGAGAAGGGAAAGTAGTGCCTGGTTTCCACTGCTCTGAACAGGAACTTAATTTTTCAGACAGATTGTTTAGCTGATAAGGCTCCTGATGTTTGGTCTGTCTACAGACAAATGGTTTTGATGATTCACTGAGAATTGGATCATACTTTTCATTGCTATTTGTTTGATTTACCACACACTCACATTTGAAGAAGTGCCTGCATTGCCACTAGAAAATTCTAGTTGCAGTTAAACACATTTTTTCCCATCATCATCCCTTTCTGGAAGTTAAGCAGGCTGTTCTAAAGAGCAATATAGTTGCTGTGGTGTGACCTTTCTTTTTGAAATAAACTTATTTTTTATCTTTTTACTTGGATTTCTGTTCTTCCTACTTAACAAACCTGTAGTTGTTATGAAAACACCAACAGTTTTTTTTTTCTTTTGGAAACCATTGTTTCTGTTATCTTTCTTTACAGAACATCTTAGAAATTTTTATTTTAAAAGGGACTTTAGTTTGCTTATTTTATGTAGCAGTATTACTGTTATTGCAAAGAGTCATGATTGGAAATGAATTCGTTGCTAGTGTGACTTTATGTAACGTTTTCGTGTGTAAGAAAGCAGGTCAGATAGGCTCCTCGTTTGAGTGGTTTTTCAGAAGGGCAGGAGAGGAAGATTATCCTAAGGAAAACATTGACAGAACAGTACAGAATGATCCAAAGGAAGTTCACTAGGTCATGCAGTAACACCTAGCTGGGATTAAAAGTAGCAATAACCTAAGTTCAATCATTGCAGGTGTTAGGTGTTTCATTTATGTATTTCCATGGCTGTTGATGTTTTGGGAGATTTTTCATTTGAGTACCTGTACAAATGTCACATTTAAATTACACAGCTTCAAATTATGAGGAAAAGTCTTTAAACACAATTATATAAAGATAGAAAATGGTAAACCTGAGATTTTTGGGCCAGTTTGTTCCCTCTTAACTCTGAAGGATGACTCTATTTTTATTTTGATCAATATCTCTTGTTGTTTTGGAGGGTTTTATATATTAGACCCATATATCACACAAATTCACATGAACCAGGATGCATATTTGGTGGTGTCTGTCTCCTTGTTTTTGAAGTTAGTGCCTCTAGTTCCCTTGGCACAAGAGTTTAGTGATGTTCATCCATGCAGGCCTCCTGCTGCCTGTGCTTGACTTCCCGCTTGTCCCTATGGACCATTCTTGGGTTTGGAGGAGATAATCCCTGAGCAGGAGCCAGCTCCTTTGGAGCTTTCTCTGTACGGTGGTGTCCCATGTCCCAGGCAGATCCCAAAGAGGCCAAAGCCTTCTTCCCTCAAGTCCAGTGTTGTGATCCTTGGTTTTGTCCTTCTCCTGAACTCGCCATCTCATGGTCACTGCAGTCAGGGCAGATCTTCACATCCTCAGAGAGTCCTCCCATGTTTTTAAGGCTCGGGTCCAGCAGAGTGCCTCATGGATTGTTCCTCAGCTGCCTGTGTTCCAGGCTTGTTATCCATGTGCCCCAGGAGTCAGCTGGATCTCTGCGTTGTCCCACTGGCAGATTCTGGGGTTGGACACGCTCCTTGTGCAGAATCACATGAAGCTCCCTCCTGTTGTCTGGAGAAGGTCTCACCTGCCCTCATCCTTCTGGATACTGTCTGGCACAGCAATTCCCACTTTGTTGGCCAGCCTTCTAATCCTGACCCCCAAATCCTTCACTGATCCCCTACCCCAAAACAGAGCTCCACACATTCCTACTCCCCCCTCACACACGAGGCGACACCCTGTCATCGCCTTCCTGGCCTTTCCTTCCAGGAGAGTGCATTTATGATCCTGGAAAAGGTGTTCTGCAGGAGCTTGTTCAGCTGGAAACAGGTCTTGGAGGTAGGTGGTTTTCATGGCTGGAGTACTAGAAAATGTATGTTTTCTTACAAAACTAATATATGACTTACATCCTGTTAAACACTATCTTCTAAGAAAATATTTAGGTTGGTTTTAGGTGCAGACATAGAGGAGACAGAATGTTAATAACAAAAAAAAATAGGTGTGAAAAAAAAGTTTATGTACTGTACCTGCAAACAAATTTATAAATGAGATTCCAGGAAATTTCATGGGTCACAACAGGGTTTAACATTATGGAATATGGAAAAAGGGGGAATTTCAGAAAAGACACTTTAACAGATAGCAGTGCTATCTGGTGTTTTGGTTTTTTTTTGCTGAACTGCTAAAGATATTTATGGATATGGCAACAATCCCTTGCCCACCCCTTTTTCAAGTGAGTGCCAGATACCTCACGTTTATTTATTCACCTTTATTTTTTTTAATGTTACTCTCTGTGCTTTTCTTTCAGACACTCATTTTTATTCAAAGTCTTTATTTATTAATAATTTAAGAGCTGTTTACATTTTGGCCNTTATTTTTCCATTCATGAGGAAAAATAACTTTTTATTTGTATTACAGAAAGATTCTGTGTGAATATTTGTATTACAGAAAGGTTTCTGTATTTCTGTACAGAAAGATTATGTTTTCCTTTTAAACTTCAATTCTTTTATTCATTGTTTTGTTGTCTTGTTTCAGGATAATTAATTAGAAGAGTGGATGTAAGACTAAGCATTCTAATTTTGTTTTAAAAATATACCTCTCTTATGCTGTTGTGCTGTTATTTAACAGCTTTGAGATGCCCAACTTGCCTTATAATCTAACATTCAGTTACAGTCATAGGGCATGACAAGCATTTTTTTACACTTATGTGCTTCCTTTGCTTCCCTGATTTTAAAAGTATTCAAAAAATCGTGCTTAAATAATGTTCATTTTCTTAGTGTGCAAGTAGGTACTAGCAAAACAGGGTTTTTTTAAACCAAGCTGTGTGTCCTGACTGCTTTGTGTGTGTCCTGATCTGTTTTTTGCCAATGCATCCTGCATTTAAGTGCATTTACTGATTTATGTTCAGTGTGTTAATGTCTGTGACAGCTACTGCACGTGTTCATTTGCACATTCACAGCGAGTGCATTCAGAGGGATTAATCTTTTACTTTTTCTCCTACTTGATATGGAAATTCTACTTAAGAAGGTTTTGAAATGCCCAGATATATTTAGCACTGCTTGGTTGGAGTACTTTACCACCAGTCTTGTCTCATCAAGATTTTCACATCAAGATTTTTCTAGCTTTTGTAGGTAGGAGTAGTATCTTGTTGGATTTTTGAGGGAATAATGAAAATGTGCAAAATTTATCTAGAAAGAAACCTGTGTAGAAAGGAACTTGGGCAGCTGTATTGCTAAGGCAATACTTAAGGCCAGGTATTTGTTACATGAATAAAATTTAATAGAGATGGAAAAAGTTTAAAGGTGTAGCAGGTTAATGAGCTATAAAATTTTCAGCAATCTGCAGCCATTCATAGTTTATTAATGAACTGTGAGCAATCAAGCTGATTTAGCAGTTAAAGGGAAATGTTGCAATGCTTGCAGGACAGTTACCTGTTACTTGGCATGCACCTCCTCAAAAAATGTGGGGAATGGTGCCAAACCATCTCCATGTCTCTGGGTCCATTCCAGTCCTGTTTGTGTTCCGTGTGAGGCATCTGAGACAGGGTAATTATTGTGAGTACCTGAGCAGTACTCACCACCAAAATAGTAAATCCTAGCCAATACTAGCCAAAATTAGGCAATACTTTTAAAAGAATCTGTACTTCCTGTTTCTACTCTTGGAGGCATAAGATGCACAGCAAATATCAGGATGATGTTTTGGGGAGAAATATGAAGGATTGTCCCTTCATTGTCCTTTACCTGTTAAATCGTCTTATTTGGTTTATAATTCATTAATAAACTATGAATGACTGCAGAATGCAGCTTAATACATTACTGAAACTTTTATTGCTAAATTAACCTGTTACACCTTTCAATTTACTTTTTCAATCTGTATTAAATTTTATTCATACATAGTATACACTTGGTATTGAAACACAATTTACTTGTGTTTCTAAACCCAGCTGAAATGTATAATTTGCCAAGTATTAAGCAAATTTATTTGTATAAATGTATTCTAATCTAACTAATTCACACACTGGAAGTTATAGCCAAGAAACTCTTGTGATTTACATATCGAAGTTGAATTTATTCATCCCTTCTAAGTTTCCTTGAAAACTTCCATATTAATTATGGCTATACATTTTTTTATTTGAGTGAACTGCCAAAGTGTTAATATGTAGGCAAAGTGTTAAACTACTACTAAAGGTGTGTAACAGGTCACTTCTATATAACTCCTGATATTGAGAAAGCAGTTCCAGAGATAAAATATTGGTTACTTTATTGCTGGTGCTCCTAAATAAATAAACAACGTTTTGCTGCTGAGACTTGTATAAGGTTTTTACCTCACTAAAGACTTAAAAGGTTCAGAAGACCATGTGACATTTAAAATAATCATGTATTTAAATTACTGAGAACTTTTTTTACTATTCTTGGCAAAAGTTCTATCACGGAAAGAAAGCTGATATTAATGAAAACCAGAACATCTGTTCTTAAACCTGGAGGATATTGAGATAAAACAGATTTTCCCAGTTCTGTGCAATTCCTTAAAAACAAACCTACCTTACTTGAAGGTATTGATAAACACAATGCAGTGTTTTGGTTTTGGATAGGCATTACAAATTAAACCATTCTCAGGGAAATAATTGGTTAGGATGATCCAACATTAATTTCCAGAAGTGAGTACCATAATGACAAAATGAAATTATGAAAATGAAGTTCTGAATAATGCTTAAAAAATAGAATCTAAGGCGTTGCGATAAAGGACTGAGAGAAATTATGAATTTCTTCAGTTATTATAATTTTTAAAATATATTTTAAGAATAATTTCAGCCAGTAAGTCTGTACTTAATGTACTTCCTGTTTATGCAGGGACAATGTAAAGTTTCTGTGCTAGGTTTTCAAAGGGCTGAGTTTGTCTGACTTTTGAGATAAGTAAGAAGTGAGTGTGTCATTGAAAAGCAAATTTCCATTGACTTGCTAGGCAGAGAATTTGCAGTAAGTCTTGATAACTTCAGGGAAGCTCAGAAGGAAAACACCATTTGAGCTCATAAGCAATGAAGAATGTGAAATGTTCTGAAGCTCCCTTATATTCAAACTTTATAACTGGAAAGGTGCTTTTTATGCTTGAAGAGACATCTTGTTAGTGATAAGCAGAAGAGGAGATCCATTTCCATCTTTTTGAGCTAAAACCTAATTCCAGACAGTGTGTGGTGCCTGCTTTTGTGGAAATACTTTGTGAAATACTTCGTTTAAAAGAGTAAATAAAACAAAGGGCAAAAAAAAACCCGAGAAGGATCAGTAGAGGGAACAATTCTGGGGTTTCATATGGACTGTGATTACATCTGCCCCTTGGGAGTTCCATTACCTGCACAGAATCCCCAGTGGGAAAACAGCTGCATTCAGCTGGGCTGGTGGGGAGTTCCCTGAGTCCCTGGGACTTGGGCTCACTGCTTATAAAGACACATTTCGACTCTGTGTCACTCTAACACGTTCAGTGGTGTTTTGAGATAGATTTGTCTTAGATATCCTATGCTGTAATTTTCTATAAATGTGGTGACAGTTGTCAACTGAGGAAAATTATTCAGGGCTTTATGCAATTCAGCCAGAAATGCAGTGGACATCTCCCATGCCAGAAGAAAGGGGATATTGTAGCTAACAAAGGCTGCAGGAATAGTTTAAAAATGTCTCATATTTCGCATAATATTTTCATTAGAGAGTTCTCTCATGAATGGGGGTCTAGTGGCACTTGCCATTCTGTTTACATCAAATTTGTCTGTCTTTACTTTCACATTTTTTTGAGAAATGATTATTTGTTAAATAAAAATAGCAGCTCTTTGAGGCATGTTGCAACTCTTGTGACAATATTTTATCAACTTTCAGCACAGTCCCATTCTGTCACCACCGATTAGATTACCTTATCCTGTACCAGTGACTGACATAGCTGATGAATCTTCCATTGCACAACAGAAACACAGTAGTATTTTTAAGTAAGAATAAAATTTTTATTCATTTTTATGATATTTTGTATTTGTAACTGGTGCTGCACTACTTTACATTTTTAAATGTGGCCTCCAGTCCTTTAAATACCTTTACATATGCTTAATAGATCTGCATACATCCAGTTGAGAAGGCTATATTACAGCAGGATTTGCTTTCCCTTTTTGCAAACACTTTTAGCCAAGAGCCTTACTGTAAGCAATGTTTGTGCCCCTCTGAAGAGGGGAGCTGCTCAGAACAAGAACGTGTCTTAATCATGATTTTTCTCATCCGGGTAAGCCAATTTGTGGGAGGTCTGACGTAGTGTAAAATACCAAGAAGTTTCAAACCAAGCTAAAACACAGCTCAAGATTTCTATCAAATTCAGTCCTAATGCTACAGCCTTTTAAAAATGTATTTACATTTTAATTTCTCATGTACAACAAAGGAAGAGTGAGCTTGTTTTTGCCTCCTTGCCAGTTGGCTTGGGGAAAGGAACTGAGGGACTTCGAAAGGGGCGGCATTTTTATGGTCTGGGTTTGTAGAGTTAGAGGAAGCAATATTTGTGTCCAAATTATAATTCCTCTGCTTCTCCCTCTCATTCTTTCAGCAACTACAGGGTTCTTACTGAGGCAGGAAAGTTTTGGCTGCTGTGGGATATTTGGTGGGGTTTTTTGGTTTTGGGGTTTTTTTTAGGGGGGAAAGGGGAAGATTGTCTTTTTGTTCTTAACTGCAGCATATTGAATAGATTAAAGAGGGAGCTGTGGAATTACTGTAATTCAAAATAAAGAATTCAAATATGAGAATTGTGGTTTAGCATCGTTGGAGGGAAAGACAGAGTGAGGGGTGGAAGAAAGTGAGGGGTGTTCTAGAAACAGGGAAAAGGCAACAAGGAAAAGATCTGGAGAGTGAATGACTGTCAGATACAGTAATGGGAAAGTCAGTCCCTGCCTCATATTTATGCACTTATCAAAGAATATTTCAATTTTGTTTAAGTGTTAATATCATCAAGATGAAGAAGTAAATGGAGTGTATAAAAATGTCAAGAATCTTGAGTTGCATTACTCTTAGACTATATTTTGAAAAGCACAGGTATATGTCTATTTTTGTTATTTTCACTGTACCTTTAGAATTCTGAATATTTATCTGTATGAATCCATTTTCTTTTTGTGGTCAATAGTAATACATATTAAAAATAGATTAGTTGACATAGCTTAATGATCTGTAATTTTTAAAATTTAATAGGTCTGTGTTTCTTAAATCACAGTTTAATTTAAAAAAACCAAAACACCAAAAGCCAATTAAAACCCAACATACCTTTTAGTTACCTCTAAGAAACTTAATGTGGCGTCAATCATTGCTGACTCTTTCTGAACGTTCCATCTGATGTTTTCTGGCTTAACTTAGAAAAAAAAAATGATTTTGACTTTGGTTTAGTGATTTTAGTGAGACTGCTTTGCTTTGAGGAAAAGATTAGGTTAAATTTATTTTTTTTAAGAGATTGATTAGATTACCACCTACCCCACATCCTCAAACATAACTTTTGTCCTCTGAAGTAACTAGGTTTGTATTTAGTTCAGTACCATCAGTGTTTCACAGTAATTAAAATAGAGACATTAATAAATGTATGTTATAGTTTTCACCTGGGGTTGCTCTTTAGATGTCCAGGTTTATATCAAGGCTCCAAAGTATAAGGGGGTTTTGTGGGAGAGGTTGGGGTGTTGTTTGTTTGTTTGTTTGTTACAAATACTGTAGAATTGGAACTTTCTTGGTGTCAGACAATTTGAAGATGTCAGGATGTTGTCATCATCTTTGCTAATCAAGTCCAAGTTCTATAACACATTCTTGAGAATTTGATTTGTCCATCTTATGTGTTGCTTGTAAAAGAGCAAAGCAAGGCTTTCTTTCTCCTCCCATGTGTGCTTTTGACATCTATTTGTAAGTGGGGGTTTAGTCACCTCAGAGGTGGGAGGTGGTGAAAGAAATAGCCCAAAACAGGCTCTCGTGCTTCAACCAGCACAATTGACTGGATTGTGGGGACCCATGCCAAATGTACACATACAAATGCACGGTGTCTGGGAAGCAAGCAGAACCTGAGCTTCACCAGCTCAGCAAAAAGGAATGGGAGAGAAGAGATGTTGTTTGTAAAAATGAGCAGCTTCAGCACAGAGATCAGGAGTGATGAGAGAGTTGGCTGTCACCATGAGAGAGTTCTGCATCCACTCAGAGTCTGGGGGAAGCTGCTGGTTGCTGGAAAGAGACAGGAAGGGTGATGGACAGATGGATCCAGGCGCACTAGCCTCTTGGTCTTTGGGAATATCATGGCGTAGGTGCTCTTGGCAGCCATTTCTGGGCACATGAACAAAGTGATTGGAAATGGCCAACATGGATTTACCAAATTATGCCTGACCAACGTGATTGCCTTCTGTGATGAAACTGCTAGATTTTGGATGAGAGGATTGAGGTGTACACTGACTCACTCTGGAGAGGAGAAGGCTTAGAGGAAACCTAATAGCAGACGGTCAATACCTACAAAGCTGTCAGAAAAATTGAGCCAGGCACATTCTGCAGAGGTGTGTAGCAGGAAATGGTGACAGATTGAAACATGGGAAGTTGAAACTTGTTATAAGGAAAAAAATACTTTATGATGAAGATAAGCATTAGGATGTCTTAGCCAGCGATGTTGTGAAATCCCCATCTTCAGAGTTTTTCAAGATCTCACTGGACCTGAGCAATCTGGTTTGAATTCAGTGTTGATCTAGTTTTCAGCAGGAGGTTAAGCTAGATGACCTCCAGAGGTTCCTTCCAACCTGAATGATTGTGTGATTTTGTGATTTAATACTTTAGTCACAAACTGAGAAAAATAAATAGCCTACTCCCAGTCACTAAAGTTTTAAGTGCAGTCCAGGGGATATTCCCCAGGCTGAATTATTTGGAATATTTTACTCCAATTTGGCCTACCTCATTGCCAGTTAAGGGCAGGGTCAGGAATGCCTGAACCAAAAGTCTGATTAATGCAGTATTTGAAATGGTAAACTAGTCAAAATATCAGTTACTGTAAACTTAAATAATTGTTGTATGGAATATAACATTTTTGGTGGTTTTCAGTGTATCTGCCATGTTAGAATAGGAGCTTGTACTATGAAACCTATCCATGTGCAGTGTGAGGTTTTACAGGAAGCAAAATAGAGTTGTTCAGCTGCATTACAAGTTCCCTAAGATACACTGGAAGTGTGACTGACTTCTTATAAAATCTGTGTATCTGTGATTTGGATACCTTTTTCTAGACTGTGGGAGATGCTTCCTTCCAGCTGGAATTTTTCTGAGGTTAGGCAAAAATCCCTTTCTTGCAGAATTCATAATAGTATCTTAAAATAAGCGAGCAGTAATTAGTTTTCCTCTTTTCTTTATGTACTTCTTTGTTTTCTCTGGTAAAGGTGTAACTTCTGTCTCTGGATTTTTTTCCCCCTTCATGCTTAGACTATTTATGACTTTTTCACGAAGTAAAACAAATAACCAACAAGGTAATCTTGAAGTTTACAGCTTGATAGCAGTTCTCTGATGGAGGAAAATTTGGGAGTTCAGTTGCAGATGATGTTTGCCTTCTGATGTTTGTCCTTCTGGTTTGGACAATATGGTCTAACTGACGAGCATCTGGTTTTATTTCATATCCCTCTTTTCTCTGAAACAACATGGTCAAGAGAAGATTTTCATGCAGATCTTCAGCTAAGAAAGAATTTAAAAGGCTGTATTGTAATTTCCAGTGCCTGTATTTCTTGGTATTTACTTTATCCCAAACTCTTTGATTTGATGCTCAATTTCCCAAGCTGATGGTTATTTTATTTTTTGATCTACACTCTTGTCAATTTTCTTATGAAACAAATACAGCAAGTTGATGCAAAGATGGATACTTATGTCTCTGGTTGTCCAGTGTATTCTCTGAGTTTTGTTCAACTTGCACATCATCACTTGTCTTCTGGAAACCAACAAAAAAAAAGGTGTTTGTAGCCCGGAATGAGCATGGCAGCAATTTGTGTTGAGGATGTTTTGCTTGTACTTTGGTGGGAAAATAGCTGTTGATCAGCTAGCTTTCATATAGTATGTCTGCTTTGGAATGCTTTTAGTGTTCCAGAATATATTTACTAATCAGAAAAGGAGTTAAGATTGAAAGAAGAGATAAGTACATCACCATTGTTTGCTCCCAGAGTTTTAATTAAAGAGGCAGACAAATAAAATAGTTTACATACTGAAAATGAAAAGGAGATTCAAATGTAAAAATGCAACTTATCTTTCTGTTGATTTTGTGCTAAGTATGATTGTTTGTTATAATGAAACTTATTTTCTATACTTCAAAAACAAGGAAGAAAACAATTAGGTTTTTTATCACATTGGAAAAATTTCAAACATATGGTAATCTTAGAGCTCAACATAAAATTCTTAGCGTATTTACATATAATGATGCTATGAGTTCTTTTTTAATATCTTCTAGAAGTAAATCTTGGAAAGTTTTTATTCATGCTGAAGTGAAATTTATTCCTGAATGCTTTTGAAGCTACTTGAATGAGTGTCAAGTTTCTTTGTAGTCGTCTTGGGTTTTTAAACATCCATGAAAAGACTGAAGGTATCCTCTAGGAATGTGCTGTGAACATCATTATGTGTTACGAATAGTACAACTCTATGAAAATTCAATATACATTCTTTCAATTAGTTATATTTCTAAATCATGTATTAGTTACTTCTCAAAGGTTAACAGAGCTGCAGATGGAAATGTTACCAATTTTTGGTTCATAAGGTATCTCTAGTTAAAGTTTTGTTGATATAAATTGTGGGTTTGATTGCTATTAGTTTTGACATTTGACATTTCATATGTTTGAAACTGGTAATAAAAGATTGTATCCAGAATAAATATTGGAAAACAACATGGGTACTGTAGTGAGCTGTATGCAGTGGGTCCTTTGGAAGGACTCACCTGTGATAAATATGCAGCACTCCACTGTTGTTTGCTTTGTAAGATCTTTTTTAGTACTTTCTGTAGAAAAGTTCTGAGGAAAACCAAGCAGCCTCAGAATTAATACCTAGTGTAGTAGGACTTGGTGAAAACAATTACAGGGTCAGCTAGGTTGGCAAGGACCTTGGAGATCATCAAGTCCAGCCTATGACCTAACACTACCTTATCAACTAAACTGAGTGCCACATCCAGTCTTCCTTCAAACGCCTCCAGGGACAGTGATTCCACCACCTCCCTGGGCAGCCCATTCCAGAGCCTGACTGCTCTTTTTGTATCATCCCTTCAGGTATTTATATACATTGATAAGATCCCCCTGAGCCTTCTCCAGACTTAACAGTCTTAACTCTCTCAGTCTCTCTTTATGTGAAGGGTGATCCAGACCCATCATCATGCTTGTGTCCCTTTGCTGCTCTGTCCAGTATGCCCATGTGGTTTTTTTCTACTGTGGAGCCCAGAGCTGGACACAGGAATGTCCCTAAGAATGCTGATTGGAGGGGTAGGGTCACCTCTTGTGACCTGGGGGCAATGTTTAGCCTAATGCAGTCCAGGATTGTTGGCCTCAAGTTCAGCTTCTTGTCCCCTGGGACACGCTGCCACCTTTTGGGTGTTGGAACTCATCCCCATTCGGGCCACCAGTTGTTGGCATCGGTGCTTGGCACCAGTCAATGGTGGATGGGAACTGACTGTCACCATTAGTTTATTATCTTACTGTAAGACTTTCATGCCTTCTCTCTGTCAGTTCTCATGGGCAGCTCCGCGCAGCACTGACTCCTTTTCTCTTTCTTCCTCCTGGCTGGCTGACTTCTACCTGTCCCTGACATGAACACCTGACCCCTTCTGTCCCTAGCAGCACACATTAACCCTTACTGTCCCTGACACAAACACCTGACCCTAGGTCTTCACAGCAGCACAGCCAACTGATTCCAGCTCCCTGACTCTCTCTCAGCTAACTGCCCCACTCTTTATAACACCCATCCTTATTGGACCATCCTTATTGGACACAGCTGTGCCCTATTAAGGGCAGGCCTTATTGGACATAGCTGTGACCCATTAAAGGCAAAGCTGTTCCTACTCTTTGGTAATTAGTACAGCTGCAACTCCTCAGGGGTAAGATTGACTTCAGCACTACCTCTATTCTTCTACAATCCATCCTCCCACATTTGAGTGTGGCAGTTCAGCCAGTTTTCAATCCACCTCTCTTTCAACTCCTCCTGACCACACTTAGGCAGCTTCTCCATGAGGATTTTAGAGAAGCATCAAAAGCCAGCAGTAACTAAAATACCCATGAGTTATGGATACGTTTTCCAGCACAAATCCAAAACATAGCCCCCTACTGTGAAAAACTTCCCTCTGTCACAGGACAAGCTGGCTGAATTACCTTCCCAGGTCCTGAGTCGGGACTTGGCCTCTAGCTCCTTGTGGTTTCTTGTCATTTCTTGAAGACAGGGATGACATCTACTACCTCCAGTTCTCAGACACTTCTCCAGTCATTGTGGTCAGCCCACAGGTATTGAGTGGAGCCTCACAATCACAACTGCCAGCTCCCTCAGCACTTGTGGGGTCATCCTGTCAGGCATCACTGACTTAATTATGTCCAACTTGCTTAAGTATTTCCTAACATGATCCTCTTTCCCTAAGCTGCCCTTTTTCCAGACCCTTGCAATGTGCAGGGCAGTCTCCTATCTATAGGAAGTAGGAAAACTCTCCTAGTGTAGTTTTTTCATATATATCTATATGTATCATGAAGTGTACTACAGTAAAGAATTACATAAATACTGATATATTTTTAAATGCATGCACTATGTAAAGTTGTGTTGGATGTTACAACTGGCTTCAGTATCAGTAGCCATTGATGACAGCTGGCAACCCTTTCCAAATTAATATTTTATTCTTTATGGACAATGGTGGAATTTAATTTGATCTGAAGACTGATGCTTTTGAGATAAGAGACATAAAAATATTCTAATGAAGCTCAGAATTCCTTTTATGTTTACTGTGTTGTTTAATGGAAATGTTCTCTTCTTGTCAGCTTCCCTGGTATTGTTCTCCTGTTCACTCCTCCTTCCTTGCTTCCTCTTGCTATCCTGTCCCACCATTTAGATTATGTGGGGAAGTAGGAAAGTATCCAAGACATAAGTTGTTCTGCCACATTTGTAGCTTCATGTGGTAATCACATATCCTCTGAACAGAAAGAGACATAGCTCTCCCAGGATTTTCCTGGGGAGCTGTGAGAAAGCTGTGAGAAGCTGTGAGAAAGCTCAGAGAAAGAATTAAAACAATTATTATCTCTCTTTCTGCACATGTTGTTTATAGATATGATTTTCCAGAGTGTGCTATTCATAGTTCACCAATAGTGTGATAGGTTTTTACTTTAAGACCAATCAAGTCTCAGTTTAGTGAGTCAGGTTATAAAAGATGTGCTAATTTCTATTAAATGCCTTCCTTTCACTTTCTGAAGACTGGCGTCTTTTGTTCCCATCCCTGACTCAACAGCGACAGCTTCATCCCAAAGAACTGTGTGATATTTTAAAAACCTCAAGACAGCCAGAGAAGGCTTCCTGAGCCAAATGTAGGTGCTATTTACCATGTCATGCAGTTTTGGTAATAAAATGTGCATTCATACTAACAACACTTTAGCTTTAGCACTTCTTTTTATTGTTTACTGTCCTCTTCAGTGGAGGACTTCCCTATATCCTGTAGGGAAGAAGAAAGAGCAGATATAAACTATAATTGTTCTTCACAAAATATTAATGTCTTAAATGTGACATTTAAATCCTTGTTATACACCTCAAATACTCAGACAGTGGTGTGGGAACTGTAATTATGTTTCAATCTGGGGCATGTGCAGGCTCTTCCATACTATTTCCTTTGCATAGTTTTTCACATTTAATCAGTCATAATATTCCCAGCAGGCTGCTCTGTTCACACTCACTCAACTCTGGCTCAACTCATTTCTAACTCAGCAGGAAATGTCCTCACCACCACGATGTTAGGCAGTTGCTTGTGAAAGTTTGGTACCTCACTTCATTTTTCACCTCAGAGTCTTCCATTGTTATGCTCCAGGTACAAATTATGTTTACTTGTATGAAATAAATCAGTGTCTCCTTGCTTCCTGTGGTGAGCTTAAGGTTGTGTATAATGTGGGAGTTTTGGTTATCTTGGGATATCTGAAATCTTTCTCTCCTCCCTGTATTTTTCCTTATCTTTAGGTTCTTAGCTGTATCTTTCACTAGGATGTTGATGATAGGGCCAAAGTGAAAATACCTGCATTGCTAGAGACCTGGAGATGCTCCCGTGTCTTAGTTCTGTAGAGCTCACATTCTTATTTCACATGAGCAGAAATAGTGACCGATCTCTATTTTATACACAATAGCACACTCTAGTGTATATATTAATTAGCCATTATGGACTGATTCTCATCATGTTTACCTCAGTTTCTCATTGATTCTCATCATGTTTACCTCAATTTCTCCTTTGCATTCAGTATTACTATTTTTTCTCTGTACTTAGGTGAATTGAAGGATATATTTATATCTTCAAATAAGAACTTACCCATTTCTTAACAGAATCATTATGATGCTAAATGTTATTTGTAATTTTTTTAAATTATATTCTTAAAGAAGAATTGATTTTATGGAGACAAAAATCTCAGTGCAATGGACTCCACTATGAGAACTTTTAATGATGTAATTGTGTAAAGCAAAGCTGCGTAAGATGGATTTGAAGTTTGTCTTCTACTTCAGTTACCAGCAGGGAGCTACAGTTTGCCTTCTTGCATGAGTACAGAAATGAAGAGGGAAGAGAGTGCATTGCTTTCTGAGATACTGACTCAGACTGGAAGCTACCTCTGAAAGTACCACAGCCTTACAGAAGACAGGCAGTCAGCAGCAGCTCAGATGCCTGCCTTGAACATTTCCTACAGGAATGGAAGACTCTTTACAGGTGTTACAGGAATGCCTTGGTGTCAATGCTTCAACTTGTGTTACCAGTTCACATTTAGGACATGACCTTGAACAAGTCACTGGTTCTAAAAACTTGAGGAATTTATTGTAAGAGGACAAATGGCATTTTTTGCTCTGTGTTTTGCTTTGCCTGGTATTGCGAGTGAGAGGTACCCTGCTTTCTACCAGAATGGGATATCTTACTTCCTCAGTCAAAACAATTGGGATTTTTTAACCTGTATTATATCAGAGTTTGAATGATTTGTGTTGTCAGTGATACATTATTGCATCACAGTGGGATTAAAATGATGTAGCCACATGTTGTGTGTTGTTGTCTGATGTAGTATTTAATGTGCACAGCAAAATATTTCCATCTTTAATTCTTCTTTTATTTAGCAGTTGTTCTTGCTGGGCTTCACAAAAGCCCACAGTTTTATTAAAGAAAATCCAAAAGTTTCATTAGATTTGGGCCAGAGGTAAGAGGATTGTGTAGCTCTTGTTTCCTAGTTTTTGCTAAGAATGACTCTTTCAGGAGAAAGGAATTGAGTGACTGAGCAGAAATCTCAGTTAAATACAGTTACAGTCTGATTAATTAATTTTTAATGGTCTTACATGCTTTGTTAGACACTAGGTTTTTCTTATTCCATTCACACAGGTCTTAGGAAGCATGGAATTGTATTAATTAATTTCAACTTTATTACGACCCAAAAAGCAAAAAATTATATAGTGTAAGTTGTGTATAGTTTTGTCCTATGATCACTGCAAAGTAACATTTGTGATTAATGTGTTTCTGCTTTCTGCACCAAGAAAATCCAATTATTTAAATCCAAGATGATTTAAAGCAACTACATCCTGCCCTAGGAGCTGATACAAGAACAGACCCTGAAGCAGAGAACAAGGAGGGAGGGAATGTTTTTCATCTTCTTACTAATTGGTGATTGGAAAAAATGGTGCTGCTTATTGATAAGGGGGAAATGCTGGTGAAAATCCAATGAGGTGTTCACATTGCAGCCTTAGCAAACTATTAGGTAAAGGAAAAAATGATAGAATGTTTGTCTCCAGGTTCCTTTTACATAACTGTGCAGAAAATAAAAAGTTAACAATGCAGCTTTGTTTGAAAAATCTATTTAGGATTTCTTTTGCAAGAAGACTTTCCCGGGAAACTTAAGAATAAAACAAATTATAAAAGAGGAGCCACATAAATAAGTAGGAGAAAATGTGCATTTCTGAGGAAACTCAGTCTGATACTACTTTATCTCAACATTTTTATTGGTAGAAGCAGTAAATAACGTTTACTAAGAAGATGATTTGGAAGTCCTGCCATCCACAGGTATACGAAAAAACAAAGAAAGTTCTGAAAAAAATAAATTGGAGAACGATTTAGAACCATCTGGGGTCTATAAAGTAACATTAAGACATAAAAACAAGTCTGATACTGGGACCTAGTTGAATTTAGCATATACATATATATATATATACACACACACATATATATTCATATACATTATATATATAATATCTGAAGGGTCAAGCTGTGTGCATTTCTTCATGAAAGATACCAAAACAGGAAAATAATTGGTATTTATTTATTTATTTATTTGTTCATTCTCCTGAATTAAAATTGTTATGTCATGTGCCTAATGTTTTCTGTATTTTTGTACAGGAAAAGCATAAGCAGGAATTAGAAGACATGAGAA
This sequence comes from Ploceus nigricollis, assembly GCA_013399945.1. Lineage (NCBI taxonomy): Eukaryota > Metazoa > Chordata > Aves > Passeriformes > Ploceidae > Ploceus > Ploceus nigricollis. The sequence goes on along the minus strand of VXBC01000514.1, from coordinate 192,823 downwards.
AAGCTGGACATGAAGCCTTAACTATTATTGTTGAAGAATTCAAGGTAAATTAGTTGCCAAGCTAACACAACTTCCAAATGGTGTTATTGTAGCAGTGAATAGGATGACTGCCTGCAGTGCACAATTATTAGAACTGCTTGTGCTGATTGCTCGACCTCTCTCACTGTCTTTTCTGTTGCTTTCAATTTAGATTGTTTGGTCTGAAATTTTGCATTACATGTCTGCACTTTGAAAAACTTCAGATAGAGTTGGTTAGCCATTTTCAGTAAGGAAACTTAAAACCAGAACAAACCCAAAATTCTCAGTCAGTTGTGGTAAAGTTTGGGTTGGATTGTTTATCACAAATCCACATTTTGGACCTCTTCAGTCTCCAGAGCTGCACTTGCAGGAAAGCAGCATCACAGAGCAGTTCAGCAGGTTTTTATCCACACAGCACTAAGGGAGGGAGTTATGGGTGAAATAAAGCTGAATCTGTAGTTCTTCTTTCATGCTGTTTTAGTTCCTGTCAGCTTGTAAGATGAAAGAACTGGATGTTACTATGGAGCATAAATCTATGTCTTTTGTTCTGTTATGGAAACTATTGAGTAAGAAACACACAAAGGACAAAAACAGAATCAAGTTAGGAGGAGAAGGTAAAGCTAAGAATTTTAATTAGACTTAAAACTGATGATGGGAAATGGAAATTAAGGCTGATTTTGAAAATGAAAAGGGAAACTTAAGACCTGGTAGGCAACTGTGAGCTGAGAACGCAAATCTGACAATGGAGTTAGTGAAGGGGAATTTCAGATTTTAACTGTTTGGTAGCAGTAATTTGTAACCAAAGAATGATCTGGCATGGAGGGCAGGAAGATGTAGTGGTGGGCTTGGCAGTGCTGGGTTAGGGGTTGGACTCAATGATTTTAGCAATCATTTCCAATATTAATGATTTTATGATAATAAGAAAGCCTTTTAATAATCTGGCTAGTAACTGTTAGTAGTGTTCTAACTAATATTGAAATTGGCTCTCTGTGGACGTCTGTCTCTGTCAATATGACTTATACTAATTTCATTCTGAATCTCTCCAGAAAAATGTTTCAAAAGTTTCCATTCCTGAGAAAACTTAAACATGGCCACTGGTGGTGTCCCACTTCTCCATGCCTCCCTCATTTCACTTCTGGGGGAGAATTTGCTCCTCTTCCCTTAATTCTTTGACGACCCCTTTGCCTTTGAAGTTCTCAAAAGGGAATTTTGCTTGGAGTGTGCACCTTTGGATGTGCCACTGAACATCTTCAATGGCAGCATTTTTAGTTTCTGTTTTGTTCTAGATACGTGTAAAATATCTGTCTGTTCCTGTGTGGACTTACATTTGAAAAAGCTTGTGAGCTTTTGGTAATTGCTGTACTTATGTTTCCTTCTTTTTAGTTCTGAAAATATAAGCAAATTGTGAAATCCAGCAATTTTATGGTGTTGAATGAAAGTTTTGAATGTTTTCGAGGTGTAATTTTTCACCATTTTAATTGATTTGTGTGAACTAAATGAGAGCTCTTCATGGGTTATATTGGCCCTTTAAAGGAATAATTTCTTCCTGTGTAGTTGGGTAAAGGGATACATTTATGTGCCATAATAATTTTTGAAAGCTGTTTTACCAGTCAGCAGCAGCTGGGTAGATCTGACATACCTTCTGGAAAATAAGATTTGTGTTTATCAGTTTCAGTGATTTGGCACAAAAGATCAGGGAGTTAATTGAACCCTGTGTTTCTAAACAATGTTTATATTTAGTGTATTATTTCTCACAGAATGTTTATATTCAAGTTACATAAAGTCACTCTTTAATACCATGGAACCATGACATGAATATACCTCATACAAGCCTTCCTGTTACCTTTTGTGGTTAGTTGAACACTCTGATGAGAAATAATATCAGATATGCTGAGCTCTGAGTAAATTACTGCAATCAACCATGTCTGCAAACATGAGGTGACTTATTCATCAGGGGTTTTAAAAAAACCCAAGCATTTTTTGGGTGGTTGTATAATATCTTTCTTGTAATCCTTTGCCATGTACTTCAAATAAAAAAAGGAACACTGTATCATCAGTGGAGGCAAAATCTGTTCTGTAGTTTTGTTTGAGAAAATTATCTCATGAATTCTTTTAAAATGTTAATTCATTGTTAATATTTCCATATGGAACTGGGCTAAGATTTTTTTTCTTAAGTAAACAAGTCAAATGTGGTTTTGTAATTATAAAAGTAGTATCTTACGTTCTTGGGGCTTTTTAACTGCTCAGATCCTTAGGAGTTTATTCTATTTTTCAGGTACGGTGGCAATTAGATAACCAAATAAGGGTTCCTAATGTAGCATTTGTTTAGGAATGTAAAGTAAATCTGATTAGTCCTTTTAATGAAAGACAGAATCGTAAGATTCATTAACTCTTTTAATTTACTCATGATTAGCCAGACCTAATTTTGTGCTGAAATAGGTCTTCTTTAGAATTTAGACTGTGTTACTCTAATACATATCACTTTTATGCAGAAGTAACTCCCATTTTCAGTAGGTTTTTTGTAAGTACTATCTAATTAATGCCCAAGTTACCTTGAGTGTGGAAATTCACCTATGGGTCTACAAGTCTGTGGGTCATTTAAAAAGGTATGGGAAAGAAAATCTTGTTTGTGATGAAAACAGGCTTGTTTTGCATTCCTGGGGATTTAATAAAGTGAGCTGATGAGGGTAATTCCAATCAGGGGATTGCTCAGACCCTAATTAGGTTGTGTTGCAGTCAGGAGTGTTGGAATTCTGACTAATCCTCTCTGAACCCAGCCAATTATAATTCTGTGGTGCTGCTCCAAGCAGAGCCGTAGCACAACTTATAATGCCCAAGACTGGTTGTTTAAGGATAGCTTGTGAAAATATGAGCAGTTCATCCTTAGCCCCAGGAAACAATCCCCAGAATGCCTCAAACCCCAAATCCTCTAAGTTAGGTATTGAAACCTTGAGTGGAACAACAGTGGAAGAAAGTTGACTGACTTGTCTTTTCTGTATTCCTGGCATAGGTAAGTGTTATTGTTGGTGGATTTGTGAAGGCCTTCCTTTTGGTTTACAAACGAAAAGAGAGTTGCCATTTTTTAGCTTCTGTGTCCAATGCTGCCAAGCTGGTAACCAGAAAACCACAAGTTTCTTTCATTCAGAGCTAAGTCCATTCCTTCCAGATGTACTCCTGCAGACCTCTGTTGCTGTTAGTGTATCTTCCTGTACTTCCAAATGGTTTACACTTCCTTCTAGTCCCTTTCCTGTATTTTGGGGACTTATTTGTTGTAAAAGGGACAGTATTTCTCCACATGGTGAGAAATTCACTAGTGTGGTATCCCTGGGCAGACCAGGTACTCAAGTTTGAGGACAAACCCCCTCAAATTCCTACTGCTGACTGGTCCTTCTTAATATGGCAGCAGTGCTGAAAATGCAGCTTACACAAGAAGTCAAATATTGAATGACCTATTTTCAAGGACCTGGATATACCAAAGCCCTTAGAATTAAATTCAGTTATCTTTGGAATGTTCACTTGTTGAATGTATTGGGAAATCCATTAATAGAGACCATTAGATGCTTTGTAGCACAAACCCTCAAAAGCCTTGGCCATTGTTAAGCATCTCACATTCTAATCTTCCTTACAACAAATAAACCGTCCACAATACAGTCACGAAATTTGTATTAAAAATTAACTCAGTGTTCTGTGTAGGCCAAGTTTCCCCTTCTCATGTTAACCTAATTTTGTTTAATTTCTGTCTTTCATGTCATTGTTGTTTTAAACTTTTATCCCTGGTAATTAACCACGGTAAAGAAAAGTAAATGTAGATCTTGGAAGTTTTGCTTGTGGGATCACATCACATCTTAAGATATTTACCACAAGCAACATAAGAATTTCTCCTGTGCTTGTTTAGTCAAGCTTTTGTCCTGAAATTGTCACAGTTCTGTAAATAGATGAGTTAATAATTTTGATCTGTTTTATTTCTCATCCTATGAAATATCCTCTAATGTAAGCTTTAAAGAATATGAGGTTACAGACAGGTGTATTTATTTGATGGGTTTTATTTCCTTAGATTATTTTATGCAATTAATAGTGTTCCAAAAGACAACCTACATCAATCAGATGTGTGTTCCCTTTATAGAAATGAACTTCAAGGTGCAAAGTTCTTCCCAGCCCTTGCTGCAGTAAGAGTTTTGTCCATCAGTTTTCAGTGTAAGGTGATGGGGTTTTTTCAGATTCTCAGAATATAAGAACAGACAGATTTTCAAAGCATGGAATATGTGGGAGCCATCCGATTTTCTTTCAAAAATATTTGTGCCAATAATACACCTCTGAACTGAAAGGTTACCCTCTAATAAACAAAGGAAATTTCAAAGGATTTCATTACAAAAGAAGTTAATCTAGAATCAGAATATCTTTTTTTAGACATAGTTTATCCCTAGTAAGGGAAAACTCTGAAATGTGGCCAGTTCTCAGCTCTTTTAAACATCAGCTTAGCTTATTAAGTTTCCAAGTGGAGATCCTGGCTCAAAAAGGCCTGACACATGAATAAAAGGACAAATCCAAAATTGTTGCAAGGGCTTGTATTTCACTTCCAACTTCTATGCTTGTTCATGTGCAAGTCACACCAGAATTCAAGTGAGCCTAGAATATAAAACAATGTTGTTTTTTCTTATGGAGAGGTGGTGGCTGGAAAAGGAGAGATTCCTTAGGATTTTACAGTATAACAGTACTTCTGTACAACAGTGATGCTACCATGGAAGTCTCTCTACAGAATTCCAATACAAGCAAGGTGCAGTCAAGTCTCATACTTTCAGAGATCTGGCTATCAAAAATATTTTATCATTGATTAAATGGCTTTTACATTTTGAATGCAATTATAAAAATTGCAAGGAATCTCTCCCTCCCCTTCTAGTAACGATGAATTTTGTATGTGCTTCTGACTATAGAATAATAAATAGAGTGTTAAATTTTATAAAAATTGGAAGATTAATAGAAGATTAAGAGTGAGTTTGCAGTTTGTTTCTGGCAGGAGTCTGTGAGAACATTGTTTTTTGGGAAATAAATCCTTTACCCTCACATACCAGTAAAACTGAGCTATCTAGATAAACCCAGCATAGTGTTCAAACTGTAAGTTGTCGATCCTTACTGGTATGGATCAACACAGTTTCAACCACAAGCAGTTGCATATGCTTGTGGATATTCAATAAATTTCCACAAATATTCAACAAATAAAAATTCAATCTTTTGTATCACTGCAAAAAAAGCATTACCCCCCTTTTTTTTATTTAAACCCCTTATTCCATAGCACCTAAATGGACATGTTTCATTTTCACTAAAAAGGCAGGCTCACCTGGAAATAGCCCAGTCATGAAAATCTGCAGTGTTTTGGGCTGAAGTGGATAAGTTGAATCCTTTTGAAAAATAAATCTCAGAAATCTTCTAAATAGTTTTATTTGTATCATCTCTGACTTAGCTAATAGCTGAATTAAAACCCAACTAGTCAAATACTGCATTTTATTGAGTTAACGCATCTTTTTGACAGGTCAGGAAAGAATTTGCATTGTGTCCTCTACTCTGTTTTATCATTACCAGCAATTGGTTAATTGCATTTCACCCTTAAATTAAGTAGTAGCAAGTTATTAAATGGTGGAGACAAGATGCTGAATTATATTAATCATTGTCTAATGCTAAAAAGCATAAAAATTCCAAAGTACTATTGCTGTATTTAAACAGTTCACATGTTTGAAGTGTGGTAACTTCTCATTAGTAAATTTCATTTTTAAAGATGACTTGTTTTGGTCATCCTGACTCAGCAATTTTGAAGTAAAGAAGTGCTTTGATGTACTGGCTTCCATTTAGCTGCTTAAACAAGCCAATGATGCTTGAGCAGGATATTCTTTTGGATTGACTATGGCTTTTGATACAGTGCTTTTACGAAACATTCTAAAACATAACCCAGCAACGTATACACCATGATTTGTATTTCATACTGATGTTACATATGAGTAGGTTTAACATTTTCACACAATGCTATGCATCTGGGAAGCCTGTGTTTTGCATGGGTCAGAATTGCTTTTAAATTTTTTTTTTCAGAAGAGATAGGAGAGAATAATGACCTCTGCTTTGTTTTTCCTGTTGCCTTTATTCTGACTAGCTTTTTCTTATAATAAAAAGAGGGAGTTGAAAGAAAGGGGTTTGGTAATTTGTTACTCTTAGTGAATTCAGGAAGAATTGGGATAACGGTCTTATTTTGGCTATTTAATTCAAGAGGGTTTCTTATAAATTCTAGCTTCTGGCCTTACAATAAATTCTGTCTGGGCAAGTAGCTGTGGTTTCTATTGCCAGTAGAATGAACACATTATGCACTAGGGCTGTACAAGTAGGTTTCTATTAAAAATAGCCTGGGGTGTCCACTTTTGGCAAAACTGTAGTTACTGCACTTTTGCCTTTCTAAGTGTGAGGAGAAATTTCAGAGATAATCTGGTACTCAGTACATAACACACTGTAAAAATACAGGATGAAGTGTTGTGATCATTTGTGTTTTTAAGATTTTCTTCTCATATTGGGCACAGTGCAGTTTTTCAGTCCCTGATGTGTGTGCAGGAATGCTGTTCTCCAGGATTCCCGCCACACAGGTAGTGTGCTGTCAGTTCCAGGACTAAATACTCTGACCAGTGCTAAGACATTTGATAGATGTGTATTCCCTTAAGAACCTCCCAGGGTGATCATGGATCTTTTTATGATATTTGAATTTACTTTCAGCTGAAGGTCTTCTAAAATTATTTCAATGTATGAAACTTAAAGCTAAGGTTAGTTCTTTATCTGAGCTCAAACAGGGGTTCAGACTAATTTACTTAGTTTACCTAGTTTAATTTAAGAATGTTTTGTACAGTCATTTAGATGTGTGAAGATTTTTATAATGGTTTGAGGAAATAACGTTTTTTCTGTGATTTTTATAATGCATCATGTGTCAAACTAAAATGAAGACTCTATAGATAACTTAAGGGGTTTCACTCTGTTTGTTCTGTCAGAAGCCACCATGACTTTTTAGTTATTGAAGGAAAAGCAGTATCAATTCTCTGACAGTTTTTTGGGGTTAGTAGAGAGATCAGAAAGTGGGGAAGAAGCCAAGGTTGGATGCGGCTCTGGGCCACCTGGTCTGGTGGAAGGTGTCCCTGCCTATAGCAGGGAGTTGGAGCTACATGATCTTTAAAGTCCCTTCCAACCCTTAAAATCCTATGATCCTGTGATTCCATGATGACCCTTCCCAACCAGTGTCAAGGAAGTTCATTGCACAATATATAGAAGGAAAAATTAATTAACAAGAGCACACATCTTGAAATCCTACCCTTGACTTCATGCAAGAGGTGCCATAGCCTACATTCTGCTGAAACCTTACTTGAAATTATTCCATTAAAAGGAGACTGCTTCAAGAATGCCAGCTTGGTATTAAGTCATTGGCCGTAGATTTATGGAATGTCAGCCCAGCAGCATAATTAATAGCTCTTCCTTAACTAATTAAGGAATTAGTTAAGGAAGAAAGTGGTGTTTCAGCAGTGATAAGAGTATTTGCCCAGGATAGAAATTAATCAAAAGTCTTTTAGTGTCACTGTCGTTGTAACTATAAGATTAGAGATACTGATCATCAATTCAGTTTAGCAAATGAGCTAATTGGTAAATGATTTTTTCTTTAAATTATTAAATTTGAGTAGTTGATTATCTTGAAATTTGCCAGAGATTTGGATGGGTATCACACATCTGTGCTGTATTTCCCATTGAGAAACCTGTAGTACTACATAGGGAGATTTTGCTCTCTTTCTCCTCACTTGGCCAACTAATGGAACAGTCAAATACAGCACCAACCCTGTGGTACTATTTAAACTGACTTAATAGTGAGTATGACAGAAAAGGAAGGCTTTTGTTTCTGAATGTGGAATTTTAGGTATTTTCTAAAGAAAAATAGTAATAATAAGTTAATTTAAAAAATTTAACAGCCTCTACATGCCATCCAATGAATAATAATTATTTCATTGAAAACTGAAAGTTCTTTATATGATTTAATAGGCTTTTAGTAGTTGCCAGTGAAGTCTGCACAGCAAAGTGCATAAGGTGACTCAACCCTTGGCATGAGCAAGAAACTGTCTGAGAAATGCCATGGCAGCCTAATGACCATTCTGTTACTGTGCTCCCTAAGAACAGAATTATTTTGTTTTCTTTTGTACTGGTTACATGAAACATTCCTTGCTACAATAATTTAGGCAAAAGAAAGAACCCAAACCCCAATGTCCAGGGTTAATTTTTGCCAGTGATATGTGGCTATTCTAAATTAGGCAGAGTATAAAGATTCACGTACAGAGGTTACACTTTGAGAGTTCAGTTTTTCTGAGGGCTCAAATTTCTATGAATGAAAGAACTTAATTTAGTTAGAAATAAATTGGCTTTTTTGAAAGTAAACTTATGGTTTGCTAAATACCTTGCAAACACCAGTAAATGTATTCTTACACTTTGATTAAACACAAGTTTTAACCTTTTTAATCACTGAGCTTGTGCTGAGAACTGCTACCATGGTACAGCATTACTGAAGAACAGCGATTTTGGCATAAGAGGATAGTTAGTGGAAAAGTTGGAAAGGTAATTGAAAAATTGTCAGAAGATTTTATCTTTTTTATACATTCTTGGGGTTTTTTTAAAGTATTCAAAATTTTATTTGATGTGTGTGTTATGTTCCATGAAGTAAATGTATCTCTAAAATAAAGACTGTTTGAAAGATGGGGATTTTTTTCTTTGTCTGCATTTGGGCCAAAGGTCTGTTTTCTGTAAAAGTCATGTCTGTTTTAACTTACCCAGTCATTTTGACTACTTCAGTATATTGATTACTAGTTAAGAGTAGTTTGGTACACTGTGTATAAATAACCCGATGAATGTTTGGAAAGTGGCAAAAAGACTTTATACTATCAGGGAAAAAGGTTTAAATCACATGAGCCAGGTATATGTTTAGCTACCATCGTTGTTTAGGGAAACCTGAGAATAATTCTCCAAATGATAACTTGGTTTCTTCATGTATCTTCAAGTTTTTTATTTCTCGTTCTGCGTTCAGATGCTGGAGGTTTTGCAGGGCTCAGCCAAGCGTGTGTGAGTTCAGACATGTGCACAAACACGTGCTCACACACTCACAGCTCCTGCTCCCATCAGCTGTTTGTTACTGCCTCGGTACTTTGACTTTCCACACTTTGCCTTCCACTGCTTCACATTCAAGTGTGAACATCCTGGGGGGGCATTCTTTTATGTTTTATGTTACTCAGAGTTTCCATCTGCTTTTACTTGACTTGTGGTTGTGAAGATCATGCTTGGCCCATGGGATCTTACACAGTGCCGAGAGGATGTGGAGTTTTGTCAGCCAGGGAAATATGTCTGGCTTTTTCTTTTTTTTTTTTTTTTCTTCTCTTCAGCAGCTTTCATATGCTCCTCTTCTTGTGTGGTCCCACTAAAATGAGTATATTTAACAGAAATACTCTCCCTCTCTATCTTCTGTGTGCTGCTGTCTTTTAGGCAGACTGTATAAGAAATCTGAAATACAAAAAATGTTAGTTATGACTGAAAACAAGGTACAAGGTTACATAGAAAGGTACTTTAATTGTTGCACATTCCAAATTTATAACAGCATTCCACATTCTGATTATAGATGAGTCTTAGTGGATCTGCAGTTACTAGTAAACATCCCAGTTATATCTTTGTTGAGTATTTTGTGCCTTTTTTTTTTTTTTTGCAGGCACTGCTACAATCTACAGTTCAGCAGCAAGAGGCAGCTATTGAAAAACAGTATATATTAACCATTGAAAAGCATTCTCACAAATGTGAAGAGCTCCTTGATGCTCAGGTATGGATGTGCACATGCAAGAATTTCCATTATTTTCTTTTAGTGTCAACTCTTTCCTGTTTGAAAAAAATATTAACATGTATGATCCCCAAAGAAAATGATCCATCTCTCACCTTGTTTCCTCAGCATGCCACTAAACACAAGTATTTAAAAATGCTAAATAAATAAGGACTCTTCATCTGTTGGGATCAAAAATGTTCGATAACACTGGAGCCTGCTTGGAACAGATACAAGGAGAGTGTAGCACTGAGAAAAAGTCTCAGAGCAACTTAATACTTACTTCTTAACAGCTGCCATTTTCTGTGGTCTTGGAGAAACCATTCAATTATTTTTCATTTATGTGGTTAAATGCAGGATTTGATTGTGTGAGATTTGCATGAATTTTTGGTCAAAATTTTGAGATGGTTCTTAGATGGTAGATGAAAACATGTGTTGTCCACACCTGTTTTTATTTCATACAAATCTTACCTAAAAATAAAAAGCTATGATGAGTTATATAATATACAGAAATATATATGTGCATTAATGGCCTAAATTGGCTCATTTAGCATGACTTGAGTAAAAGCACGCTGCACAGCAAGTATTTGAGACCAGGGCAATTTGTGATGAATCTCTGAACAGTGTCAACCTGGTTTGTTATCAATAAGATCTTGGTTTGACTGAAGTGCAGCTCTTGAATCAAAACAATAACGACCATGAGCATGGAAGTTTAAAAACCAAGAAGATAATTTGTTAATAGCCCCCTGGAGTTGCTTATATTGGAACTAAATTACCTTTTAAGTACTGTTAGCAACAATTCTGCAAAAAATACCAAGGATAATTTTTTTAAATTTTCGTGGAGTATCTTAGTCCTAAATACATCAAAAGTCCCCTTGAAGGACTCCACCGTTTCCATGAGTGTTTTATGACCATTTGACTGTTCTAACCATATCAATTAACACCTAGTGCAAATGTGTGTTAAATATATGAGAATATGTGTAAACAGTATGAAGGAAAGATGTCATAGTGTGGAGAAATTGATTGCATCATGAGTGAGGTTATTGCACAGAATTGCAGTTAATACTTGCTATAAAGCTCTGTCTAAGAGCAAGTAAAAATGAATTTTTAAAAAAAATGTTTTGTGTTTTTGAAATGAACACATTGTTTGCTAACGTGATATCACTTTCTGAATGTTGAAAAGGAATGAACCTCATGAAATACAGAAGTGCCACGGGAAGATTTTTTGAGATTGTTCTTACAGACTGAGCAGTAACTTGCACCTGTGATCAGTCAGATTTGTATCAAAACCCTAAAAATGGGATAGAAGTGTGGAAACATGTTGAAGAGCTTCAGATTTACCTGGGGAGAGCCCAGGAATGTTAAAAACTGTTCTTGGTCATAGGACAGGGAGTAGTTACGACAAAACACAGTGCCCAGTTCACATCATGTCTGCATTTAACACCCCTTTTGGATCCCAGAAAAAGTGTAAATTTTGTTCACTAACTTCCAAGTCATTTCTCATTCAATAAAATTGAGGTTTTTCACCTCTAATTGTAATGTAACACTGGGATTTTGAAGCCTAAACAAATAGACAAGTGTGGGTGCTTGTGGTTGAGCTATCAGGTTTAATTAAATATGATTTATACTGGCAGATTTTATTCACTCATAAAACTTTGTTGAAAGATCTGAGAAACGGGTGGTATGTTTTTTATTCTTTTTGAACACATCTATTCTTAAATGTATGTTTTCGTGTTTATTTTCACGCTTCTTTTTCTTCAAATGATTTTGTTATGTGCTAACAGTTGAGTTTGATGAAATTACTGCTGATATTTATACACAGATTTCATTGCTGTTTTATGTTATGGGATTGTACATGCATAGCCTTTACATGGAGATTTATGAGTGTTTGTATCACTGTAAAGAATTTTTTTGGTGCAGCAGTAATCGCACAGTGCAAGCATACACTCAACACAAAAATCGCTTCCTTTTTTTGTTTCCTTCTGATATTCTTGCCTTACAAGCAGTATTTTGCCTTCAAAGTTTTAAGACTGTGTAAAACTGTCAAACCTCATAGTTTTTTGAGCTCATTTGCCATTCCTTTTAAATTTTCTGCTATTTTATTTCCAGTTCCACGCAAAAAAGATTATTTCATGATAACTCCTTTGTCATGCCTTCTACTTACTCTCGTTTCCCCCCTAAATTCCCATGCCCCTCCTTCACAAAAGTGTCTTTGAGATGGAGGAAAGGCTGTTTTTCTCTGTTTGTCTTTAACCTTTTGTTAGAGTTTATTGAAGTTTCTGATTTTGAAGCTTAATTATATCAGGTGGAGGTGCAGGTTAAAATCCTGTCCAGAGAGGTGCTATTCTGCTGATAATGTTCAGTGTACAAGGTTGTGTTTTCCAGGATGGGGAAAGAAGTGAAAGACCTCATTGGTCCTATCTCACTTTCCAGCTGGAAAAATACCTACAGTTGATATTTGATCATCATGTGTCAGGCTTATCAGCAAACTGGCTCTCTGTAGGTAGCATCCTGGATGATGATCACTGGAATGGTTCCTTCCCAGGTGACAGCCTCTAGGGCTGCTGGTTTTCCATGGAAATACACTCCCATATCCCAAGTGGTGTGGGGAGCAGGGGAGCGAGGGATTCTCCTCCTCTGCCTCTCTGCTCTGNCAGGCTGGATGGGGCTCCAAGCAACCTGGGATAGTGGAAGGTGTTCCTGCCCACGGCAGGGGGTTGGAACCTGATGACCTCCAAGGTCCCTTCCAGCCCAGGCCATTCTGTGATTCAGTGATGTCAACATTTCACAAAGCAAACCAGGCACATTCTTGTGGCACTTTCAGGGACACCAGTGTCGTGTGTCCTCCATCAATGAACAGGACAAAGAGAACTCTTTTCCTCTGTGCCAGAAATCAGTCATATTATATACTGAACATTTAGGAAAGCTATGCTTGTCAGTTTTACTTTTCTAGAGTTTGATGATATCAGAAAATGCCAGTAGAAAACATATCAGTTCTTTACAAGTTGGAAAATGACAAATTTCATCCTCATCTTTTTCTGAGACACAAACCTTTGATGCCTTCTGAAAAGGAACATCAACTGTGATCTTGTGGTTTTACTCATGTGCTGTGTGAAAATACATGGTGAAAAACATAATCAATAATTTTTTGAATAGATTTTTTTTAATACTCAGAAATTTGTCATACTATTCAATCAAAGCTGATGGTATTAAAATGTGTCTATAGCAAGGTACAATTTTATTCTTCTTAAAACATTCAATGGTCAGTATATCAAAATAAAATCTTAAATACCTACAGCAGTTATTTTTCGTGATGATTTTATGTGTCTGAAACATGGCTCACATTTGTAGATGCAGCAGCATTTAAGACAACTGGAGTTACCCCCATGTCTTTAATGCTTTTTCCACTCTATCATGATGTTGGCTGTCATTTGTATGATAAATTGTAATTCAAAATCTCTTGCATGAAATCTTTTGTCTCTTTGAGACTCTCTCAGGGAAGTACTGGTTTATCTTCAATATGAAAACAACTGCTGAAAGGTCAGTCAGAATAAAAATTCCACTGGCTGGAGCTCATGTTTTAAAGTTTATGATGCTTTTAAGAACAGCCTGGGGACAAGCATGAAACTGGTGTCACCATAGTCACAAACTGCTGGAATGTGATAGGTATCTTATCTTCTCTAGTATTTGGATGAATCATTTTGGTTTTTTGCATAACCTTTTGTGAAAAGTACCAGTATGTCTCCCCACAACTCCTAGAATGTAGAATGTCGGAAGTACTATTCTTTTACAGCAATAGTTTGTATGCCAGGGAAAATGTTTACTTCAATTGGAAACTTTGTTTCACAGGAGATATAATTTTCTTTTATTCCAAATAATTGCTTTTAAACTACTCAAAATGTGCTTCATGTTTCTCTAATAATGCTTATTTTATGAACTTTGATTATGTTTTTCTTCTCTTGAAAGAGGCTCTGTGTTTTTCCTATCTGATGTAGTAATTATGAAAATTTTTTAATGCCTGATCATGAAGGGGCCATATGCAAACTAGATTCTGAGAGTCTTGTGAATATTTGCATTTTTAGGAGACATTGGCCAAATTTTTGCAATGAGAGTAGTAATGCTGAAGACTTGCAGACTGAAAATACTAACACTGCATAACCTTTCTGGTTCAGTAATTCCAACTATGATAGGTTTGGAAATTATTTAGAGTACTTACCATGTTCCCTTCTTTGAGCATTTCCTCTCAATTCCCAGAAATCTTGTCGTTTGATGCTGCAGAAGTATTTGTTTATTCATTCCCTTCAAAACCAAGTACTTCCAACCAGTCCTTCCTATTACATTTCCGTGTAATTCACCTTCACATAATTCATCTAGTTGTGTGTTTTCAGGTCTGCTGCTCTTTTGCCAAGAGTGAAGTTACACTTTCTCGGAACTTAAAGGAGCAAAAAACAAGGATTGATTAAAATCCTGTGGCAAATTTGAGAAAGGTATTCCTGAATTCCTGATACCTCCTTGAGTTCCATATATATAGAGAGAATCAAAATGAAAAGAGCAAGAAAAGAGCTTTTCCTGTGCTGGGATGGCTTTTTGTTTGTTTGCTTGCTTGTTTTTTCCAAATTCTGAAATTTTTTTCAGGATTTATCCTGCTTGAGCAGGGAAGTGGAACCAGATGACCCACTGTGATCCCTTCCAGCTTGACCCATTCTGTGATTCTGTCATTCCATGAAAAGACCTGGTAACAGGCATAATTGTTTGGTAGCGTTTTTTTTTTTTTTTTTAATATATACTCTTACCAGAGTTTACTAACCCAATTTAAATATACCCACTCTCACATGCTAGTTGGAGGTTAATTTTGCAATCCCTTTGCACTGTTAATTCAGCCAGGATATTTTTAATGTCTCCACAAAAATCTTATTTGGAAATTACATTTGCTTCCTTGAATTTGTCAAGTGGCACTTGAAAGTAGCTCTTTAGAGTGATTTTTTTTTCTTTCTCTCTTTTGCTTATATAACTTGTTATCTTCAGACATTCACTACTTGTTAGGAACTTATGCCCTCAACTCTTGTTGATACTCTGAACAGCTAAGCAATACAGAATGATTTTTCTCCTCAGTTATTTTTCTGTCAGCTGTAGTTGAAAAAAAATTAGGTTTGTTCTGTTTTGCTGTCTTTCATTATTGAATGTTTTGCTGTTTACATTGGTCATATTTTAGGGGTTCATTTCCTTTATTTCTTCCTGATAAATGGAGCAGTTTGTGGAGAACTCATATGGGAAATTAATTAGATCACAAAATAGAAGAAGTAATTGATACTTTTTTATTATTGTCACATTTTTATGAAGTTGCTTATCTCTGTATCCCCAGGAGCTTGAAGTGTGTAGGGTTTTTAATCATCTCTATTACTATGTATGCTTTCCAAGAAAAGTATTTTCATTATTAGATGTCTTTATATATCTTCCTACTTTATTTATAAAAACAATGAAGTACTTATGCAGCAAAATGTTTTAAACCTAATTTCATCTTCTGATGTGGCTCAAATGATACAGTTTGTGCACTCACTGTATGCTGCTGAGTGGAACCCTGAGTACAACCTATCCTTAGTTATTTTCTTACAGCTATTACACTTTTTCTTTATATTTACATTGTTTTAGCTTTTCTCATGTAATAATGTTTTGCTGTTTCCCGAGCTGTCTCTTGGAAAAGCTCTGCTGCTTTGTTAGACACTTGGACCTCAAACTGGCAAAAATATACAGTTCAACCATGCAGCAATAAGTTATAATTTGAGGAAGTGGAAATATGTACCAGATGTTGGAATTCTCCAGACAGATTTTCCACCTTGCGCTGCCAAACACTTGAGATGCCACAGATAGTGAGGAGAGTGTAAGAAACCAGTTACAATTACCAGTCCTTATCATTTGACTTAGGCAGATCTTAGCAGTCCTGAAGAAAATGTACAATATAAAAAAAAAAATGCTGTTAAATGTAGACAGCCTTATTTAAAGGAGCAGAAAACCATTACTAGTATTTTAATAAGGTTGCCTTTTTCCTCAGGATAATATTTTGAATAGGATGTAGAAATGGGAATATTTTGATAACATTACAAAATCGTGATGTATTTTTGTTACATCACCTTCCTCTCCCATAGATAATGTTTCCCATGACCTGTATTATTTCTTCCTACTGTTAGATCCCTTCATGAGAGACAGAAATAAAAGTAGAACTTAGTGAGTTCTACTCTGTTCTTTTAAAATAGGTGAACAGATTTGAAGTGTTGAATTCTTAAAAAGCCTCATCCAGTGTTTTGTTTTCCATGCTGGTGAATGAAGTGCTGAAACATTTACGAAATATTCCTGAAGATAATTTTCCCCAAGTCTTGAGGGAGGAGGATGGTTCTATGTCCATATATTGTGAAGGTACAAAAAAGCCCTTTGTCATTGCAGATGACATTAATTTGTTTTTCTCTATTAAACAATTAACTACAATACAGTTTCATTAGATTAAAAAACTCAGTAGATACTTGTTAAAAGGAAAACTGGTCCTTCACTGAGGGTGAATTAGACATATGAATGTCTCAATATACTGTTTGTGGTAATGATGGCATTTAAAGAAGTTTCCAAGTATCATTTCTTTAGTGTATGACAATTGTTTCCTCAGATGAAAGATCTGTGGAAGAGGGAAACGCCAATAACTTGTTGCAGTGATACACCAATTAATGCAAGGCCTCTTCTTCCTGTTTGGTTTTAGGATAGTGATATTGACTTCGGTTGTTCTGTGATGTTCTTTGCTGTTTTATTTTTGGATTATTATCTAACTGACTACTTGTGCATAAGCTATGAATAGCAGCTGACAAAATTAATTAATCCCTGCCAAATTTGGTGATCCTTGTATGATGATTTACTCAATATTGAGAAGGAACCAATCTGCAGAAACATAAATTGGATGTCCAATACTGTAGCAAAAAAAACACCCATTTTTATTTATGGAATGAAATCCTGGACACATTTCATTTTAAATGAATCAGTACAGGACTCCGAAAGAAACTATTTTTTTAAAAAGCATTCCAGTTCATGCAAGACACCCAATTTTTTGTTTGACTGTAAATCTGGAGTTTAGGATTAATAGGAATATGCAAGGAATTATAACTGCGCTAAGTTAGAATTAGTTCTTGATAGCTTTAATGCATCATTTTAGCTGTAAAGGAGCTCATCTTATGCATTATTTCATTCACCCCATAAGTTAGTGTAATACCTTCTATGTAATCCTTCAAATTATGCTTACCTGAAAGAAAAATTTCACGATTCTTCAGAAATAAATTTAATATATAAAGATAACAAAAAAGACTGACTAGTTGCTATTGTGATTAAATCTGTTTACAATGTCTTCTCTGACTCACATTCCAGGAAAAAAAAGAAAGATTTTTTTGATTTCTTTTTTACAGGAATCAAGAAAAACCACAGGACCTCTGTATTTTTATTTGAATCTACATCAAACGATTTTCATTTGGAACCATTGCCTAGAGAACTTCTTGCAGGGAGGAAAACATTATAACCTATTTTTGAATGCCTTTTGTTTTAAGCTGATTTTCACAAGACTCTTCTTGACCCTCTCATGCTACTTTCCAGAGGATAGGGTAGAAATACTAGTATTTCTCTCCACTATGGAATATCACGTCTTATAAAAGTTTGGGGCTTTTCTTTTATTTTTTCTTAAATCTCTTTCCTATGTTTTACTGGGCCATCATGTCATGAGACAATTTGCTCTTCAGAATTTTTACAACTCAGAATTTTGCACTCTTAACCCTATATTCCCTGTCTAAGGAATACAAGAAGGTCAATTATAGCTTTGTTGGAAAGAAGTGAGAGCGCTAGGCTATGGAAACCAGGCAAAGTGATGTATTGAAGAGCTGTAGTATTTGTTGTACCTAAGCTAAAGGTTTTTTAGATCTCTCCAAGTATCTCTACTGTAGTGTTCAGCTCTCTGCTGTGCCTTATGGATAACATACACAGTGTGAATGTGCAGCCTAGGAAACTTAAACTGGGTGAAAACTTCCCTGGTGCTCTGAAGTGCAGCTTTCACTGACATTTATTTCTGTCCCTCACTGATTCATGCACCGTATTTCCAGTTCTGTAGCCGTCACTTTTTATCAGTTTCCATCTTTGCTCTTTGTTCCAAAAAGTCAGTAAGGTATATTTGTTTATTAACAGTTGGATAATTGGATTCAAAGTTCCAACATATTTAGATTGGTTTTTTACTTTTTTTCTGCTTCTTAGGTTGTTGATTAATAAAAGAAACCATCACCTCAACCTCTGTTTAAAAACTTCATGGACCTTTGCAGGGGTTAATTGCTTTTTTCCAAATTTAAGGTTTCCTGTGTAAATCACCCTCCTAACTTTCACGGGAAACCTGGAAGACACTTGGTTACTTTTCACAGGACCATTAGGTTTGATGAACTCATTATCCTACTTACAGGAGATAAATCTGCCATGAAAGCTTTTATTAGGTTTACTGTTTGAAGCATGGGCAGTGTGCTCTTGACAGGTACAATTACCAGGAGAAAGTGACCTCTCCATTGCTTGGGAATTAGTGTTCAGGGTATATATAGCTCAGAGTGGTACCTGAAGTCTCAAAGCTCTTCCATTATTCCTTTTATACTATCTGAGGGAGAGAGGAACGTGTTAATAATTCTTACCTGTGGAAACTGCAAATGCTGAATGAGATTCATTTTGTCTGGCTTTAATTCCTGGTGAGAAAGGGAGGGTTTGTGTGATAAAGCTGCTTAGCTGTAGCCATTTAACTCAAGACATATGATCTTTAATTCTGCAGTGGTCTATTGTTCAGAGGCCTTTACCACAGCAGAACAAAAATCTACAACCAAGTAAATGAACCTAAAACTTCTTGTAATCTGTTAGCCAAAAATACAAGGACACTTGAAAGCTCTCAAACATGGAAGTGCTGAAGTGAAACTGCCACCTTTTGTTTGTTTTTAACCTTTAACTCTTTTAAATAAATTTGTCTGAAATACCAACTGAGGAAGCACTGATTTTATGTAAAGTTCACTGTGAGCATTTAGTACCAGACTCTGCATGTCTAGAAATTCAATGTACCAAATGCTTCTCTATAATAATTTCTACTTAAAAGGGTGTGTGGATTATTTTAAAATCTGAAATACAAACCTAGCTGCCCAAATTAAAGAATAGTTCCAAAAGGCTTAGAATAGCTTGTGATGCAGATCCATTGAAACTAACAGCTTGGAATACTGTTGATACAATTGTTAATAACTTTCTTTGAATTGCTGCTTTTTTCTTTTTTTTTTTTGGCCAAAGTCTGTCTGAACGCTGTCATAATACAGAAAGAGCTAAAACTTCTTTGTTGACAGAAGCCTTTACTGTCCATAACTTCCAAGATTTTCTGCTGAAGTGATATCCATAACCAAGATCCCTGAATACGCTTTTGAAAGATCTGTGCTTCTTAAATAAGGAATTCAGATGCATTCAGGTACATTCTTTTCTAGGAAATGGATTAATAATACCACCAAGATCACTCTACATCATTGTAATAAGCACAGCTTCCCGGGACATTCCGTGCCTCTATATGAGGACTAACACTGCTGTGGGGCATAGTGCTTTGAAGAAAACCAAGACATTCTTGATTAGTAATTAAATTGCATATTAATTACATGCAGAATGGAAGCTTTCATGTTGTATCCATACTAACTATGTCATATGGGTTTTCTGGAATAAGACCTGTTTGAGGGAGAAGCAGTTCACATAATAATTTATTCTGTTTTTTCCACTTCCATTTACTTTCTTTTTTTTAATATAATTTATGTAATGCAATAGTTTAAGGTATGTTTCTCTCTGAAAAACAAGAGTGACCAAATATAGATTCTGAAGCCAAATAAACAGTTCTCCAAGGTATTTCTCTGGAACTAATACAAGAGAATTTGCTTTACTGGGTTGTATGGACAGCTGTTGCAACATTTGTGATGATAAATGATATTTTGGAAGTTCAGATATGAAGGTAATCATCTATGGGAGGATTATTCCACATGAATAAGCATTTATATTACAACAGGAAAGGACATACCAAGCTATTCACAAGAGACTTACAGTATTGAAATTATAAATTCTGTATTTCCATGAGAAGTAGTGATACTATTTAATGTAAAATAAGTTGTATTGAATTATGACAGAAGTTATTAGCTTCTATTTTGAAAGCTAATAGGGTTTGTGTTTAGGGTTTTTAGTTGTAAGCACATTTAGAAAGCATTCTAAATGCCCTTACAAATACTTGACTCTGATATCTTGAAAAATATGAATTAACATGTTTTTATAAACAGATGCAATTCTTCATGAAGTTGTTGCTGAATTTCTGTGAATTCCATATAACTCCAAATGCAATAGCATAGATTTTCTAGTCTACCAAGGAAATAGGAGAGCCTAGCTTAATCAAAGTAATCACACTTCAGTTACAGCAGCCTTCAGGTTTTTGGAATTGTTTAATTGCTAGACAACTTGTTTGTAGTTAGAGTTTTGGTTGTGATATCTGCATTTTTCAGGATTGCAGGTCCCTGACAGGTTAATGAGAAGGTAACTCTGTATGGAGGTTTAGATTATGTGAAGCACTGTGATTATCAAACTGTTTCATCATCAGGGGGGACTGACATTGATTTTCTCCACTGGCCATGTGTACATGTTCTATATTGTATTAGTGCAATTATCTGCATTCCTGGACTTCCAGGATGGGTTGAATGCCTTTTTATATGTACATGGAAAATAAAATTTTAAAACTCTTCTGGAGTTTAGGAGCTGAAAATTTTGGTCCCATTGAGAATGGTGCGAAATAGGTCTGGTAGCTGGCCTGTTGTGGCAACTTGAAATGTGGATACAGGTAACCCAGAAATCTGATGGACAGTCTTCATATAAAACCTGGAAATCTGATGGTCAGAGTCAAGCTGGAATTCACTGCCTGCCAGGTGTAAACTAGAAAGTCTCATCTCACTGAAGAAACTGACTTCCATTTTATTGCAGGTGTTTTCAGGCTAGAGGTGATTTTCTCTAAGGAATTGTCCTTAGAATCTCCTGTGCTGATTCTCAACAAGCAAAATAAAGATTCAGTATTTTGCTTGGCATGATTAGCAAGCTTGGATTTGTGGCATTTGTCTGCAAAAATTTTTGCATGTTTTTGTTTTATATTATGGAATTGTGAAATAACATATTTGTAACCTGTGCAGTTAGTCAAGTGAAGAGTCATGGAGAGCATTTAACTAATAAAATCCATTTTTTGTTTCATCTTTGAGTTACTGGGAAAATGTAATTTCTGTAAGTGCCCTGATAGTTAAAGCTAATGTCTGAAAACACAAGAAAAGTGAGTTACACATCATTAAGTAGAAACATGATGTGAATTTTGCTACTCCTTCCACAGATGTTTTCCATTAGAATATGTCTGCCACATTCAGACCTATTTTAAGTAAATTCACAAGGAAATGCCTCTTTACGTGTTTATCCTGGAAGGGCAGAAAGGCATTTTACTTTATAAAGCAGCCTAAAAGATTTCTATTCTTCAAATGAAAAAATATTTTTCAGAACATAGTCTTGAAGTTTGGTAATGTATTTCCAGCTGCCATTAGAGACACTTGAAATTAAAACATAATAAAATTTCTGAAACAGAAATGACTGTTTCTTAGATATGCTGATGAAAGGGGGATTTGCCTGCTTAACTGTATGTGTAATAAATTTATGTTTTTTATATACACTTATACTAATATAAAACTCTACTGTAACTTTCCTCTTGGTGATCTTGTAAAATGTTACTGCACTGATACTGTACTTCCAGGTTATAATAGATCATCTCTTAAATAACTTGTAAAAAAATGTAATGCCTTGCTAGCAATTATGTCATGACAAATATGTAGCATCAATAATTTCCAGCAGTAATTTTTGGGTTTGGGAAACAGCTTAGCTCTTAGAGACAAAACCCACATCCTGCAAATTCTTTATTTGATACAGAGAAAAAAAATGGATGTGATTGTGAACAGTTCTATATCTGCATATAGAATACGTGGTCACTTCAGAGTTCATTTGCTCCCTGAAAAAATGTTTAGGATGACAAGAAATTGACAAAAAAGCAGAATTCTCATTTGTTCACGTTTCCTGCCTCTCCAGGGTCATGATATCACAAATGGTTGAAAGAAATACATTTGCCTTCTACTCTCTGTACATACAACTGAGTTAGTGCAAGACTAATTTAAATTCTGCAACTGTTTAAATGAAATAAAGTGTGGTGTTGCTTAGACCATATTTATCAATTGTGTAAGTGTTGCTTTTACATAGTGATTCATTTTTCAACTTCTTTCACAATACTTTTTAGACTGAAAGGAAATATTAATTATTCAGGAAACGAAATATTTCTTATTATTGGAATTTTTCCATGACGTGAAATCACTTAAAGGAGTGCTGTGAATGTAATTTAACTGAATCTTCATTTGAAGTAATTTTGTGAGTAACAGACAAGTCTAAGTATCTTGGATGAATTCTGTTTGTATGTTTTACTCACTGGCCATGGTTAGCAAAATATGAATGTTTTCTCCCGATAGCATCAGCGACTTCTTGACATTTTGGAAGCAGAAAAGGAAGTGTTATCAGAAAAGATAGAAGAAGCTATGATGCAGCAGTCGCAAAAGCACAAGGTACTGCTTTTGTTTACCAAAAAAATAAGAGACCAGCATCATGGAGTTTATTGGGAATGATCCTGTCACAGTTACTGACAGGAAGAGGAAGCTTTCGTAAACACTTTGACTGTTTGAAATTATTTTTAGCCACTCCTTTATTGTCTATTGCAGTTTAATTTTTCATAATATTTGCAGGAAGTGCTGGACAAGTGTTTGGATGAAGAAAGACAAAGAAGCAAGGAGGCTCTGGCAGCTGCTGCAAAGGTATCTCTCATTAATTAGTGGACATGCCATGTGGATTCCATGTGTGTCATTAGAAATGCGAAGCTCAGACACTCACTTTTGTTTCATAACTATATTTATCAAGCTCTGTGTTCTCATCTGTGCTTAGAAGAAGTTGGTTCTCCTGAAGATGAACATATCTGCTATATCCCATGCCTTGATGCAGAGATGTAGCTGCCTTCTCTTGGACAATGGCCTCTGAATTGTTCATAACAAGAAGTCACAAAATTGCAGTTCGGTTGTTGCTGTTACCTAAATATTTGTTTTTGTGGTCCTTTGACATCAGTGCATCTTGATGTGAAGAGCTAGGTAGCAGGGTCATCTGATGATCTTAATAAACCAATCATGTCTTATTTAATTTTCATTGAATATGGTCATCTTCAATGAGGAGAGAACTATTATTATAAATCATATTCAATCAGGGACAACTTAACAGGTTTTGAATTATTTTATATAAGCTGATTTTTGGCTAAAAGTGACTATTCAGTTTTTTTATTTCTCCTCTCTATTTCATTATTAAATGTGTTGGTGTTAGGACAATAATTTTGTAAATTTTAAGCTGGAATTCATTTCTAATACTGGTGTAGAATCAGTACAAAAGTCCAGTTGCATGTAATGATCTGGGGAAGCTAGTGATGTGTATTACCTGGAACAGTTCATCAGGCTATATTATAATTTGCTGTATGTCTTTCTTGTTCAAGTATATGAACACTGGCTGAGCATCTCACTGAAAAGCATTCAGTATTACCACAAACATTTCCTACATGGTTGATATCTACAGGAAAATGTGTGTAGAATAAAACATCCTAATTTAATTATTGTATTTTTAATATCGAATTAGAAAATCAAGTCCCAGGGAATTGAAAGAAACAGCGTTAGTTGGAAGTGAGGTATCCGATGAATACGGTATTTTTAAGCTGAGGAATTTGTGATTAAGTTTTGTTAGCCCATGTTTGCTTATTTTGAACTTCAGCTTTCCATTTTTTATTTGTAGATATTATGCAGTGGTTGTCTTGCTGATAAATATATTAGTGTGGCTACACATGTGTGAAGCTGTTGGCTTCAAATTCTCAGTGATTTCAGATAATGGTTGAATATAATGATTGGGGGAAAATAAAACAGTAATTCCTGTAGCATGGCTAAGAAGCTTTGGGAAGGAAGACACGTTTGTTTTAACAAATGTATATTGGCTGATTTTCTACAGAAAATGCTCGGACGGTCTTTGTACTTCAGATATTTGTAAATAAGAGTAGGAATATCTCTTACATGGGAATATCAAGGGAGGACCATGATGTGCCTACTCTTGCATGGGTTTTGCTGCTTTTTTTTTTTTTTTTTAATTAAGCAAACTAGTTATGAATGCCTGTGTTTTCAGCAGGTGGAATTTAAGAGCCTTCCTGTAACTTCCTTTTCCTTTCTGTAACTACACAAGTCATTGCCCAGAGGTAACACCTGCTTGGTAGCACTGTAAGATAAATTGAACCTCATAGTTCAGAAGTGAAAATATTCACATCCCATACCTTGTCAGCTCATAGCCCTCATTAGAAGAACGTGATACATGTGAGTCATTCAGGTTGGATGTGTTATTCATCTAATTGTGCCTGGTCTGTTTCAAAGGCTGAAAAAGAAGTAGTGCAGGAAGCTGTTCAGAAGGCAGTAGAGGAGGAGAGGAGAAATATGGAGAAGATTCATGCAGAAGAAAGAAAACTGTGGGAAGCAGAACGTGTTAGTCATAGAGAGGAGATTGCCCAGGCTGTTTCAGAAGCCATGCAAGAGCAAAGAAAGCAGAATCAGGTTAGTATCTTTTACCCTTCCATGCATCTGCTTTGTGTGTTTTTGGTTTTACTCTTGTATGTCTTCTGTTGTTGTGGTTGATTTTCCTGTGACATCTGTCACTTAGTTGATATTTGCAATGCACAGCAAGCAGTTTATCTTCACCTAGACTGTGTGTACGGAGAGAGGCTGGCACATACAAAACAAAATTTAAAGGTACATATATTGAAATTATATAAATCATGCCTGGTTTTGTCCTCTGACTTCAAAAGGAGCCCAGGATGAGCAGTTCAGAGAGTGGCATTGAAGTTGTGGTTTTGCTGCTTTTTCTGTTTACAGTTCACCTTCAGTTTACTTCCATACCTGTGGGAGACTAAAGATGTTACATTTGTTCCGTATAGAACAGGTACAAAATAAAGAGAGAGTTATAAAAACTGGAAACGTAAACCAGTAATGAACCAGAAATGTTTATAATCATTGGAGAGGTGCTTCTGTAACAATAAATGTATATCACTTAACACAAATTGAGAGGGACATTCCCAACAGTGCTTTTAGCATTTCTACAAATTGCAAATTAAATATGTTAAAATTGCAGGTAAATTACTCTTCCAAAAGTTGCATTTTGTGGTCTGTGATGCTGGAAATATTTGGAGGGGCAGCCTGTGAATTCACTGATTTCTTGGTGGCATATCTGAATGCTATAGTCTTCAGAAATTTAAGGAGTATATATTTCATTGGTGTGTTGGAATTTGATATTGCTGTATTTTTTTATGTGCTGCATAAGAAAAAAAATAACCCAAAACTTAAGAATTTGAAGTAAAATAAAAGTACTCTTTGGAAATAGACACCATTTCCCTTTCCAGTGTTAAACAAAATTAATAACCTCATATACCTAATCAGCTACAAAAAAAAAATTTTTGATGCTATGCCATTATCATATTCTGTATTGCCTAAATTCCTAATGTAAATAGAATGATTTTATTTTTTATATCTTCTTTACTCCTTTTAAATGTAAAGTATCAAATGGTGAACTGTCAATTTTCAAGACTTTCAGTGAGCCTTCAGGCAGTCAAACTCTTCTTCAGAACAGAAGGATAAGCAGCTGAGTTCAAAGCTGAATTCAAGCTGAGAACAATTGCTTGGGCTTTAGTTAGATACAAATCATTCAGACTGTCCACAATGAGAACTGGTGCCAGTGGTGTAGAGAATCTGTTCCTGGAAGGGAGAGTGGTAAAGTGTTCATTTACTGGAGTAAAGACAGCAATTCTTTAGCTTGTGGAACATGAAGAGATTAGGAGGAGGTGGGCTATGGTAATGAAGTTTAAGAAGGGTTTTGATGGATGCTGAAGATTTTGGGTGAAAGAGTCCCATGGGTGGGTGCTGGGGTTCAACCAGGGTTCTGTGTTTATGGATTTGGGGCACTGGGTGGCCCAGGTGTGGGAGAGATGTGGGCTAAGCTGGGCTAGTGAGTTGAGGCAGGTTTGCCTTCACTCTGCAGGGTGCTGAGGACTCTCTCATGGTTGATGTTGCCTTTGAACTTGTCACAAGACAGGATGACATTAGAAGTAGTTTAATATGGATGGATATATTCTTTGATAAAGTCCTAAATCCAATGCCATGTTTGCGTTTCCCTGAGGAAGAGATTCAGGCCTCTCCAAGGGACAGGTTTTTCCACTCAAGTTTCTTTTAGATCAAGTGGTTCCTAGTGTGGGAGTACCTAGTGGTGTACTTGTGGTGGTGAGCAGCACTGAGGTGTTGGAGGCTCTTGAGATTAATTCTGTTGTAAATATCTTGCACTTCATGTACTCCTTTAGTAGTGTCATTAGTTAATTCCATTTCTTTTAATACCAAACACCTCTGACAACTTTTATTGTAACAAGAATAATTTCTCTTATTTGGCTATAAAATGATTATTTCACCTTCATGTCAGGTTCATTTTTCAAATACCTGATCTATTTTTAATCAAGGAAAAATGCAGATTTTTCTTGAGATTTCCAAAATTCTATCACATATATCTATGGTATATATGGAGTTATACTCTTTATTCTCTAATTAATGAGTACAAATTCCCTGGGGAGGATGGGCTTTCATGGAGAAATTGGTTTCTTGGAGAGATTTTCCCTTCTTCCTATGCCAAGAACTTGCATATCTTCTTTATGCCGTTGCAATTATAAGCATACACCAAGTATGCTTATAATTTTCTGTCGACAAAAGAAGTCCTGCAGAGCTGATGTGCCAAATGATAACTTGTATGTGGTGTCAGATACAGCTTGGGTTTAACAATGAAAAACTCTTGGCCCTACAAGGCACTTAGTGTGTGGGCAGTAATTTTTTCTGTGTAGAGCCTTCCACACAGAGTTGTTTCATAGTTATGTTTTGTTTTCTGTAAGATTTGTCTTATAAAAGCTATAACTGCACTCTTGACTCTCTTTTAGTTATTGTTTAGGCAATATATTAAGTCAGGTCTGTAAAGGACAAAATGCAAACACAGAGTCTAACATTTTAGACAATGAAATGTAAAAAATCCTAGAATAAAATTTTATTTTGCTGTAAACTGTTTCAAAGAGATTTGCTTTATTGATTTGAACTAAAAAAGAAATTAAGCATAGTATTAAAGGGAAGGAGTTTTCCTTCACTGACGCAGCAAATTTGCGAAATGGGAAGATCACAAAGGGTCAGTCTGGTCTTCTGCAAATAGGTGAGGCAGAATGGCTTACAGTCGAAGTGCCCACAAATAATTCTAGGAATAATTAATGGGAAAATTCAAAAACATTGAAAATTTTATTATTTCCTTCAAGATGCAAACCCATAGAGAAAAAGGCATTTTCATCTGCATGGTGCAAGAATTCATAAAAGACATATTTTAAAAACTGTAGCACCACTGTTTATCTGTAAAACATTTAGATTATGAAAGTGAGGAAAAATAAATTTCCATATAAAAGTGGAATAAATTTTTTGGCTTCTCCTTTGCCCTCTAGACTAGACAAACATGATTAGGAGTTTTGATTCGTTGGTCTAAAAGAGTAATTTGCCATCCATTAATTTTCTTTATTAAAATATGCTGGTTTTTTCCACCAGTTTTTAAACACATGCACTAGAAGTTATATGACTATATATGAGAAAGAAAATGGAAAAAACACTAAAGTATGGGTTGTTTACTTTTCATTGGTTAGGCAGTTTTAGCAGAAGAAAAATAAAGTTTTGAAGATCTCATTTGTGCTAAATTAGGCAGTGAAATTTTCCTTCATTACCTAAATAATTTGTTTAAAAGAAGAAAAGATGAGTGTTTCCTTTGCAGGGATGATACAGGTATTGTTTTAGACTTTTTTGGTGGTGTTGTTGCAGAGTGGCCAGGAAGGAGACCCAGAGGGGATCCAAATCTGGAAGGTTTATTCAGATGCCTTCTACTTGTGAGATATTCATGCTTGACAAAACTTTGTCCAAAAAAAAAAAATATTTGTCCTCAGTCAAATTGTTGTCAAGTCTGCAGATAAGGAAATACTACTTCCATTTAAAATTTATTATACTAATTTAACATTGCCAGAGAAAAATTGGGAGACTTAGAGACAGTTTAATAAATAAATCATATTTAATATCAAATATTTTGTTACCAAATATGAAACAGCCAAGTAAGCTTACAGTGAAAGTAGGAACTAAAACATACTAAATTAATATTTCAACTTGATGGAGCAACTTTGACATATCACCTTCTTTGCTTTTTCTTTAAGAAATTAAAGGATTACAGTAACATGAATATTGTTTTGGGATTTTTTTAATGAAAGCTTTTCATGAAAGCTTAGACTGTTCCAGTGACTTGGAGTCTTTACTTAGAGACATGGTATTTGTACTTAAAAGTATTATTTTTTGAAGCCTTATAACTCTAAAGGGACAAATGAGATATTTTACATCACCAGGGAAATGGAAAAATGTTTTTTAGAGCATGCTCTCGAGGTTGTGAAGTAGTAGAAGTCCAGATGACTTCCATTTTGGTTGAGACTGGCAGCATCTTGAGATTTTATAGTTGTGTTTTTCAGGTGCTTCATTCTTTTATAATAGGTTTTTTGTGGTTTTTTAGTTGTTTGTTATTTTTTTAATTTAGAAGAGCATTCTCAGTTTGGGGGAAGAGCAAGCTTGCATTTTAAAGCAGGAAGAACAAACTCTCCTTGAAAAGAACTAGTAGTCTTTTGATTAAAGATAATGTTCATTTGCACAAGAACCTTGTGATCCTCTTACAAAACATTGAACAGTCATCATAGATTAGGAACTCATCTGTTTAACAGACTAGATGTCGCTTGGCATGTCTCCAGTATTTTCTTTTCTATTTTTTCTGGTGTTTTTTACAGTGGCATCTTCCCTGCAAGGAGAGTTTAATGTCTGGTAGTTGTCAGTGTTGAGAGTGGTGAAATACCTCCACTAGATTTTTTTTTTTCTTGAACACCTATTTAAATAAAAAGTGGGTATCCTCTAGATAAGGAGAAAGTATAAGAGGTAGTGTGGCTGAGGCAGAAGCTTTTAACCCCAGAATCCAAAATTGCAGTGAAGCTCCTGGGGTACAACTCTAAACTGAAAAAACAATGGACAATTCTCTCTATCCTTCTTTGCATTTATTTTTACTCATTGAAAAAACTGAAGTCCAAAAATCCTTTGGGGATATAGGATGATGATATCCATACAATTCTGAATAAAGGCAGCTATATTAAATTAATAATTAGTGGGGAATGAAGAGTAGCTCCCATAGCTATAATGCCCAGAGCTCTCTGCATGGCAGTTGTCATCATTTTAGAGAGCCAAATACTCAGCTACACAAAGGACGTGAAATCCATGGTGGTGTGGAAGAGAATTAGCAAAAGAAACTGAAGAGAATTTATGCACCACTATTTTTGTTTTAAAATAAATTCATTAAAAGTAAAAGGAAAGCTGGCAGCTGCAGGGTGAGCCCTGGAAATTTAAGTCCATCTCATAGCTTGAAATAAATAATTCTGCTAAGGTATTTGAAGCAAAGAATCACCTTTGTCATTTCCTGAAGGCTTAAATTTAAAATACTGTATATAATCTAGTGTAGTTTACCCTAATTCTCCAGGGAAAGAGAGCCTGAGTTCGTCTCTGCCATAATCCACACAGCAGATCCATGAGAGACTCAAGTGCTCAAGTGTTCTGAAGGCTGCAAATATTTAGGAAAGAAAAGAAAAAAAACACATTAATTTATTAAAAGAACTAACATAAACTCTGCTTCCTCTTGGACATGAGGAAAAGTGTTAAGGCAAAATTATCTTACCAATGGGAAAGTATTTCAGGAAAACTGAGGCTGTGGTGTCTCATTCAGCCAAGCCACAACTGAGATATACTGAGATATACAAAGAAAAAATATTTTTGCAGGAGAAGCTATCTAAAACACTTATGAAAAAAAAAAAGAAAAAAATTAACTTTTCAGTGGTCTTTGCTGAGTAAATCGTTAAGAATTAAAGACGATTGAGTATGTTCACATTTCTGAAGGTTCATGTTGTGTTCTTTGCAGAGCAATAAATTTGTAATCTATGGTCTTAGAAAGCATTAATACAATTTTACTGGCAAACATCTAGATAGTTGAAAAATAATTTATTATTTAAATGGTGTTTAATGAATTTCTATGATTTATGAATATCAGCATATGCCTTTGCTTAGAAGGTACAATACAAATATATAGAACACCTAAATCCTAAAATAAAAATGTGTAGATCACCTAAATCCTAAATAATGAGTAGCTTCTTACCTGCTACATTATCAAAACTTTTTTGGTTCTCATCTACTTGAGAGAGTGCTTTTGCTGGTAGTTTGGCAAGCCTGAAGGAATTTGGTATTGAAATTCTCAAGGATTTCCATACCCAGTAATGTCTAAGGTAATAAAAGATACATAAATGAAAACATGAAGCTGTTGCCTTTGTTCCTAAGGATCTGGCTTTTGTTTCTTTTCTATAAGTGCTAAAATTAGCTTTTAAATTCTTGTTGAAAATTACTGTTTGTCTAAATATTTTTCCCTACTGCCCTGCATTTGAGAAGGTTGTAAGGACTAAGAAGGAAAAAAGGTTTTCTAAAAAGTTATTTCCCACTCTAGCTTTCAGTCAGATTTATTAGCTATTAAATGGCCCTTTCTTAGCCCTGTAATCTGTAAAAAACCAATACACTTTTTGTCATGCATCAAATGAGTAGGTATTGAAGGAATTTTTTGGTGGACAGTATAAGGGGAAAAAAGGAAATATATGGGGATTGTATATCTGTCTTGTCTTTTCATTGTCCAATAAATTTGTTCTGTGCAAGATTTCCTCTTGGTTCATATCAAATCTGGAAGCCTAACTCACTTTTTCCTCCATGGCCCCTTTGTGAACTATTTCTGTATACAATGAAAACCCTGATAAATCTCTGTGATATCTCTTTATAAATGCACCACTATCACTCAAAGGTTTATTAGTCTTTCTTTTTTCCTTTCCCACTTCTCAAATACTTTTTGCACCCTCAAGACCAATCCTGTTGCTTGCTGCTCTGAACTGTATCATGGTTTTGTTTCAGATCTAATTGTAAATATAATTTTTTGTTTACAGCATGCATTTGGCATCATACCTGTAGGAGATAAAATATCATATCTAAAAAGAAAGGTACAATCTTCAAACAAGGTTCAATCTTCAAAGCTCCCACTTTTCCTTTATTTTTATTAATGCATTTTTTTCTTTCCTTTGTAAATACTGCTATAATTACTGTTGCAACTTTCCAGCCCTTTACTCCATCACTCTTTCTCTGTTAAATAGGCTATAAACTGCTTTTTGCCTCTGTTTCAGGGTTTGCTGTTGTCTCTTTTTCCTCATCAATCACTCTGTTTTTGTATTTGTTACCAGAAGATCAAGTTTTACCTATATTGGCATTGCTTGCTCTTCTTCTATGGTTTTTTTTTGTTTTTTTTTTACTAGGGAGGATTTTAACATGATGCTATAATAATTTATCTTCCTTGAAATTTAATTTCTTTATCCTCAAAGCTCTTTGTGTTTGTGATATATAGAGCTTTGAGGGCATTGTCAGTTAAGGGAATACAAACTATTATGTTTATCAGTCTCTCTTTGTCCACTTGTTATTTTTTTCCTCTTTTACAAGGGTTGCAGAGTCCTTTGGAGGAGTCAGAATTTGAAATATTCCATTTATTCTGTTTCTGAAGTACTTAGCAAAGTAGCATATTTTTAAATGTAATTTCAGAAATAGCTTTTTACGACCCGGTAGAATTTTGATTGCGTGGGTCAGTGCTAACCTTTGGAAGACAAAATGGTTTTTCAGTAACAGGCTTGGACTGTTGTAACATTGCTCTTTATGCTCAGTATTTTGTGGACTCATACAAGAAGTTGTTGGGGTTTTTTCCTCTATATCCCAATTCCTAACTAAATAGTCTATTGATAACATGGTATCACACGATGTGCTGGAGAAGGACTTGCTCTTCAAAGGACCTCTTCTCCTATTCCTTTTGCCTTTATTGTCCAGCTCTCAGTGGGAGTGTGCATTTACATTTCTCTCAAGAAGGTAGCAAACCATTATTTTCAGTTTTACTTTCTTCTTGGTTTTCCACCATCTTGCAGAAACATTAGTGTGGCCAGTGTTTGCAGAGACACATTAAAAGAAAATTCTGTGTAATCTTGAATGTGTGAGGAAGGACACAATTCAGTAGGACCAAGTGGAAAGAGATCCCTGCCGTTAGACGAGTTTATTTTAAATATGCTTGCAAAGTCTGGAAAAGGAATAGTTCACAGCATACAGACCTTAACCATGTCTGAATTCAAAAGTAGATTGTAGTAGTTTGTAACCACAGACATTATAATTTGAGGGTTACTATTTTCTGAAAAACCACTAACATTGCAGTCTGTGGTTGCATTTCATAGATAAAGTTTAGTGCTGCCACCTGATCCTTGTGTGGAAACAAAAGAATTTTCCTATAAAATTGCAAAGCAACATATGGCTTGTTTTATTTTTTAAATACTGTCTGGAGTTCTCTGGTGTATCAAGTACACTGCTTTTTCTTTCTGTCTTCCTACAGATTTATATGTTGTGATTGTGTGGTTGTCATTTCTAATACGTGATTGACTGTGATTTGTCAGTTGAGTATTTGAATATCTGTATTTTATTTTTGATTAGATATTCTTAATCTTCTAACTGGTGTCATGTCAAGCACATGTATAGAGAGTCATGTAACGAAGCCAACTTTGTGCCTATAATTTGGCACTCCAGCCACTGATCAAATATGTAAAAAAATAAAGGGAGGAGAGAGAGGAGTTGCACCTCAAGTGCTATTTTGTGGAGTGTACTTCCTTACCTTCTTACAGGAAACTGGGTTTTTTCATTTTCTTGAGTCTATTAAAATAGCACTAAGAGGCTCAAATAACGCTCTACCCTTTCTAGTTAAAGATGAAATAAGGGCCAATTTTTACCTTTGCAGCCAAAATCTAAGTTAGGATAGAATTTAAAGGTAGATATAGCATTAGAGGAAAGAACAAAGAGATGAAGGAAAAGTAGACACGTGCTGAGAGAATGTACCTGCAGCTAAGGCTTTGTTCAACAGTAATAGGTAATATTTGAATTTAAATACCTTTATATTAGTTGATAATTTACTCTAATGACAGGAATAGAGCAAAGGTAGACAGTGACTGAGTACCAAGAGGAGAGCACTTAGTGGAAGCTCGTATAAAAGAAGTGAGGATTCTTGTCACAGAAGGAAAAATTAATATCAATGATTAAGATCAAAAGTATATGACTGAGTTGACTAGGGAACTATTGTGCAGTGTTTGCTCTTTGAAGACTTCTGAACTGAGTGAAAGGGATAAAAGTGTTTTCTTTCCATTTTTTGATATCACAGCGAAGCTGTCTATTGACAGTCTTGAGTATCATTGTTTTACAGGACTCTGCCCTTTTTGAACTGTAGGTATGGGACAGTGCAAACCACATCAACCAGTTCAAGAGCATTGTCAGAGGTTGTAGGGCCTGTTTTTTAAGACATAACCTGAGAAGAAAGCTGTGTGTTTTATGGAACTGTTTCATTTCTCCTGAATCCAGTCAGCAGGGTAACATTTCAGCTCAGATGAGAAACAGATATTCGGATCTCAGAGAAACGGATCCATATGATTCATCCTGTGCATAATCACAGAAAAACCCCAACAAATCAAAAATGTTGTGGACAGCTGCCAGCAGTCTGGTAAATCCAAACATTGAGATGAAGCCCACTAAAGCAGGCATCTTTTTCTGCAGTCACATGAGATTGTCCTGTCTGGTGGCTACAGGATCTGTCTGGTGACAGTAAGTGTTGAGATGATTTTCAGGTGGTAACAGGAGGTGATCAGTGTCTGAAATAGAGAATTGTTTATAAATTGGGAAGATACATCAGCACGTAATTTGGTTAACTAGAATGTGGTAGATAAATCATAGAATCACCTAGGTTGGAAAAGACCCTTAAGATCATTGAGTCCCTCTGTTAACCTCACACTGTCAAGGCCACCACTAACTCACTTGTGTCCCCAAGTGCCACACCTACACATTTTTTAAATACTAGGGATGGTGGTTTAACCACAGCCCTGGGGACTTGTGCCAATATCAGCGGAAATGAGAAAGAACTCTTTCCGATTTTGCTTCTTCTGTTTTAATGTCAGTACCCAATTCCATAAGGGTATTGCTAGTGGTTTCTGTTTTCTTGCATTTTATTCATAGACTTGTAGAATTTAATTGTGGGCTTTTTTGGACTTTATAGTCCAAATACTTATTTGGACTTATTATATAGTGTTTCAAGTATTGTATCAAGGATACTTAACATACTTCAATTGATTTTAAGGATTTTATGGGTGTAAAATTTTCTAGATATTAAGATATAGGAGTTTATCAGTACTGTAATTTGCTTTGAAGAGTTTAATGGGATAGATTATGGGATTTTTTTCCATTCTGACACAAGACAGTATTTTGGGACCTTTTGACAAATTAAACTGTTGAGAATATAATTATAAGAACAGCATATTTCTGTAATATGTAATTTTCTACTACTTTTTCTGTTAGTCTTGCCAGAGTTCTGTTCTGTTCTTTTTCTGGGGATTTTTCTTTGGTAAACTGAATTAAAACAGAAAAAAAATCATAATCACTTTCACAACTATGATTTTCATGTGTACTGTGTTCCAGAACAGTGGGGACTACATGGTTACACATAGGAATTGCCAATTTCTCCCTGATTTCTGAGGCATTCTCCATCTTCCTCTTGATCTCCCTGAAAAATCATTTAAGATCATGTGATTACTTTTACTGGGTGCTTTTTTTGCTTTCTGAAAATGTTACATTTTCAGGATTTATAGGAATCTGAGTCTTGTCATTTTCTTCTCCTGAATCTTGGAAACAGAACACTTGGATTAATAATGTCAATACTTATTCCATGAGTGGCTTTGGGAAGCTGGGACTTCAGTTTTGAGACAGTGACTTTAGCCCAGCAATTTTTTTTCTTAACCAAATACTGCAGGTGATAGGGATGTTTTAAGAAGTGGTTCCTGGCTTTCTCTACTGTAATGCATTTGATGTGTAGTAATGCTAATTTAGGGGGTTGGGTGGGTATCTTTTGCTGCTTTTTACTGCTGTGTACAGAATGTCCCTGGCAATTCCCAAAGTTTGGAAGACAATTAACGATTTTGACAAGTTTTTGTATAAATTTACACAAAGCTTTGAAAATTTGTATCACAGGTTATAAACTGACTTTGGTGTTGTGGGAATGGCTCAAAACTGCATCAGGGGAGGTTCAGACTGGACATTGTGAAGCTTTTCTTTAGAAGAGGGTGGTCAGACACTGGGAGAGGCTTCCAGAAAGCTGGTCATGCCCTAAGACTGTCAGTGTTTCAGAGGCTTTTGGAGAATCCCTTAATAATTTAGCTCTTGGGCAGCCCTGAAGGGCTCAGGCAGCTGGAGGACGTGATCTTGTAGGTCTCTTCCAGCTGAAGTGGTCTGGCCTGATAACAGCAACTGGTAAATCCCTGCCATCCCTGCTCCTGATGGAAGGTAAAACCTGAATTGCTTTATTATTTTCTGCTCTCAGGGAACATTGTATTTCTATTAACATAGCTTTAAAGTGATTATTTCTCACTTTTTTCCTCTCTCTTATTTACCCTTTAGTACTGAATGTATCAATTTTTATAAAGATACTTTATACATTTAGGTTAACTCTAACTGGGAAAAGAGCGTAGAGGCAATAAAAATTTAGCAGGAAGAGAAAGGATGATCTTTTATCACATTTGTGATTTTTTTTCATATACACTTACATGCTTTTCTTTTGGAAAGGAAATTGTCAAGAAAGTGTTAATGGAGGAGCAGAAACAAAGTGAAAAGGCAATCGAAGAAGCAGTAAAAAGGACAACAGAGGAACTGATGGAATATATTAAAGAGCAGAAGAGGGTGAGTTACCAGTGGATAATGAGTTTCATCATGAACTGAGAAATTGATAAAGTTTGCTAAACCTCAAACCTCTCTTAAAATTCACAGGAAAACAGAATCAGGAGTTAGGTCTTCAGATCTTTCACTCATTTTTTTCAAACAATTTGTTATTATGATACCTTTCTTCATATATATTTGTAGACTTTCAAGTCCATCACAAGCTGAAAAGCAGACATTAATAGTTCAGTTAAAATTTATAGCATTTCTTATTACATAAAGTAACATAAAGATGGGGCATAAATGCTGTCTATCAGATCAAATTGTGATCTGATGAGCTCAGATCATAGAAAACATTTCAGTACAAATAACAGGTGCTGTTTTATGTTCACAAATGAACTTTATTTTGCAGTTTTTGTGCACACAATGGCCGTTAATTTTTTCCTCTCATCCCATATTATCTGAGAACCTGAAAATGTACTGGTATNCTCAAAGAGATACATGTAACAGTATTCTATTAAGTGTGATTTATAGTCAGTGCATTGGTCTTGTTATGAAATGTTGCAATGTTCTGAAAGTTGATTTCAGATGTTCTATTCATGCTATATCCTGGCAATTTAATGCTTGTGTATAAACAGTAAAACGTAGCTCAAGGGAGTTTGATTTGCTTTCAGTAGGAGAAGAAAAAATAAAACATTTCTCCCCTTTGAAGCTCTTTATAAAAACATAAGCAAAAAATAATTTTTAGAAACCTCTTTCATATGGCAGTAGCAGCCTGAGCTCAAATTTCAGTATTCTCAATAAACAAAATCACTCAGCTTGAATCTAATGGGGAATGTTGTCCTGAGAAGGAAATAGAAATAATGAGTTTGGCCTCTGCTTCTATATTCTCTGCTTTTATAGGTTAAATAATACTATGGGAAATAGGATTTACCTTCAGAAGTTTCATTCTGCTACTAGTTAATATTGCAGTTGGGAGTTCCTTCCATTACGCTGTATGTGGAGACATTTCCTTTTAGCAGGATTTGTTTGATTTGGAAAGACAATTTAAACAGAATCCAGTGCAAAACATGATCCATAAGGATGTTTGAGTATATCTGAAATCAGTTGTTTATGAAGGATAAGCTGTGGGGAAGGTGAAAGTAGATCTATTATTAAAATAACTTATCATACCTTACCATAACTTATCATAAGTGTCATAAATAAATGGGTCAGTAAGGCCTCCAGTGCAGATATATATGAAAATATCACCTTCAAAGAAACAAAATCTTTGGTTTATCTGGTAGGAGCATAAATTCCTTTCATTCCATAGAGCATATGCAAATATTTCAGCCAACTTTTTTCTCTTTTTGATCAGTTGATACATATCCATTAATTTTTAAAAAAATCATACCTAAGGAGAGCTAGATTTTTCTGGCATAAGATTTAGAGAGACTGCCTGTATTCAGATTGGAAGTGAAAGACTTGTTTAACTCCAAATCATGTAGCATAATAGCTTTTATATGATTACATAAGTGGCAGAGGAAATGGTCAAAACTCATACACCTGTAAGAGTATAAATATACTTTATGGACTGTGCTAAGAAGTAGCAGCTTATGTAAGGAATTCCTAGAAAGAACTCAGGGAAAATGCATTGTCTAGGATTTGGAGAGTTTTTTGGGTTTTTTTGATTGACAGGGGCATTCCAGGTACAAACTTGCAAAGGTAGTGGGCACTCTGTGCAATAATTGTTTTGAAAATCTGTTTGTAGAACCCTTCAGACCATGGGCACAGCAGTATTTGTACTTGGTTAGCAGGGGATTATTTGAATTAGTAGAAAGTTGCTTAACAAAAAGCAACAATATCATCATGCTAAAATGCTGACAAGAATAAATGTAACTTCCTCTGTATTGAAGCCAAAAAAGTCACCAAAGCTAGGGGAGAATTTGTTGGCATATCTTTCCACCTTCAAAAAAAGAACACTAAAGCTAAAAAAAGAGAAGAAAAAACCTGTGATTGAAACAGGTATTTTCATACAATAAATGAAGATGTGGCATGCCTTGTAATTATGCCACATGAACCCAGGTTTTAACAGATATATAGCACTATGTTGGCAGCAGTTCTAACTATATACTGCAGTCTTAGTTTTATTTTCTGTTCTATAATAAATGAAGATCTTTATAGTAGAAAAATGGGCATTTTTTAATGTTGCCGCAGCTAACACCTTAAGAATGTGGTTATCTAAGATGTGAAGGAAGTTTCAATCAGGAATTTAACTCTTTGTTATGTCATGATTGTCTCATAACCACCACCATTCCAAAGCAGGCGTCAAAACTGAACTGGAGTCAGGCTGTCCTGTCTGTTCAAAGACACTTTTCATAGCTACTAAACTTGTAGAGATTTATTTCAACATTTGTAACACCTTGAAGAATCCATCTGAGTCAAATTCAAATACACATGTTAGCCAGAATTGTTTGCCCCAGCAAAGGTCCATCCACATTATGTCCAGAAAGTTATCTTTATTAATTGCCTGCAGGTATATTTGACTGTGTAGTCTTGCTTTGCCTTCATCTGCAATAAATATCAGGAAGGCAAAACAATGCTTCAACTTATTGTTGGTGGGGTGGACAATGAGGGGACAGAGGTGAAGGGTAGCACACAGATAAAAAGACACTGAGGTAGCAAGCCACTGCTTTCACTTCTGTCATACAAATAAACGTTATTTTTGGTTTGAATTCGTGTGCCATAGAGCTCTATCTGAGACACAGATGTAGAGGGAAGCAAAATCTTTCCGTTTGGTTAGAATTGAGTAAAGAAGCACTTGTCCTTGAGTATCCAAAGTCCATCTGTTTTGATGTAAGCTCAAGATTCACAGACCTATTTATCAGTATTGTCTTTTGGTGCCTGACTTTTGCCATCCTGTAACCTCTGGCCCTGCATTGTGGTTTCTGATCACGTGAGTGCTCTGGAAGCACCCGGCTCTGTGAGGAGCCCCAGCACATTAATTGCCTCAAGATGCACTAATTGGCACATTCCAGCCCCTCAGGCTGTGCCTGCCTTAGTGAGTGCAGGAAGTGTTTGCCAGCTTTTTGCATTAATTGTTTAAAAATTCTAGTGTTTGTTTTTATACTGAATGCTTGTGGAGGTATTCCCTTATATGAGGCAGTACAGCTCTGGGGGTTTTTTTAAGGATTAATAGTTTTATTTTGCTCAAACATCTTGCTGATGTGGTGGAATATACGTACATGTCTGTGGTGGAATATATGTACATAGGTTCTCACGTGTAGTTGTATACATCCACGTTTGTGTTTGTTACCTGGGCATCAGAACAAGCAGTAGAGCCTAATGTCCTGTAAATTCTGCTTTAGTATTAGAGCTCCCAAACCCTGATCCCTGGGCTACACAACAGAAGCATAGCAGTGCCCTTCCCTGACCTGTACAACTGCATTGCTTTTGCAATATTTTTGGTTAAAATCTGATTAATGGGTACGTGCTGCTCTGTTAGGAGCATAAAGACAGGCTGGGCCTATCCCTGCTCCACTTTTATGGACTTCACATGGGGCTTTGGCCCATTTACTAAACAGTTTGCTTCAGTTGGCTGATGCTGAAGTAAGTGGATATAAACAACGCTTTTTCCCAAAGTGCAGTTTGTAAGGGCTCCAAGGAACTTTCACATTTGTTGTTTGCTCCTGAACGCAATGCAGTTCCAAGGTCGACTGAAATTTTGGAGGTCTGTTGCAAGCATTCTAGATATGTGAGCAGAGGAGAAGTGTGATAATTCCCTGTGTAAAGTGGGGTCCAGATCACAGCTTTTCCCTCGTCCTTTGCTTGCACTTTGTCTCCTCTCACTGGTCCAAGATGTGAAGGAGGTGCTGCCTGCACCTGATGGTCCAGGGAGCTGAAGAGTGAAAACAAGAATTCCTTTAAGGTAGTAAGGTGAATTTTCAGAATCCACTGGTCTGAGAGAAGCCAAGCCATCTGACTTAAGAGAGTAATGCTTCATCTCTGAACTGAAAATAAGCTTGAAAATAAATAGTAAAATAGCAGATAAGCAATATCTGAATAAAATAATATCAGTATTGCCATATATTAATCTCTTTGCTTCTTAATCTTATTTCGAGGCTGTGTATTGGCTTTTTCTTTGCATTCATACTGTAAACCTACAGATGTTGTGCAGTTTTCTGTAACTCTTGCTGTTCTATGAAGACAATTCCTGAAATATGTTTACATTTTATATGACTGGCTGAGATTATTTTTTTAAATTAATTTGCAGATAGGAAGTAAAAGACACGAACAAACTTTATAATTTTTTTTTAATAACTGAATGAAAATATTGAAAGCTATGTAATACTGACTTAAGCAAGTATGTCTGTTTGTCAGGGGACATCTATACAGACCAGAATGTCACCCAGAGAATTCTGGTGGAGTTTTATATTTCCAGGTGTCTCATAAAAGTTCTGATGATCAAGACAATTGATTGATCACTACTATACTTCAAACTAAGATCTGTATCCAATTATTTGTTGTTGGAAAGGTCAGGAAATTCTTTGCTCTGCTTCTTATTTTTTCATACTTGGACAGTGTTCTGGCTTCTTGAACATAATCTGCAAATGTTAAAAAATTTCAACAAAACCTTTTGTTAAAAACTAAGCCTTGTTAATTCTAAAATCACACAAATGTTAGGAAGTCTTGTAGAATAGAGGTTTACAAAAGTATTATGTTATAATATTCAGGTATTTTGCCTGTGCTTCAGGTTGCAAGTTGTTTATAAATGTCATAGTTCAGTAATTTACTGCCTATTCACTCCAACTGAATGCTTAAAAATATTAATTCAATACATTTTATTTATTATGTATTTATAGCAGACTAAAAAAGTGAGCTAGTATTATTGTGCCTAATTAATTTTTGTGACCATTAGCTGTATAGAGATAAAAAGTAGTCATTGAAGTTGGTATACAAAGGAAAGAGTAAGTTACAAGAGGAAAAGTTTTTTACCAAATAAATCATGTGCTGAATAGGTTATTTAAAGAACTTCTCTAAATCACAAAGATTCACTTCATGAGGTGAGTAGCTAGCCAAGAAGCAAATTTTAATTTTTCCTATTTACATTGACATTTATCTCCTCTCAGGAGAATTTACTGCTTGTTTTCTGACAGCAAAGCTGAGGATATTAATCAGTTACCTCTTGTCTGCTAATTGTACACAGTTTTTGTTGGCTTTAAAGGACATATTTTGGCCTGTCAGGAAAAAACTATGTGTTAGGGCTTGAGTAATCACTGGAATGACAGATTTGTTTTTAATGCAGCCCCTGTTTCCCTGAAGGTCAGACACTTACCATAAATGCACTCCCATCCTGATTTAAGGGTCGGAGTCTGAGAGCAGAGATGTCACCATTACAACAAAACTCTCTGTACTACTGTGAGTTCCCATATGATTTGTGCAGCTGTGCCTCATAACCTTTAGAAGAAAACAGAACTAAGTATTTCTCTGACTAATGTTTACCAAAATACTGCAGAATTGAGAATAGCCAAAGAGATACTTTGGGGGGTTTTGTATTTAATAGATAATTTTTTCTGATATTACAGAAAATAAGGGCCTATTTCAACCACAGTATTGATATTTAAGAATCACTGGCAAGCTGATATAAGCCATGTTAGGAAAGCAAAAAAAAAAGCCAACAATTTTCTCTTCTGATTTTGCATAGAGGAATTACCCCTTTAGGTTGGTAATAATACAGGTGCTTTTGGAAAACAGAATTCCAGGCTTATCCCAGGGATGTGTGGGATGTGCCAGGACAGGCAGCTTGGCTCTTTGCCACATAACCAGAAGAACTAGAGTTATTTTTGCTCTTTTCTGAAAAAGACTTGGAATATTTCGAAAATACTATTTTACCCTTATAAAACACCTTTTTAGAAGGTCAGCTTATTCCAGGCAAGAGCAAGTCATACCTTTTCCCACTTTCAGTGGGATTATTCTGCAACGCAACAAGTATTTACCACTTGAAAGGGGAATTGTGCATTTCATTCTGTGCACAGATGCAGTGTAGTCACAATGCTTTTGAAGGGAAGAAAAACAGTGATCAAGTTATATCCAAGACTGCAGGACATATCTGACATAGTCTGACAATAAATCAGATTAAAACTGCTAATTTCCTCCATGGTTATCCTTGTTTTTCAGAGTTATTTCTAATAGCTTACTGTATTTATGGAGTGTATTTTGTATGTTTATTTTGTCTGAAGGAAATAAGTAGACCTTTGTTTCTGC
Organism: Ploceus nigricollis; assembly: GCA_013399945.1. Lineage (NCBI taxonomy): Eukaryota > Metazoa > Chordata > Aves > Passeriformes > Ploceidae > Ploceus > Ploceus nigricollis. Next base: position 150,583 of record VXBC01000514.1, on the reverse strand, counting down.
CTTTTGAGTAGGTTTCTAACTGATACACTGACTTTTAGGGTTGGTTATGGTACAAAATCCCATTTCAGGGATTTTTAAGTGGCATGTGCTATGTTTCATAATTAAATATATTCATGCAGATCTGATTTATGGTGAATGCACTTTTAGAACTTCTTGGCAGTTTTGTGTTTGATTTTGTAGTTTAGCAGCAAAGCCTGTAGAAATCTATCATGAAAGCACCTTTACCAATACAGATTGTGGAAGGTGATCTATTTTACAATTGCTATAGGCCCTGTTATCTTTGTAGATTTTTTTCCTTAAAATGTGAGGTATTTTCTGTGTAATTTCCTCATTCTTTGATATTTTAAGAGAAGATTTTATGATGAAAACTAATGTCTTACGTTTAGTTATTTAAGGTAAAGACTGAAAAAGAATGCGTGAAGCTCAAGTTTAATTACATTTCTCCACCTTGCTGAGGAGAGGCTGCTGCAAATTCATTTGAGTTTTCAAACTGTCTGAGGAATTGTCTGTAATTCACTCCTGAAATCTGACCTTATGAGAAGGTATGTGCACTATAGTAAAAGCAGGGACCCGTTGGGAAGAGAATGAAGGATGTCCACGCAGATCAGAAGGCTTTGAGATGCTGACGCACTCTTTATTAAATCTATACTATAATGCATTAATAATATTTGAAGAGAGGCTATTCTACATACCTACATCTAACTTACCTATCTAATTCTTAGTCTAACTCGTGACCTTCTCTCCAGAGCCCAGACACAACTGGACCTGGATTGGTCACTCAAGATAAACAATCTCCAACTCACATTCCACGGGGGAGAACAGAGAGCAGAGATAAGAATTGTTTCCCTTTATCTCTGCTGCTTCTTCATGCTTCTCCCGGTAAATCTTTGGGAAAAGTTGTGCCTTGCTTTTCTCTGTGAAGAGAAATGAGGCAACAGTGCACCTCTACATAGTTACTCTGTTATTCATTCATCGGAACCGTCACAGAAAATGGTCAATTTTCTTAAGTTTTTCTTAAACAAACCTGACTAAATGTTTTCCCTTTACATTTCAAGTGCTGCAGTTGAAATAACATTTTAGTTCTTTACAATATTGGCATAAATGCCTTAGTTATCATATAGGTCATATAGTCATTATAAAGACCTTGTAATTTATAACCCTTTTTGTAGTAAGAATTAGATCAAACTAATGAGGAAGGTCAGTACAGCAGAAGAGAAATAAGATGTCTGTCTGGTGGCTGAAACTGTCTATGATTGTAAAAAAGGATTTGAAAACAATATTACTATCAGAAAACACCTTCAAACATCAATTTAATTGGAAATAACTGTGGCTTATTGGCCCCTCTTATCAGACAGAAAAAAAGCCCCATGTTTTTTTCTTGCTATTGATTTTTAATTTCCTACTTTCAAAGGTGACTTTATCATTGTAGAAAAAGCTGTATACATAATTGGTGTTTCTGCCACTGAGGAAGTGTCAGGAGGCTGGACCCATTTTCATCTTATCCGTATACCAATCTTCATGCTTATTGTCCTAACTACAATCAAAGCAAATTTTTAAAATTAAAAAGTGGTTTAAAAAGCAATTTAGCATTCTGTCCAACTAAGAATTGACATAGAGTTCAACTACTGGTTGTCCATATTTTGTCTTTCCTGAAGTTATTGAATTGTATGCTTTCTAGACTTTCATTATATGGGTAACATCTCTACTTAGATGAGAAGTCCTTGACCTTCTGTTGTTGACTTCACCTTTGCTTTCCTCTCTGTGCTTCCATGTATGATGTTAGCTCCTTTTATGATACATCTACTGGCAGTAACCATTGCAACTCCACAAAATCTCCTCTTGAAACGTGAATCCTAATGCAGCTTTAAACCCGAGAGCTCAGATTCTTTGGGTGCTAATCTCATTTCGGTTAGAAATTACTGCTTTTGCTTTACTTGTATTGCCTAAATTTTTTCAACCCACCACATCCAGTATTTATTTTCTTTTAAGTAAATTTGCTCAATTATTTTATTTCTAATAAAGTAGATAGTTGCACAACTGATACGATGAATGAAAATAAAGTAAGAAACCCCTATACCTGCCTTTCAGAAAAGTACTCCGTATGAATGTGAAACTATTGCTTTGAAAGGCACCTACAAATGTCTTGAACAGAAAAGAACTGTTCCCATATAGTACTACATTAACTTCAGTAACTAGACTGGTATTGTAGTTACTGCAGGTTATTACATCTAATATTCAGGTTTTTTTAATTTATGGTTGACTTTATGGTTCCAGCAGGAGTGCTGATGTGATTCCTATTGAGGACTGATGTGCTTGCATGGTTAAAAAGTGTCTGCTGCAACCATTTTTGGCTCTAGCTTAGAACAATAATAAGGATCCAGCACTCTGCCCTCTTTGTAATTCCTTACTCCAGGGGAGGTACGACAAACACACAAATCTGCTGCTTTCAGACATGAATCACAGAATCACAATGGTTTGGTTTGGAAGGGACCTGGAAGGTCATGTTGGGTTCCAACCCCCCCACCATGGGCCGGGACACCTCCCACTGGATGACCCAGGGCACCATCCAACCCTGCCTTGAGCACTTCCAGGTGTGGAGCATCCACAGATTCTCTGGACAACTTGCTCCAGTGTCTCACCACCCTCTGATTAAAGAAATCCATGCAGTCTGCAAATAACAGTGCAGGGTTTCTACACAGCGCTGTTGGTTAGGCTATGAATTGACACCTGCTTGGTCTCACTTTGTTATTCACATTGAGGGGCTGATTTTAAAGATAAAGCTTGCAATTCACTCCATTTATTGGGTAGCAGGCTAGAGTATGTAGTATCTTATATTATGCAAGTTAACATTGTGTATTAATGGTGGAACAAGTCCCTGTACCAATTCCTGGTGCACCTTTTCCTCTGTCTCCTTGATAAATTGGCAGCTTCTTCACATTCCCTAGCCATGGCAGGTAAATTATTGTTAATCTCTGGTTTGAGTCATGGGTACAGTCTGCTCTCTGAGTCAGATCAATTTTCAACCCAGATTCATATCAGGGATTGAGTGTCTTAGCAGTGTTTATATTAGAAACTCCATACATCCCATGTAAATCCAGACTGCAATTTTTCCCATATAGGGGATAGTTTCCTATGCATCATGAGACATCCCAGAAGCTCGGATTAGGATAGGCAGGGCTGACTATTCTCTTCTCAGGCAAGAGATCCCAATCCCTTACCTGGAACAGGGGCTGTATCTTTCATTGCATCCCTTACTCTAGATCCATCTACATGGAGGGATTACAGAAGACTGGAGATTTAGGAGAGAGGGAGAGAGAAAAACTAATAGCTGGAGCAACACACTCTCACCTTGAACACAGTGTTTAGGAAAAGAATGTGGGAATACAAGAGATAACTTAAAGAGATGCTGGTAGGAGGTGTTCCAGTAACAGAGTTCTGATATTAGTGTGTCATATCCCTGTGAACAGGAAGGATCCCCCCTGAGAAATTTATATTCCAAATTAGTGACTTCCATTTATTGATCCATGCATGTTAAGCCACTTGCAAAATCATGTATCAAAACCAGGGAATTTAGCTTTGAACTCTTGTAGGTAAAGCTTATGCCCTTAGGCAGTTTTTATCAGAACTTTGATATGTGTTACTGTTTTGCAAGTGTGCTTGATTTCAAGAGTCCAGCACAGCTTCCTTCTGAAGGTTTATTATTTGAAGGCAAGTGCGAGAGGTTACGAAAATCAGTTTCTTTTATGTCATTAATCTCAAATTAGTGATTTTTTTGCCCTTTTTTTTATAATACTCGCTATATTTTAATGTGCCTTAGAACAAAATAGGGTGTCATTACCATTCTTGTTGCTGAATGTTTGGCTTGGCATTTGATGCAAGGCCTCAATTGCAGGCTGATGTGCCAGCAGCTGAAGCTGAAAACAAGACTGCGGTGGGCAAACTCAAGATTTAATTTCAGAAAGAGTGTTTATATTTTCCCTGGGGCCCCATTAATGGGAGTCCAAACCCTAAATGTTACCACCAACACATTTTAACAGACCAGTTTCCCAGTTTTTAAAGTATGGTGTCACCTTGAGTATTTTTCTTTCAACTTTTCTCCCTTCTTCTGACTTTTAAAGAAAAGCAATGAAGTTGTATCATTTTTGGCTGAATTGTGTCATGTTTGGGGAACATAAAAGTTCTGCGTAATGCAACAAAGTGGCATTCAAAAATATTTAGTCTTATCTTCTGTTTCTGCATCAGCTATTTTAATAACTCAGCTTCTGCAAGTTACCGGTGCAAAACTTCGTGTTACTGCAGAGCACACCACCATCCAGAGTGTCCTAGGGGTCCCCATGGTGATGTCCTGAATCCACCTGATGTCAGGACATCTGTGCCATGCCCAGGGTGAACTTGTACCAACAGGTCAGTGCCAAGAGAGACTCCAGTGATGGGGTCACTGAGAGTTCCTTAGCTCAGTTTCCTGCTCCTTCAGCTGGGCCTGTTTTGTGGCTTTAATAGGATTAAGGAAACATTTACATTGACGCTTTAGGAGCATTTTCACACTGCTCCTTTACCCAACTCAAAGAGCAGTATAAATCCAAAGGATTAAGCCAGGGATTTATGGGAAGTTGTAGTGTAAGATGAGTTTGGTGCACCTGGCTCTCCTTTTCTCCTCTGTGGATAAGGATCCTGAAGCAGTGTGATGTATCTGCAGGGGATACAGAAGTGAGCCTGGCATTTCTTCCTGAACTTTTTTGAAATTATTGTTTCCAAATATATAAAGGAAATTATAGTCTCCTGTGGAGGAATGTAGTATTTCTATCGATTGATCCTATCAGGCATTTTTCTTCAGAGGACATTTTGGCATTTTTCTGACACTTTTCAATAGCAAAACATCATGCATTCAAGAAAATTTTTATTTTCCTGGAAATTATAGTGCTCTGTCTTTAACAAATGGAAAGGGGGGAAAATACAATTCTCTGCCACTTAGTTTCATTGAAATGCAACGAAAATTGTTAAATAACCAAAATTATAATATTTCCAAACTCTTTGAGTGATCATTTATGCTGATGAAAGCGATTTAGTTGAAACTACATACGTAGCCTATTGTAGGGTTTTCTGCAATTACTTCAGCGTAAAATTGCCAGAGTTTGAAATTCTTTACTTAAGTTAAAATTGTTTCATATATCCTTTTGTGCCACAGTGTATAAATCTACAAAGACTGAGATTATGCCTGTACTCTTTAGTCAGGCGAGATTCCAGCTGAAACTGAAATCGAGTGGTGTTATTACTGAGAAAATATTGTGCTATCAAAGCCAAAAAGGGAAAAAAATAACAGGATGAATTATAATGTTCAGCAATGGGATGACCGGATACTCCACTATTTCAAAGCTACTCTTGTGATTGAGATGTATTGTGGTTTTGATCCAATGTATATCATCTTAATTACTGTTAGAGTAACTTTGGATTTGCTCTGCAAACACGTATATTCAGCTGGTTCTGTGGATATAGAGTATTCACAGGCATAAAGACTTGCAGTGTGGGCTGTACTAATGTCACCCAGATCTATCTATCGGTGGAGAGCGGTGTGGTTTTCTCATCATCAGGTGATTAGGCAACACCTGAGGTCCAGGGAAAGGCAAGATCTGTCATCCAAGGTCCCTCTATTCTGCAAGTATTTGATAAGAAGGCAGAGGAGGCTCCCAGATGTCTCTGTTGTCAATTACGAAGGCTGTGTGTGACAGGAGGAAGTGAGGCATCCTTACACACCTCTGGCCCCCTGCAAGTGAGGCTCTCCTGTGTTACTCCTGATTCATCCCTCAGTGTTAGAATTTCATGGTGTACTTCTGGAAATGTGAGAATTGTAACCAGATCATCTGTTTGAAGATTGGTTGTTTTGTGTTCTGTATGACTTTTTCTTAAAATATGTTTTGCTATTGAGTAGAGAAAAAAATTCAAAGGTCTTTATTAGGTGTGTGGGATTAACCATTTTTAGTGCAACTTGTGACTCTTGTCCATGGACATTTCCAAGAGACCTTTTGATTAACCCGGAGTAGGTAATTTAAGGAAAAAAAAAAGAACAAGAACAACAAACCCCAGAAAAATCTATGCATCCATGTGTGCAAATGAACATGAATACTCTTATCTTGCCATCCTAGTGAGAAAGTTAGGTCAGCTGAATTTTGAAGCTTAAACATTTAATATTCTATTAGGCTGAGTAAGTGAATGTTGTGAGGAGGAGGACTTTGGGGATTTTTTTTATCATTCCTATTAAAATAAAACCTTAATTATTTGCTTTCTTTGTCTTTCAGATTCATCTATATGCTTGTATTTGTATTTCACTGTCATTTCTTGATTCAGAATTTATGAGAATGTACAACTGGGTATTTTTGTAACATAACAGCAGTTATAAATTTCATCTTTACGTTGGTGTAATCCACATTGCTTTGTACTAGATGGAAAGTTTAATCAGTTCAATATGATCACTTGGATTAATTAAAGCTAAGAATATCATGTGCAGTTTTATTTTCTTAGTCATAGGTCAACTTCTTGGCTTTTCCCAAGTCCCTGCTGTACCATTCTTTTAGTACCAAGAGGATCCTAAAGAGTCTTAGAAAGTTAATGATGGCCGTGCTCAGCAAAGGCATTTTGGCATGCACCTGCAAGGCTGTCACACTGCAAAAAAGAAGAGGCAATTGTTCCACTCTGATTGATTTTATTATGAGTTCCCAGTGCAGAGATCAGAAGTTGGGTCACTGTCTCTTCCATCCCTAGATTTTTTGTGATACCATTTTAATTACACTGGAAATGAGGTCCAAAGAGACAAAGACAGAACACAGAAGCCCCTTTTCTCCATTGTTTCCATGACATGCAGGGGCAGTTTTGTGGTCTCTGTGTTTGTGTTGCAAAGATCCAGAAATCACAGTCATTTTAATGAGATGCTCTGTAGAATTTCTCTGACCATGTACCAGGATAAGAGAAGCCTAGAGTGCTTGCAGCACCACCACAAAGTCACATTACTTGGCAGATTGTCTTGGCTATAGAGTTTTGAGGGCAAATTATTTTTTTCTCTTGTTCACTGCACAAGTAAAATGAGTAGATAACTTTGTGTGTAAGGATGGTTTATTCTGTTCTGAGCTGTGTTTTCCTACAGCTGAGGAATATTCGTAGTTCAGGGTTTGTTTGGGGTTTTTGTGGTGCTTCTCATTTACACCCCGGTCCTTTTATGTGGAAATACTTAAACCTCAATAGTTTTATCTGCTTACCCTTTTAGCTGGGGAATTATTTGAAACTTTTCATAGTTGGTTATATGCAGGAAAATTCGGAGTATTTTTATCCCAAATCTTGTAGCTTCTTTGCTCTTTTTTCCCAGGTATGTCAGTTTTTTGCTGTTTTTATCCTTCACTGTACTCTGATTTTTAAAAGTAAATGGGAAAAGTTGGCCTTACCATATGTGTTTTGATTAATCTTTCCTATAATTATTTACTGCAATTGGATTCCTGCAGCAAAGCCAGTGGGATCAAAATTTGAGACTTTATCGAGTTGTCTGTGAAGCTAGAGAAACGTGTAAAGAAATAAATTTTCTTACCTACAGCAATAGCAAGATTAGATAGATGAAGCAAAGGGATGTGGTTTTCTGTTTACTTTTTGCATTCAAATATTTACCCGTGTGTTAGAAATTCAGCAAGATGCTTCAATGACTTATAGTTAATAAGTATATATGTTATTTTTCTGCTTTGGCTGCCGGCTACTGACTCATATAATTTGGTCATGTATATTTTTCCCTCCCTTGCCCTTTCCTCCACCCCACCCTGCTAAGCAACAATTTCTTCTGGTTAGGTTTTTTTTTTTTTTAGTAATCTGAAACAAAGTATTGCTGATGTGAGAAACTGCAGTTTACTTTGTGGTTTTGTGTGGAAGAGGTTTTACAGCAACTTATGTGAGCCAGAGGGAAGTTTGATAAGAGGATCCATGTTTTAGCCCTGAAAGAATTTTCACCTAAGGTTGTTGACATAGAAACCAAGAAAGAAAGAAGGATCAATAAGAGAAACCTGCAACTGTCTATTCTAATAAGCACTTTGGTCTTTCCTGACCAATGAGTAAACTGTAAACTTAGGAGTTTTGTAGGGATGCATGCATGCTATAATAAAACGGGATTTGAAGCCTTCTGAAAATGGAGTGTTGCTTTGTATTGTGACCATCTCAACTACAACAATTGTATGTTCTGGGTGTAATTTCTTAGCAAAGCCTTGACACAAATTTGCATCTGGAAAAGCTGCAGAATAGCCAGGCAGGTACCCAAAGGAAACTGCTTTGGGAATTACACTCTATCCCTGCTGGAGACTTGAGGAGTCTCTGCTGGCTGGCAGTTGCACGAAGGATTTGGAGTAGCGTGGAGCAGAAAGCCTGCAGATTATTGTGTCCTGCTGGTTATTTCTCCCTCCTCCTTTAGAATCTTCCTGCCTGTGGTGTTGTGATGATGTGCTGAGAGCCGTGGGTACTCAATCTGTGTGTGTTTTGAAACAAGGAGGTCTTTCCTTTGATGACATTGTTACAGCTGCAGCTTTATGAACTATTTTGCCAGCAGCTGCTCTGAATTTTGCTGCAGTAGCTTGGCTTCAAACTCCAAACTGAGTTTTCCAGTATAATGTTACTGTCAGTAAAAAACATTGTGTTCAATCTTCTCAATACTGAAGAAGTCCAATAGTAAATGTGGGCTCAAAAATTTCTGTCTGAATAGTAGGACATTAATTTTGTATTCCCTGAACCTTAATGTATAATTACTTTTCCTAATGCATGTATATTGCCACAGATTTTATGCTAAATTTGTCACGGATTTGCTGCAGGCTGTTTTTTCTCATTTAATTTCTTTGTGTGAATCCATCGACTGTAACCTACAATGGTAATTTTAGAAAGATACCTGTATTTCATGTGATATCACCTTTGCCCATGACTTCTAGAATGTCCTGTTTCATCCTGTCCCATCTTAAAGTTTCATTAAAATGAAAACCTGGCTGTTAAATCAAGCGTTCCTCAAAACCAAGAGGTGGGATTTTTCTCCTGCTGCTTCTATTTACCAAACTCCAGTGTGTTGTTAGGGGACACTTTGCTTTAGAGGTTGTGGCAGATAGTGTCAAAGTTTCACAGGAACCTTCAGATAATCATGATGCAACTGCAGTCTCCTTGATATCTATGTAGATTAATTACAGTCTGACTCATTATTTGTAGCTTCAGCTTTCCATATAACACAGTTTTTTCACATCTCAGTCTAAAGCAGTAATTCTCTGTCATGTGTGTTATCAGGTACCTGTTACCCTTCTTAGAGGCAAGGAAATTGTGTTCCTGCTGAGCCTTCTGTTCATGAAGGATCACATTAGATATAGATGTTTAGAAAGCACCCATGACAATGGAGTAGCAGTTATACAACTATGGTTTCACAGTCATGCACATTATTAGGGTTTTTTTTTCCAATTTGTATACACTGCAAACACTTATGATGCAATGATTATTTCTATTTTACATACTTATTCACAGATAATGCAAAATATATATTCACAGTAACAAAAAATATTGTTCTGATTAATGCCTGTATTTGCTGTTTGCTTTTCAGTTAGGCTTAATTAATCCAGTTCTGTAGATATCATCTGGGTAATGTAAAGCAATTCTGTGAGCATGACTCAACATGAGCCATCAGATAACATTTTTTTATTTGGCTGAATAACAATAAAAATTTTTATGTGTAGGAAGATTGTTGCTGCTTTTAATGAAGAGTGGTTACCGTGGATTAATTTGGAACATGTTTGGATACTGACAAATGAAACAGATCTTTGACACCGGATCTATCACCCAGCCCTGCACTCAAGGCTTTTCAGGAAGCATAGTCTGATAGTCTTCAGGCATTTTCCTGGAAAGGTGGCAATTTGGGTTTATGAAGCTCCACAGAAGCCCTGTGTAATCTCTACCAAGTCATTTGTAGCTGTATTAAATCAGGATGTGATAGTGCCCAAGACTGACTTGGTTACTTGAAACAGTTGGAGATTAGGAGAAAACTGTGAAGGACTTCTATACTCTGTGAGCATTCAGGCTCTGACAAGCCTGGATAGAAACCAGTCTGAATCACTGTCTTGGTTTGAAAAGACAGGTGTCTGCTAAGGAAGGCAGGAGCCTCCCCTGAAATGGGAAATGTAAACCCCCTCCCTCTGAATTGTTATAATTCTGAAATTAAGGGGGCTCTCAGGCAAAGATACGGGAGCAGGAATAACAGTTCTTAATTAAAAAAGAAAATAAAAATAAAATAAACAATGCAGTAATACAAAACAACACTGACAGAGTCAGAATACGACCTGACACCCTGTGGGTCAGGGTGTTGGTAGCAGTCCCATTGAAATGGTGGCTGCAGTACTCCTGCAGTGGCAGATGTGGTTCTGTTGGAGCAGTGATCCTGTAGAAGGGTGGAGTCTTCCTCTGAAGGTCCTGTGGTGGTGTAGATGGGCCTGGTCTTCCTCTGGGAATCCAGTGGAAAAGGCTGTCCTGGTGTCCCAAAATCTCAGATTATATCCAGTTAGCAATGCTTGGCTCCTCCCCCTGGGCGGAGCATCTCCCAATGGGATGATGTAATTTTTATCAGTCATGCAGTGACACTCAATGGCCATTAACAGCAGATGTGTCCCTGGAGGGAGGATTGGTTGTGGAAGAGATAAAGAAAACTGCCCAGTTACCAGAAGCTAACTGCCACACCTCTAACAGATGGGAATAGAATACACACATTACCTTGCAATCTAGGACAGTCACTTATAAATCCTTTATTTAAGTGCTGTTGTAAAGTTCTAGTTCTCTTTTTTCCTATCAGAGGAAGCGATCTGATGAATTTGGCCACATTGTGGTTAGTCTTCTGCTTGTGCCTGCTTTGTGGAGACTGTACTCCATTGTGTTTCAGAAGCTGTGTTGGCATTTGCCAGGGCCAAATATTAGCTATTTGTCAGTCAGAGATTTTGAAGACACAGTGTTTATGTTTCTGTATGTTTGTTTTAAGAATCTTGAATCTGTGACTTAAAACCACAACAATCAGATTGCTGGACCAATCAGCAATTATAGTAGCAATTATGGTAACTCCTTTTTTTAGTGTATGGCGATAGTCTGTAAATAATTTTTAGAAAATAAGAAACCCCATGTTAGTAACCTGTTAAGTAGGTAGGTCATGGAAGAGATTTCTCATGTGCTAATGCACATAAATATTCATTATTATTTTTGTGGGCTTAGAAAATGCCTATTTTTCACCTTCTACAGTAGTCTGAGCAGATGCTGCAATTGTTTTTAGTTCTTTTTGCACTCGATCTAATTTCCTTCATTGAAAGCAAATTTCTTTCTTGTATTTATATGAAGAAAAGCTAGTATTTTCTTATTTTGCTGGGTCCAGCTGGGCGACAGTGGAGATTCTGAGAGGTTTGAGAGGCTGTTTTCTCACTACCTTCAGCAAACTAGGCAAATTTGTTTTAAAGATGTGTCCAACATATGGTATTATTTTAATGATCAAATTCCGAGCATAAAATCCTTAAGGTTTAGAAGTTGCAGCATTATTTACTTAAAGGGAAAAAAAAACCCAAACATTTTCACATAGCAATATAATTTATTAAACATCATTCTTTCCTAGAGGTTGTCTTGAACACTGATGACTTTCTAATGTGTAGGAGATACTGTATAAGTTACAGCCATGAAGAACCTTGTTTTTATATACTTAGTAAGTGTTATCAATAGTAAAAATTCACAGATGGACAGACAAAAATGTCCTGTCCTGGAAAAATGAATATTAATTCTAAAATAAGCTCTGCTGCATATATGTACCATATGGATCTGTTTTCCTTCTCATCCATTATAGAAATGAGAGGAAGTAGTTCATTGTTTCCTCATCCAACTCTCAGATTTGCATGTTCCTCAAGGTAGTAATTTTTCTATATGGTCTATTTAATGTGCTAGGGAATTTTTTTAAAGCTGTCTGTTGAATCTGTGGGGAGTTCATTTCTCGGTGTTAGTGCACTGAGAAAGAGTTCTGAACCCATGCTAGAAAATTAGCATGTGGCTGAATTTCTGCAGCTACAGAACCTTTCAGGATCGTGTCAGGTTCATTCACTGGAGTGGGTTAGTTGTGGGGGGAAAAAAACCCAAACAAAACCTGTCTATATATCATAAAAATTGTACAAAGCAAAGCCCTTGTCTTTGAATTTTCCTCAAAGAGGAGCATTGACCAATCAAGCAGTGAAAAGACACTGATGAGTGTTTAATTACACTGCAAGGGTCTGTTGGACTGTGTTTGTTGGCCAATATCCAGTACAGTGGAATCTTAGCACTAAGGTGCAATAGTGCTTTTCACCATCAGTTGGGCCAGCAGAAGCCTGCAAAAGTTAAAGTTTTGATCATACTTGAAAAGCCATTATTTTTCAAAAATACTTTGTCTCTAAAAATATTTAGAAAGTATTACAGATTTAAAATACAACCATTAATTCACTTAGAATTGAAGTTCAGACCGTGTGCAGAAAGACCATAACTGTAATTTATAGCTCAGACTGATGCCAAAATCATTTAAAAATAATTACCTATTGTTAGGTAATTGTTGTTAGGTACAGATGTAGAGGTAATTAGGATAAACAGAAATGCCTAAAGGGAAATTCAGTTGCAACATCAATGGTTGACTCTAAGCAAGAAGTTGTGTTAGATCTGGATTCCCTGCTCCAGGAGCACCTCAGCGTATTTTTAACATGTTGTCGTTGTCAAGCAAGTCCCTGCACAGAGGAGGGAGTGCCACTGACAGAATTTTTTAGTAAATTATTTATATACATGAACAAATCAAGCATCACTGTAATTTCTGCCTCATACTGAAATAATGTATATTCCCAATTTGACTGATTTCAAAGGGACTTCAATTTGTTTCTCTAGTCTTTAATAAGTATAGAAGTATTTAGAAAAGCAATCTGTCATCATCAGCACTTTTGACTGGTGTTCTGCTCTCCATGGACACATCCATCTAAGTGTTGATCAAACAGTGCTAAGTCAGAACTATAGAAGAAAATGAAAAATTATTCCGGAGTCTTTTCAAGTAAAAATAGGAATTGTTAGTTTAGTCTTATATTAATTTCCTTCCGAAAAGATGTTTAACTAAATTATAAAAAAACGTAGTCTGAAGTATGCCTGTCATCATTCTTCAATTTGTATTTTCTTTCTTTTATAGAAAATTTTTTTAGTTAGTAAATTTATATAATACAAAACCATAAATTATAAAAAAAAGTAGTCTGAAGTATGCCTGTCATCATTCTTCAATTTGTATTTTCTTTCTTCTATAGAAGTTTTTTTTAGTTAGTAAATTTATATAGTACAAAACCATACAGACTAATAGCAAATGGAAATCAGTTTGTTTGCAAACAGCAAACAGACAAAGCTTTAGTATATTTATCAGCAATAAAAATACATAGAGAAATTAAGACTAAATTAACTAGGGTAAACTACTTTACCAATTATTAAAACAAAGCTTCAATTGTTTTACCTCCAGTGTCAAAATGTCCTCTTTCTATTGAACATTCATCAGAGAGGGGACAGGAAATATATAAGAATGCTTATACTGCAAGTCCTTTGGAAAATATGAAATTATGCCAGACTGATGTCTATGAATAATTACCTGTGGCTAATCAATATTTAACTTCAAAAGAAATGCCTTGGTGATGAATCCTATTCAACAGCAGCTACTTGTAAACACTAGATAAATGGAAATCCTTATTATCAGTCCCTTAAATCCACCTTCAGAACCCATTCTCTTCACACATCCATCTCTGTGTTTTCAATTCTCCAAAACATTCATTTTGCACTTGAAATTTTCCTGTCTTTGCATGAACATGATTTTCTTTGAGTAACAAGGATACTTTTGAGAATTTTAAGTCTTCCCCCACTGCCCCTTCCTCCTGTATGGATGAACGTAAGTGTAACTATCACTGCTGGTATATTTTCTTTATGAACTTCCTTGCATTTTTCCTGGAAAAATAACAGGACTCAAAAACTTATTTTTGATTTTATGATCTTAGGGAAATTGCTCTGCTTCATTACAATATAATGGCATTATTTTTTATTTATTTTATGTGTGATCAACTACAAAAACACCAGTAATAAAAGTACAATTAAAAGCTTTCTTCCTCAACATCTTTGCTCTTTTTTAATCTCTGTATTAAAATTGTATTTGTTGAATTTCATGATAAAAAGAAGATTGCCATTTTTACTCATGTTAGTATCACAGAGCCAGTGTAGTGAGCTGAACTGCTACTGAATACATTAATCCTTTAATTATCATTTGAAGTACAGATAAATTTTTCAATATGTGTTTGAATAAATGTAGCTACTATTCCTACAGTTGCAAATACATTTGGTATTGGGAAGTTGTGTTATCTGAGAGATAATTTTGAAAAAAAACTTTTAAACAGTCATATTTATACAGACAGGAAAACTGAAGAGCCATATTTAACATTAATTTTGTTTTCTTCACTTTTCTGGGTGAACTTCAAGTCGTAGTGAGATTAATAAGAAAATATTCCTTTACTGTGGTGAGATCAGGATTTCATCTCATAACTTTCAGTACTTAACCTAAAAATGTATTTTCCATGTGCTATTTTATTAGTTACTAGAAAGGGAGAGTATAATTCTGACATACAGCAATTATTTATAGAGTTCTGACTGCGTTTCTCCTCTAGTAATTTGAAGTATTTTGAAAAGTTGGTGAGTATTTAATAATAAGTATGAATGTCATGAAAACAAACCTATTTGCAAGTAGATATTGCAAGGGGAAGGTATGAAGGATGTGCATGCTCAGTTGTTTGTGTAAGAAACTAATTTCTGCTTTAGGCATCACTCATGTAGACTTTCTTCCCATTTCACGGAAAATTTGAAAGGTAAGATAAATCTAGGAAAATGTAGAATGGTGGTTAACTTTGGTTTGGTTTAAGCTATGGGTGGCTGAACCTAAAGTGTAGCTTTAAGTGAACTTAAAGATGCAGGAGAACTTAAAGTGATGGGTTGACTTAAAGTGAAATAGAGCAGGCTGGGGTAGAAGCATTCTCCTGGTGCCTTTTTTTTTTTTTCTTTTTTTTCCATTTCCCAAGTCCAATTCTTGCATCCACTCAGGAGTTCTGCTGGGGCTTGTGCCTTCAGGTTATGCCTTGCATGGCCCCAAGGCACATCGTCCTGGATGGCCTATGGATATGACTGAGGTGAGACCCCACATCTGAGGGTGTCTCATCCAGGCATCTTTGGCCAGAAGCAGTGTGGAAATGCACTTAGATCTAAGAAGTGGACTGAGGCTTTAAAGACAGGGGAACAAACAGCACTGAATGTGTTGGATGGCCCTGCAAGACTCTGGTCATTTTTGGCAAATGAAATGTCTGAAGGATAGTGGGAATTTAAGGAGTGGAATTCAAGAAGTGTTTTTTTCCAAATCTCATATATCCAGTTTCTCAGCAGGATCCATACAAGTGCCTAGAGAGACAACCTCTGGTTCTTAAGGGAAAAAAAATATAAATCTGTACAGAGTTAAAAGATACTGTTTGTAGCCGCAGGCCCCCAGCTGGATAATAATTAGCATTGACTCCGATTATTCCAGAAGACTGTTCAATTGATTTATTATTATATCATCTTATAGTACATTCTACTTATATTACACTATATTACTCTTATATTACACTATATTACAGTAGCAAGAGCTCTCACTAACTAGAAAACCCGTGACTCTCTCCCAGGAGTCCTGACACAGCTGTGGATCCGATAGGTCAGTGAATCCAAACACCATCACCAGAATCCAATCAAGCAATCACCTTGGGTAAACAATCTCCAAACACATTCCACATGGGCACGACAACCAGTAGAGATAAGAATTGTTTTGATTCTCTTCTCTGCTTCTTGCACAGCTTCTCTCAGGAAAAATCCTGAGAAAGTCTTTGTCTGCTCTCTGTGGCCAGAGAGCTGCTGCCATAACTGTTGGGTAACTTAAAATAATGAAGTTCTGGAGCATTAAAGCTTTGAGCAAATTAAAGTTCCACCAACTGGACACAGTCTAAAGAATTTGGAAACTTTGAACTAATAGATTTCGTAGAGTGGAAGAGAAATATTGACTAGCAATGACAACAGTGACAGTATGGTGTAGGAAAATGCCCTTTCTTGTCAGATCTGAACCAACATGATGCATTTTTCAGCATCTATAGAATCAGAACAGTTGGTTTGGTTTGGTTGTGTGAATGCTTCAGCCCAAATATGTTATTCATACCTATTACATTTGCATATAAGTCACATTTGAATTTGCCAGATGTCCATTTATGTTTGTTTAAATCATGAGGTCATTCCATGAAATGAACAGGACCTAAAAATATACGGAAAAGACTTTTGGAAAAAAGTTTGGAAAAGTGAGATTTAAAATATCTTATAAATTTTCCCATTTTGCGGTGTATTATGCAAGCACAGCATAATGAACACAGGAGCACAGCAATGTGGAGGCACTCTTCAAGAAAGCTGTGTCCATTGCTAACAGTTCATTAAACAATATATTATATAACAAAGCTTAATTTGTTTCTATTTCCCAGCCAAGCCAATTTTCCCATTAGCAAGCATGTTCTTCTGAATACATTCAAATGTACCATTTTCAAAGACAGCATCATTGCTTCTCTTTTTGTGTTATGTGAAGATCCCAAGTCTTTCTGGATTGTTTTGTCATTTACTATAGCACTGAAGATTTTTAGAATGTCCTGCTCAAGGCAATGCATATTCATAAACTGAGCAAACAAGGGGAAACTGAATTCTCAAGTTTTAGGTTATTGCATTTACATAAATGTTTAACAAGCAATAAACTTTTCTTATGCACAAATGGAGACTACCAACTAACCACCTGAGTTCAACAAAGGCTCCTCAAATGTGCACTTAATTCATTTGAGACTTTTAAAATCTTGCTCAAGCCTGAAGAAATTCTGGTTTGTTCATACTGCAGCCATCACTACACACATTAAACATTTACTTTAGTACTTGGTGAAATAAATTTAATCCTATACAATTTGAGATTGCAGCCTTGATAAAGAAATTGAACAGCAGCATATAAGAACACACATCTGATGAGCTACTCTGGTCCCTTTAAAGCAGAATTTGCAAGGAAAGGCTGCATGAAAAGAAAATGTAGAGTTTAGCCAAAGATTGTGGTCAAAGCTTAATAAAGAATTGTCTAGGAGTATAATGATATAACATGCAACAAAAGGAAACCACCAAAATTCAGTTTCATGCTGAGCTTCTCCAGTTGATATACCTACCAGAGGCAAGAGAATCTGATGACATAATGTGAGAATTATACTAATTAGAGAAAGAGGTATCTCATATTCTTTCTTAACATGCAACAGATGATATTATGTGAACTGTGCTGTATCTGTCCATTCATTCCTCAAAGAAATATGGATCACAAGCACAAAAAAAATCTGCAAGCTTCCCCAAGCAAAATGTTTTGGTCCAGAAGATACAAAGGAGGTAAGATACCTTTCAAATCAGAGAAAATGCACCAGCACAACAAAGTGGGGATTTTTTGTTTCATTGTTCCACACTCTTCCAGATACAGCTTCTTTAGAGATTAGTTTTCTGTTTCTTCCATTTTCTTGTCAGTAGCAGCTGTTACTTGAATATATCAAGAACAGACTTTTCTAACATTTATTTGAACTAGATCTGCTTTAAAATCTGTTGTAAGTCAGTGGGCTAGGTTCTCATCAGGCTGTGTATGGAGCCCTAATGCCTGCTTTTGCAGAGAGATGCAAAATTTTGAACAGCTGAAAATTTGCAGAAGTAGAAACACAGGCAGACCGGGTGGGATGGGGCTCTGAGCAACCTGGTCCAGTGGGAGGTGCCCCTGCCCATGGCAGGGGGTTGGAACTGGATGATCTTTAAAATCCCTTCCAACCCAAACCATCCTGTGCTTCTATGCTTCTGTTACTGAAGGAGAGTTTTATGCTTGTGTGGTGTTTATAAAGTACATGTGTTTTCTGCTGGTGATTAGATTTGATACATTCATCTCTGTTGAAACAAATTGCCAAAATATTCTAACTACCCAGTTTTGCATAAATTAGAGGAACTTAAGGAGCAGAAAAGCACAGGGTCATAAAAATGTTTCCCTTTGTATTGATTGTATTAAATCACAGCGCTGCAACTTTTTCCTGAGTGCATTTTCAAAGTGAAGTGGGAAGCTGTCACTGTCCTTGTCTGGCATTCTGTGTTGATATNTTTTGTCATTTAAATTATGAACCCTGCCAAATCTTGCAATGGTATTCTTATGTTTTTGGTGGGGAAGATTGTCTATACAGCAAGGATATATTTTTATATATATATATATAGTTCACATTGTTTGGCATTAGGGGATAAAATGTAGGAACAAAGTAAATAGCAAATATGTAGACTTTTTCCTCTGGGAACTACTTAAACATGCTGCCATTTAAATTACTAGTAGGCTTTGAAATTTTGAATATGCAGTCATATGTAGTGATCACTTTAAACCTGAAGCAGTGTTTTTTATAAAAGCAACAGCTGTAATTTCCATGGGGATTTACCTAGCATGGCAATTAGGCTGTTTAGCATTCTCAAATAGATTGTGTAGAATTGGAAATCTTTAAAGTTACTTTTAGCCTTGTGTACATTTTATTTTGGAGAAACTCAAATACTCAATTGAAAAGTTGTTATTAAATTATACGCATTGAAATTACTTAGGTTCTTTAGTTGTTGAATTTTTGTTGTTTAATATGGTTGGCTTTTTGCTGGCATTTGTTTTCAGGTCTTCTTAAAGTTGATTGATTTTTTTTTTTTTTTTCCAACAGCTTGATGAAGTTGTCCGTCAGAGGAATCTGCATAGTTTGGAACTTTTCCTTTCATGTGCACAGAAACAGTTAAATGTTTTATTAAAGGAAGAGCCAACCCCAGCAGAAAACAGAGACTGACATTCTCAGTTCTGATGATACAGTGTGATTTGTGAAGCTGCAAATCTCCATCTAACAAATGATGAATATATTCCAATCTTTTTGGATTGTATTATTGAGTTAAGATTGATCTGAAATTCTTGATAGAAATGTTTGTGGATGATGTTCTTTTATTTATTTCTTTATTTTACTACTATTATCAGATAGCAAATATGAGAGGGGAAAAAATCCTTGGGGAAAAAAAATTGTTTATTTAGGATTTGTTTTATTTAGGATTTTGCTTTCATTATATTTTCTAGCCCATGTCAAAAGTTTCCCTGTTATGGCCGAAATTATAACATTTCTCTGTTATGTCTGTTTTAAATTTAGCACCATGTGTTAATGTGATTCACCATTATTTTTGATATTTTAAAAAATGGAGACAAACATTTAGTTGATTATAGGTACAAATCCACCTCTATTTCCAAAGTATCTACCCAAGTCCATTGCCTCAGGTGAACCTGAGCAGCTTATTATTTCTTACTGTTTTTGATGTAGAACAGGAGAATCAGTACTGAAACATAAGAGTGTTGTCAGGCATTTCTTAAGTAATTTATAAACAAATCCAGCTCTAGGAACGGAAAAATTTAAAAACAAAACAGTGCATCTGTTTAGGGTAGCGTAAAATATTGCCATGACCAATGTATAGTATGTATTTTATTTCTGTTTTACAGAGCTAGTTCAATTCCAAAAGTCATTTTCTTATGAAATTACGATTAATGGGACTGACCTCAGTTTCAGGAAGAAGATGTATGTAATTATGTGGAGACTGATACTGCACTGCCTCAGTGGAATTTCTGACAGAATAAGGAGTGCAGCCTGTTGACCTCACATGCCCTTTCTAAGTGCATCGAAGGAAGTAGAAAAACTCCCCACTGACATTATTGGACTTCGGATCACTCATAGGTCTTTCTAGTCTTGCTAACAGCAGATGGAGTGGAATTTCTCTGCCTACACTCTATTGATTGTAGAACTGGGGCCTTAGTTGTAAAGAGCTCTGAATGAAATAAGGGAAAATAAGTGTTCATGCTTACGTACGTAAATAAACTAAGAATGATCTCTCTTACGGTAAGGTTATGGACATTTTTTAAGTGTGGTTCTTCTTATTCAGAGGTGTTTTGGGTTTTTTGTTAAGCTGATTTTTTTCATCAGCACTTGTCATAAATTGCTTTCTTATAGTAATCAGGAACACCAAATGGTTGCACGTGTATTGGCAGTATGAAATATATGTTGCAGAAAGTTAAGGTTTTTATTTAAATCTTTTTCTGTGCTTCATTTTTGTAATCAAACCCAAAGGTTTTGTCTTTTATATACACAAAGGTTCACTGAAGAAGTAAACAGTGCTGGTTTTACTAGATGATGACCTTACCCTGAAATGGATTAAAATCCAGTCTTCTATTTGATACTTGATTGACCGATCAGTTTCCATTTTTTCTGGCTGACAAGAAAATCCTGTAATGTTAATGAGTTGCCTACTCATTTTCTGTTCCTAAACCAGTGAAATTTTTGTCTCTGTAACTGCACCAAAGATGACATAGATGTCCCCATGGGATTTTTTGAATGTTGAGGTACTGTAAAAGGAAATTGATTGACTAATGCTTTCTCCAATGTGTGTTTAATTGTGGAAATGTGGTATGAGCAGATTCCTAAATGAACTTCTTGATTTTGTTCTAGGCCTGTACATCCAGGTGTTCCCCTTCAGAGCCAGAGCCTGTTCATCAGCCAGGGACAAGTTTGCAAATCCAGTCTGTCTCCTAGAAGTTGACATAGCTTCTTTTTTTTAATTCTTTTTTTTTTCCTACATACAGACTGGAGAATGACATAAAAGAGAAAATACCATGTTGTATGTCTGTGGGGTAGAACTTTATCTGCCTCTGAGGCCTGGCTAGTAGTATTAAATATTGGCAAGACTGTACTGGGAGGAATAAGAAACCCTGGAACTAATCCTCAGACTCAAAATGCAAGAACTAGAACATCAAAAAGGCTCATATAATAAACATTTTATCTCTATGGTCATATACTTCATATTAGAAATAAACCATAAATCTTGTTATATAAAGACATAAGTTGGACAATGTGTATTAGAAGTGACTTAAAAAGCAGGGCAACAGTAGATCCAGTGTGTAGAATGCTGTCTTTCCTTGGTGTTAGTCAGGGTCACTCTAACACTTTTACTCCATGGCCTAGAACTGAATTCTAGACCTTGTGATTTGTGTGATTTGCAGCTAATAGTTTACACAGAGTTAATACTGAACATTGTGGCATCATACAGTCTGACACATCTATGTTATATTTCTGTAGATTTCTGTTGGCTCCTTATCTGCTTCCACTGCAGGATTCTAGATTGGCTCTGAGACCACATGTGTGCAAGTCACGCACAAAAGGGAATAATGAGCAATGTTTTTTGTATGCTGTCAATACTTAAGACACGGGAATATTTGAATTTTTGCCTTGCTGTAAGAATCTCATTGACAAATTACCCTTGAATTCCTTGAAGCATTGAATTCCTTCACTTCCATCATTAGGTGGCAGAACAAAGAGGAAACAGTAGTCATTCCAGAGGCTGAGATCACTTTAGTATTTTGAATTTTTTGTGCATCTTTACATTGGCTTCTGATCAGAAGTGTGTCATGTCCTGCCAGCTCAGTAAATGGCGAGGTTAATTCCCGACTGTCTGAAATCATCCGTGCAGGTATGACCTTAGAGAGCCTAATTCCTTTTCACACCAAAACTCCCTTACAACACTCGAGACCCTGCTCTTCCTCTATTTCCTGTGNATTACCCAGCTGAGGGCCTGCGGCAACAATTGGTGACCCCAGGTGTGGATGAACACGCTGCCTTGATTTCTGGGGGTCATACCACATGTGCCCACGTTTGAGCTTACAGATTTTTCTCCACCCCTTTGATGAAGGGAATATGTGTAAGATTTTGTCTTACTTCCTGGAAGGACTTAGCCACCAATATAAAATGTTTATCAGGGGGATTAATATAATTTATGCTCATTTTCAGATCACATACAGTGTCATTGCAGTTATCAAATGGACTTAGTTTAGGTATTGTACTCCACTGCAGGAGTGACATAATGTGTGGATGAGATTGTCTTAAATTTTTTTTACATGGACATCCTGAATACTGTATAGAACGATTTTATAACGTCTGTGGCATTCTTTTTTCATCAATGGTCCATAAATGTGCCAAAGAAACACTGGAAAACACTTTTTACATGGGTACAATTCATGCCTTGCATTCAATTTAATGTTCTTGCAGGAACTGACCAAAAAAAGTGTTTTCCTTTCTGTGCTCTGACCAAGAATATTGTTCTTCTGAGGCTTCAAGAAGATTCATCTGCTACCATTGTTTTCATTGTTTATTAATTTTAAAGCCCACATAAAGCTAATAGTCCTGCTGCTGAATTAGAGTCATATTTGAATAGTAGAACATCACAGAAAAACCACCCAAGTTGCACTATCAAGCTTTGTGTTTACTGAGTTGCTCAGGTTTTGTATTTGTTTCAACATTCAGTGATACATCATTCTTGTGATAATAATTATAATTATAGTTATTATCCTATGATAGTAGCCATAATAGGAACAATATTTTTCTGTAGTAGATGTGGTATTGATGTTATCTCCATGTCTTAAATGCTGTGTGATTGTAACCATTTTAATATGCATCAAAGATTCACATTTGCTTATATTGCCTGTAATTTCTCACATTTCAGACTTACAAAACCAACATTTTTTAGATGCTTTCCATTGTCTGGAATGAATAACACAATGCACAAACTATTACTGAATAAACACTCAAACTATTCTTTTTTGTTCAGATGACAATTTTAAACAATGTAGCAGTGAACACTAGTAAAACAATGAGATGTTTATTAATATACATAGCCTAAAAATATTATTCCCTACAAAATGCTAGAAATTTATCTCTTTTTTTCCGGATTTGATCATGAATCTGTAGTAATAGGTACAGAACACTATCAGAAGTCAAATCATTGGCATTTATTCTCTTTCTTCATGTAAAAATATTTTGTCTTCTCTCAAAAGCCAAAGCAAATGGCATTCTTTTTTCAGCAATGATCCATTGATGGTCATCAAATGCCTCTCTGCATTTAAAAAGAAACTTGTCCTAACTGACCCCCTCTACACAATGCTGTAGGAGGCTCTTTAACCCAGGGAGAAACAGAACTGTTTTTGCTGAATGAACTCTGAAAGATATTCCAGTTCTTGTACTACTACCAAATTAGGGTGCTGGTTAAGTGTTCACATCAATGCTGCTGCATAAATTTTCCACATGATGGCTGGTCATGGTGATACGTGGTCAGTCTCTATTTTTGTGGCAATAATTTTAAATATTCCATTACTTGAACATCCCAGTCTTTTATTATGATCATAGATTACATATTCAGAGCATGATTGGGAAGCACTGGCTCCCAGGAATTCAGCAGGAATTCTGCTGATGGTTATTTACTGCTCAAAATGTCTTCCACATTTCTTGCAATTGTGACCACAATGAATATAATGCATACAGTTCTGGTTTTGTATGGTTCTACAAATATACCAAGAAATTAAGAGCAGATTTTGTGATCAGTTCTTTGAAGAAAATGTCAGCACTTTTTCTGTTGGTGGTGTTAGCTGGAGATGTTGGTGAAGGAAAAACTTGTGTGTCATTATTACTACACTGCTGCTAAGAAGGTCTCATAAAATAATATGACATGAGAATTTGTACTTCAAAATTACATCCAAAACCCCTAAATAAGATAAAAATAAAAATAATTTAAATTAAGTCAATTTTAAAAATGGAAGTTTATGCTTTTAAAACTTGGAAGCATTGCAAGGTTGATGCTCAAATACATTAGTCTGACAAATTTGTTAGACTCATTATTCATTTGTCTGACTCATTAGTCCTGAGCATCCTGAGCAGAACATTTTAGGAGCTTCTATGGAGCTTGCTGGGGATACCACTGAATCAGGATGATGAACATATTCTTGCTTGATTGCCACACTAGTATTAAAAACAAAGTTATATACACAATGGAGAAGTCTTTATGTGTCTGCCAAATAAAATGGAAGAGGATCCAGATGTTGTGTCATAAGATAATGTATCATCTAATTATCTTCTTGGGAATCAGAAATGTGTTTGCTTCTCAGATTAAGTAATTTTTCACTTGTACAGATTGGAACAAAAATTCCTGTAAGCTCCAGACAGCAAGTGCAGAAGGTCTACAAAGGACTGATGGTTGCACAGGAATGACAAGACTGCGCAGAAGAATACAGATTATCACAAGCAGGGTGAGTATCAAGTTGCACTCAATTTGGCTATATCAATATGTAATATAAATGTCATAGTCACAATGTGTGTGCACATTTTCAGCATGGTTTTTCTTCAGCAAATTTTTCAAACAGGTGACTTGAAGGCAGGTATGACAAAGTCATTCTCCACAACATTTAAGAAATATTCAAAAGGATGATTGATTGATTGATTGACTGATTGTATGTTGGGATCAAATGTTGATATTTATTTTGTATTATAAGCATACAGAATTTTGTGCTGGTTTTTACAGAGGAATCATATAACTCAGTTGTCTGTAGCAATTACATGTTTTGATCAAATTTTTCCTCTTGGTTAAACTGCTAAGTGGATTAAAGTCTTTTATATCCCTCATATACTCGTGGTATTATGCAAAATTTAATCACGACCATCTCGAGGACAAAGCTTAGAAATGTCAGTTAACAACTTTAAAAAAGGTTTTCTATGTTATAGCAAGAGTTGATCCACACTTTGTAGACTTTCTGTTGTTCAGCTCCATGAAATGAACGCATTTTTCCTTTAAAGAAGGCAAAACCGGAGTGCCAACTGGTTTGGTTTTATTAATCAAGAAAGCCTGTTGGTCAGTCGTGTTTCTCACAGTGCTCTGAAAAGAATACATGCTGTTATGAAAGCGTCCAGAAATCGACCAGAACAGATGTGTTTGCTGACTGTGCAAGTCAAAGTTTGCTTGTGGATTTTACTCCTGCTGTTAAATAGCAAGGCCAGGATTTTGCTCATTGTTTCTAGATAATGTTCTGCCTTTTTCACAATGGAGCTTTGAGGGAAAGTCAGCTATACCACCCTCAAAAAGGACTCTCTGATGAAGAAAACCACTGAAAAGTATTACAGCCTAGAGTCCAGCTGGGAACATGGTGCTTCCATCTCCAAAGACACAATTCTTTCTACTTTGATGGCCAAATCTGTCATTGTACTCCAAATTTGCAGGGGGAACTCCCCCACTTTACATAGGTTATGATGTTCCACTTTACATAGGTTATGTTGGAGGGAAGTGTTTTAGCACACTTGCACAGTGAGGATACATCTGGTACTCAGCAGTGCTTCCTGAGATGCTGTGCTACTGTCTTGGCCTTTTAATGTTGAATTTTCTGTAGCTGCCTCTTGTGCATTGTGTTAAACTCACTTCAGGTACTATACTGAAAGAAAACTTGGAAAGATCTTGAATTTTCTGTTCTTTTTTATTAGTGAAAATTTCTGGTATGTCTTTGCATAGAGAAGGAGGAGGTTGTCAGTACTGCAAGACTTTTGTCATTCTTCTAGTGGCAGGTGGATCTTACTGCACATCTTCAAACACAAGTCCTTTGTCCTTAATGCTTAAAATTGGCTGATGGGACAGAATACTTCTTCCTCAGTTTAGGAATTTGGGGTTTTTTGCAGAAATGGTATCACATATCATTCCACTTTAGGTTCAGATTTGGTAGCAATGTGGTGTATTAGTGGAGTTCTTTTGACAGATTTGAGGAATTGCCCACTTTCTACCCTTGTGTTTTCCTGTCATTAAATGGCCTGTAAACTAGTGCCCCAATATGTACATGCTTGACAATGCTAGAAAACCTAGCAAACATTATCATCAAATATGCCAAGATCTTCATGTATTTTTTAAAAGTCACAGGGTGGCTTTAGTCATTTTAATAATAAATAATCATGCTTTTTTATTGTGCTTTATGGTTTCAAACTCCTTAACATTCAAGCTTTCCACTGGAAATGCACGTGCTGGAAAGTCTTTTTTCCCCTTTATGGGATCTGAGATGTCCAGGATCGCAAGAGGTATGGTATTAAATAAAACATCAAATATTATAAATTCTGTGATAAAATCACCAGGGAAGTAGTCATGGCTGGTATGTGGCTCTTCTGAAGGAAGCTGTCACACTTCTGTCCTGCTTCTCCTGTCCTGCTTCTCCTGTCCTTCAGTTATGTGGTCATAACTTCACTTGCCCCTCAGGCTGCGGGCTTGGGGCTAATTTGCGCAGTGGCTTTCCACTAACAACATCTTCATTTCAGATCCTACAGTCTTCTGGTACTAATGAGATAACATAAGCATTGTGCCACTCTGTCAAGTTGTCCTACATCATATAACCTAAAAACTCTGGGCAAACACTTTTTTACTAAGATGATGCAGACGAAAATGCCACAAATGTCACTGCTGTAGGATACACTAGAAAACAGAGGGATTTAACTTTCTGTAAAAAATTGTCCAACTGCCTCTGCTGCAGCTCCCAGAGCAGCAGCCTCTGTGTTTGAAGTGTGGAGTCCTCACTAATACCTGTTAATGGTTGGCCACAAATGTGAATAAAATCATGCAGATCCTGAATTAATCACTCCAATATTATTTAGCTAATTCCCTACAAAGCTGACAGGCTGCTAGGCAGCTTGGATGCAGATAAAGCAAAAACATGGGAACTCCATGTGTCCAATTTCTGTCAATGGTTCTGTTTAAGGGAATGTTTCTTCACATTAGAAATTCCAAGTCTTTCCTCATTCCAGTACACAATAAAACAAGATAAAATGTGCAGAGATGGAGTGGTCAAAACATATATTTTCAGGATCTATGACTTAAACCTCAGCAATTATATTTCAAATATGATTGGCAATGAATAGAAGGAAAGCTTGGTACTGCTGAGGAAAAGTAGTAATCCTTTTCCCTGTTGGTTATCCTATGGATATCTAAACTAAGGTTAAAAACAAAGAGCATAAATAAAAGTGTCTAATCACTGGTTCTCAGCAGACATAGACAGAAATTTTCAAAGCTTATTGTGTCCTCATAGAGTTCATTAAGGCAAAGGCAATACAATGAACTTTGACCCATTAGAACACACAGAGCATGCAATTCACACCCTGAATTGACTGGAAAAGTAGTAGAAAATTACTGGTTCTCATTGTACAAATCAATACCAAAAGGCAGCTTGTGTCTTTCAATGGAAAAAAAGGAAAAATTGTGGAAGAATAATGATCCATCAGCAGTGTAAGATTTAATTTAGTACTGTAAGTAAATAATGATTTAATACTGGACTAAGACCGAGTTAATAATGTGAAATATGAATATTCTTTTTTCCAATGCTGCAATATTTGACATGTAAGGTAATGGAAAACACAAGTAAATGGCCATGCTGGAAAGTCATTCTTCTTGTCCTTTGAAGTAGGTCTGCTGCTATGCATTTCCCAAGGACAGCAGCACTGCAGGGAGCAAATAGAAGGTGGAGCAAATGGCTCATCATCATTAGCTTAGAGGAAAATTAAAAAACAACTAGGTAAACTTGCTCAGCATAATCAGGGTTTTAGTGTTCCCTGGGAAAGATGTTTTCACCACTTCCAGATCAGACCATGGATTGCTGTGATAATTCTGAGCCATGTGGATTCTACTCGTGTATGAGCTTCTCTCATTTCAAAGTGAATTCAGTATCTGAGAGTTACCTGTCAAGCACAGAAAAAAAAAGCAATTATTGCAAAAAGTGATTTTGAGTTATCAACATACGGGGGCTATCAACTTTCAGGACTAGTTTAAACTCTTTATTTCCCTAAAGAAAGTAGCATCAAACACTAAAGAGAAAAATTTGCCTAAACATAAAGACAGTCCAAGGCAAAAAAATGGCACAGGCAAAAACTGCACTAAGCATGAAATTAAAATAACAACGGTACACATTTATAACCAAAATAAGAAACATGCTGCTAGTCTTTGAAAAGAAACAAATATAAAAGATCTTACTAATTTGCAGTTCTACAAATTCTCCTCAATCTTTTCAGCAACATGCAAAGGCATAGATCAGTGAATCCACCTGCAGAAGTTAGAGCTGATTCAGAACAAAAAGTGAACTTCTAGATGCTGGAATCTGGAGCTTTATAATAACAAAGTAATAAAATAGTAAAATACATACTGTACTGGGTGTTGGTGTCAAGGTTTTGGTGAAGGGGAACTGCAGAAGCTGCTTTGTGCCAGACACAGCCTGCGTGTCCCCACAGGGGAATTTGAGCCTGGGGAAAAAAAATGGGCCAGGGAGAGAAGCTTTTTTAATTTTTAATTTGTTTCTCACCATCCAACTCAATTTTAATTTGCATCAAATTAAATTCATTTTCCCCAAGATTAACCTGATTTGTTGACAGTAAGATGAGCTCCCTGTACCTCCACCCATGAGCTTTTTCTTATTGTTTTTCTCCCTCTGTTCTGTTGAGGAAGGACAGTGAGCAAGCAGCTGGGTGGGCAAGCAGAGCCAGCCAAGGACAACCCACCAGACATGCACCGACACTGAAGCCTCAGTGACAGCTCCTTTAAGTGGATCCCCACTCCAGTGGTGTCAACAGGGCTGGAAAACCAATGTGAGTCTCCCACAGCTCTTTCCTCATCTCACACTGTTGTTCTATTGCCATCAGAAGCTGGGAGAATAAGAATGGGGGAAGTAGGGAGAAAGGGCATAGTCTAGAGGAAGAGGTTGGCATGCAGTGCCAGTGCCAGTGCCAGAGGAAAGACTGCTCCTTCTTCCCAAGTCCTTCCTTCCTCGGCACACATTTCATGATGAGGGTCCCGGCAGCACAGGAGAATAGCAAACAGAAAGTTGGGTGAACTCAGCCAGCCTTGAGATATTCCATCCTGAAGGTCAGAAGATGGGATGAGAGAAGACAAAATAAGGGAACAGCAAAGCAGCTCGTAAGAAAGGAGCACGCAGCACTAGGAGCTGGCACCAGATAAATCAGCAAAGCTGGGAGTGGAATGAAGACAAGAGTGCAAGGGTGAGATACTGAAGATCACAGAAACCTTGAAGTGAGCAATACTGAAAAGAATGAAAATGGTGGTTACTGAGAGAAAGGCTTGAAAAGGCTAATCAGAAGGAAGAAACAAATAGGGACCATTGAGATGCAGAACTCGGGTTGGGGTGGGGACAGAGAGGCAGGAGACCAGGATGGACTTCTGTGTAATGTTTGCTTCCACTCACGCACTATTACAGTTGGAGAGTGTGCTGAAAGGGATTTAAATAGAGTTGATTTCCTGAGCTTGTAATGAGTCCATGCACTTTGGGTTTGGCTGAATTATTTTCCATTTTTATTCCTTTTTTTTCCACAGGAAGAAGTAATAATATTTTCAAACCAACTATAGTTCTGGTCCAAATCAGTTTTAAGATTCTAGTTTGGGAATGACAGGATTGAATTCTCACAAGCCTTCTCAGGAGATTATGGCCCAGCAAAAAATTAAGATATTTCTGCTGTCTTGATCTGGATCCAGAAATTCTTTCCACTTTTGAGTCTGCTTTCCACTGAGTGCTGCTAAGGTGTATTTGAATCAGGAAAGTCAACTCAGAGCAGTTGTTTTTCTCTCTCCTTTGTCCTCTTCTCTCCTCCCATGTCCTAACCCCCAACACGCACAAAAGTTTCGCTCCCTTCTGTTTCTACCTGGCTGCCAAAAAAAAAGGAAAACAAAAACTCACAGGTCATCCTTCTGTTTTTTTAACAAGATCAGATCTTGATGCTTTGGTTTTGTCTCATGTCTATATGAGGTAAAAAACACTTAGCTTTTTTTTTCTCCAGCCTTAAAACCTAATGTTGCTTTGGTTTGTGGTAAAAAGGAGATTAATGTCCTCGTGTATGCTCAACAAATATTCTCTTTTCTTTTGCATTCAGTTTTTTTGCATTCATTCTGTAGAATCACACGAGCTACTGGGCTGGACTGATAGCCAGTCTTAAGCCGATATGGTTTTTTCCTATGCTGTTAAGTGTCCCTGCTGAAAAGTTGATTGAGGTGTGTTTTCAGCCTGCCATGGTATGATGCTGTCAAGACAAATATACTTTTCTCTTCGATTTTCTTTTTTTTTTTAATACTGTCAAAATGCTGCACAAGGTGGTCCTCAGGCAGGAAGCACCAATATCCACACACACAGAGATCCAAACTTACCCATCACAGATGTTGTCACAGTGAGCTAATCATGCAGGCTTGTTTAAGAAGCTGTAGTTGAAGGCAGAGGAGGAGTTCTGCAAATCAAATCTTGACTGCAGAGTTGCTTGAGCAGTGACTCACTGTAAATAAATTAATTTGTACCTCAGTTTACTGCACTGTAAAAACTAAGTGTCATTAAAGTGTCTAGAGGCTGAAATGCTATTCTGAGAACTGAATATGAACTGAATATCTCATACTGAATATGAACTGAATATCTCATACTGAAATGCTTTCTAATTCAGGTGACCATTGGTAAGTGATGACCTGACTGTATCTCCCCTGAGAAATAAACAAATTTGTACTTGGAAAGCTGCCATTCCCAGCAGCCATGCACTCAGAACATTTCTCCTTCTCCACCTTCTCACTTTGTTTGTAAGGGACTCTTCAGTTGTTTTCTTTACACTGGAAAAGGTGAAATACAAAATAAGCATGGAACAAAAAAAATTGCTAATGAGTGCTAAGGAAGGTAAAACTTTTGGGATTTTCTTTTAGGAACCATTTCCTCCATAAAAAATCTGTGCTTTCTTTTTATGGGGGGAGGTAAAAAGCAAGGAGTTGGGAGCGAGGGTGGGGGAAGGTTGCATGTGGCTCTAATGATTAAATGTCAGCTTTGCGCCTATTTTTTTGGCCTACTAGGAGCTGTGTACCATGGTGATACATAAACAAGAAGTGACCAATTATTCATGTGAAAAGAGGCTTCATGAATCACAGGGAAACAGTAAATTGTATGGAAAAGCACATTTGACACTCTTTTCAGGATGTAATTTTGACAACATGGAATTGGTATAACAACCATGCATATTCCTTTTAGTAAGACATGAGGCTGGGTAGGAAAAGGGGTTCTCATGGTACTGGAATGATTTGCAATAAACCCTTTCTTCTCTTTTTGAGGAGAAAAAACCTATTTTAGCTGCCTGCTCCAGTGTGGCTCACTGAAGTTTGTGCCAGGTGCATAAACAAAGCCCTGACAGAACTGGCCAGCCTGGAGAAGGCCAAGCCCTGAGGAGTGTGTTATTTGTTAGCAGAACACCAAGGGGAAGGTGTGTGCAGTGCCACCAGTTAGCTGGAGATTAAATAACTATTTTGGCAATGCAGCATCTCTGTCCACTGGCCTGCAGTTTTGCTTCTTTGGTGGCACACTGAAAGGGAGGAGTTTTTCCAAACACTCTCCTCCTGTAGTCAACTTGCACTGCATGGGTTGTTCCTTGCTCAAGGGACTGGAGTTCCAGCCTCCCACACCAAGATTCCAGTGGCACAAAAACCCTCCCACACTGGTGGCCTGAGTCGTGCAGAGTCGAGTCCCTTTGGCTTCACTCAGCCTCTGGGATGGCACTTTTATCCACTGGCCCCAGACAAGGCCATGCAGCAGGGGACCTCATGCTGGAAAATAGCTTTTAGGTAGCAAGTAACTGTTTTTCCTTCTATCTCTGATGAAATCACATCGATCAAAATCCATCCCTGCCTTCACTGCCCAGGGCTGCTTGGCTTCATGACCAGCTACAGAAATCCATCACCTGTTCCATTCCATGTGTGCATCTGGCTGGTTACAGCAGGCAGCCTCACCAAACAGTGCCACACCTCCAGCAGTGTCAGAGCTGTTTGGTTCTCAGGTGCTTTGCTTTTGTAGGGCTGTGCTGGCAGACACAGAGATTGCCATGCCTGCACAAAACCCTTTGTCACGGAATGCAGTGTCTGAGGAGCATCTGCCGCTTGGAAAAAGAGGCAGCAAATCTAACACGACAGAGTTTGTGGTTCTGAAAGGTCACTCCACTGACTTGTTGAGAAAAAACAGATACCTCTTAGCAAGGGCCTTAATAGTACCTTTCCATTAGCACCTAGAATCCAAAGAACGAGGTCAGAATGGACATGGAGTATATAGCACTTGAACCCCATAGCGTGACTTAAAGTGGTAAAGAAAAAATTTTAAGGTTAAAATTATTTTAACCTTAAATCAGAACGCCAAGAGTTAGTAACACACAGTTTCTAGATGTGGGAGCCTCTCACATTGAAAAATTCATGTCCAGAGGTGCAGGCACAGAGAACTACATGTAGACAGGATAGTCAGAAAGGGGCCAAAGTACACAGGTGCTACTTTCAGCCTGTGTTCAGAGACTGCACTTCTCCCTCATTCTCTGTGCATTGGATGGCCAGCCATGGTTTTGAACAGCAGGGGTAAAGCTCCTGCTATCAAAGGACATTAACTGAGAGTTCACACTGATTTTTTTTTAGTGGCTTTGCCCGGGATGAAATGATTGCACAGGGTGACAGTGACAGCACTAGACAATCGGTCCTGTGACATCCTTTGAGCTTAGAGTGGCTGATGAGAAGGAATGAGAGGAGGGGCTGATTTATGCTGCAGGGGAAGAGTTCTGCTGCTGAAACACTCCTCATATTAGAGGTGTGGGCCAGTGTGTCATGCCATAAATAGGGTAAAAAAAAAGCCAAGGTGCCCACAGTCCCTACTTTACTTTTTGTTCTTCACCATTCATCAGGTGCCATGTCACATTTATATTTTCCATTTGCTTTTGGCCAATATGGTCTGGTACTGCTAAACAGCAGAAACCTGTTGATTCTGGACTGCTAACTACTACTGGCTGGCACACTAAGCTGTAGGGTGACTGAACTGTGGTGGAAGACAGACAGAATTGTTTCCAATGTACACCTAAGGAGGCCCTCAGTAAAGCAAACATTGATTTTGGAGAAGGAATTTTTTTTTTTTTAACCTATCTGCTGCCAGCAGGCTGTAAATAGGATCCCTATATTTTTCCCTGTTGATACTAACCCACATAGGAGCTCATCAGCAGCCTGCAAGCCAGTGGAAGTGGCTGAGCACTGCTAGAAGCCACACACACCTCGGAGCAGATGAGGTCTGTCCCAGCTGTCACGGACTGGTTACAAGGAGCAAAGGCACCACAGGCAGCCTTGCAGCCCACGGGTGGCCTGTGACTGCTGGTTCATCGGGTTCATCGGGTTCATCGTGCCTTCATGGCCCAGCTCCTGCTATTATAAATCACATAGGTACGAGTTTGTTCCTGGAGCAACTTGTTTGCTGTATTTATTTGGAAAATTTCAGTAACTGCACTCACCACAGCCTCTTTTTCTGTTGCTGAATTTGCCATAATTGGGGGTCACTCCAAGAATGCTCCATCCTAACAGTGTGTGATTTCCCCTCATGATTTCTGAACCACATTCTGAATAGATGTGCTGGTAAAGTGTGGTAAATACATTTGCAGATAAAGTGATGGTATCTCAGGAATGACCCACTTCTCTAGAGACAGAATGCCACGGATTTGAGGCACCCTCAGACTAAAAAAGAATTGGACATCCTGTCCTGTTTCCCTCCTCTCCCAGTTTTAAGATCAGTAAAACATTTAGAACAGAAACCAATTTATTTTTAGTACAATCACACAGTCACTTCTCGTTTTATTTATATTTAAATTAAAACCAGGTTTTAGCCATTCAGCTAACCCAGAATGCTAATGTTATTTAAGAAAGGGGGGGGGAAGAAAAGAAACAAAATAAGAAAAAGTTTAAAATAGCTAAATAATTAGTTTTGATCTGGCATCCCACACCAAGAGGAAACAACAGCACCCTGTGATGGCTACAGGCTTTAGAAAGTTGGTGGGAAAACTAGTCAGATGTGCTGTGCATATGTAGAAGGGCATGGATTACAGGAGACACGTGTATGCTGTGTGGCAAAGAAATAGTTAAAACACTGCTTGGGCTGAGTCAAATGCCCAGTGGTGTCTGTTTGGAACATTTTGCTTTGAGTCATTTTGTTTGAAATGTAATAAATGGCTGGTCAATCTGTTGTTAGAGCCTCTGTAGTTGTTGCCTGGAATATTATTCCAAAATGTTTACTCCACAGAGGTGTCTCATGAGTGGTACCTCTTACTCACATCTGTCACTTTTTTTAGGAGGGGTAGCTTGAACTTTTTTTTCTTTTCGCTCCCATCTCACAGATGTTCAGACCAGCACGGCTGTTTCCTTCAGTCACCCTGTCACTGCATATGCATTTCCAAGGGGAATTCAGGGACAGATTTAAAAGTGATTGAAATGAGCAGAAAGACAACTTTAAGTCAAGTATATTCATAATTAAAAAATATTTCCAGTACAACCAAAGTGCTTGGGAAAAAGTGAAAAGATCAATTACTGGTCATGGGGAGGTTTCAGTGAGAGATCCAGATCTATTCCCTGAGATGTTGTGGAAGTCAGTGAGTGAAGAGCATTAACATAATAATACCCAGTACTCCTAAAATCCTAAATTCATGATGTGTGAGTGTGTTTTAGTGGATTTTTTGAAAAGCCTGGTATGTGTATGAGACAAAGGAAGCTCTATGTGGTTTATCTTTATGCAGCTATCCACTGTTGATGTACTCCTGCCACAAACTCCACACAGCCTGGAACCGAAGGGGAGCTGCAAGGAATGTGGGAATGGTGTGTTTGACCTAAAACTTCAGGGTGTGCACTCTGCCAAATCCTTTTGGTGGGGAACGGTGAACTGGGGCTTGTGCTGGCGCACGGTTCTGGCTTGAACTGAGAAGAGCTTCAGCAACATGGCAGGCACCAAAACGTGGGATGTGGTTTGGCGTACACAGAGGTGGGTATGGTAGTGAGTTCACAGAATCAGAACTGTAGACTATCCTTTGTTGGAAGGCACAGACAAGCATCATCCAGTCCAGCTCCCTGCACTGACACCCCGACAATCCCCCCTTGTGCATCCCTGAGAGCGTTGTCCAAACGCTCCCGGAGGTCTGGCAGCCTTGGGCTGTGACCATTCCCTGGGGAGCCTGGGCAGTGCCCGACACCCTCTGGGGGAAGAACCTTTCCCTGATATCCAGTCTGACCCTCCCCTGACCCAGCTCCAGCCATTCCCTTGGTCGTGTCCCTGGTCACACAGAGCAGAGATCAATGCCTGCCCCTCCTCTTCCCCTCGTGAGGAAGCTGCAGAACTGTTGTGAGCTCTGATCTCAGTCTCCTCTATCTGAACAAGCCAAGTGACCTCAGATACTCCTCATATTGCTTCTCCTCTAGCCCTTCATCATCTTCATAAGCCTCCTTTGGATGCTGGAAGTAGCTGGCAGCTTCTGAGAGTCTGACTCCACCTGTGAGGACTAACACACACTCCTCACAGCTGCTGCAGTCCCTTGAGATCTCCCTCCTCTCTGCCTTTAGTGAGGTTAGATTCATCATCTCCTCTTCAGTTCATGGACTTGGGTATTATAGCTGTTTTGGGAAAAAGGTGAATTGTCTGCAAAGTTATGCATGGGACTCTGAAGGAAAGTACTGCATTGCTACCCCTCGTGGCATAAATAGCACTTTATTCTTTTGATTTCTTGAAAGCTCCTCAGCTTCATTCTTGCAGAGACCACTGTTGTGGCAGGAGTGAAGAACAATGCCACCTAAGCTCTCCTGCTCAGAGACACATGCTGAGCAATGACACTGTTTTTTCAAGATCACATACTCTCCAAAGAGACTGGATAGAAAACCCTCTGTCTTCACTACAGCATCCCACAAAATCTCATCTGGATGAGTTGATTGCGATCAGGTGCTCACCAAACTAGTTTGTACTACATCCATTCACTTGCTGTCTTAAGCCATTTTCATTGAGAATTTGTTTTATGTATAGAATCAATCTGGTAAATGTTGCTTCAGAGAAGCTTTGATTTGCACTTTATACCAGGAGCTGTGTTTTATTAACTATCCTTTTCAGATGGTAAAGTACTGGGGAAAACTTTCCCTTTCCCACTGACTAGAATGTAATTTGCTGAGGAATTAATTTTTCTTGCATTTTTTAAAAATGCTATATTTTTCATGCTGTCAACTAGGGTCTGATCTTGATGTCTCAGACATTTTAAAGCACTATGTCAGTCTGTGCAGATGTAGTGGATGCCAGTATCACACTTAACCTGGTCTGTCAGAGTCCTGGAGTGGATGTGACAGGGGATATCATCTGGTTCAGCTGACAAATGCTCCCACAGCCTTCACTCTGAGGCCTGGGAGAGTTATGGGCTGCCTGTACCACAGGGGATCAAGAGTTAGTGTTAGTTTACACAGGGACTCTGGGGAATAAACAGAAGGTCCTCACATGAACAGGCCATGGAAAGTATGAGTGGGAAAATGCTGGGATGTATCCTGACATCCACCTTGAGAGTGATGGGGTGCTACAGTCTTGCCGGGATGGGGAGAAGTGAGTTCCTTGGAAGTGTCCCAGGGTCACGTCATCAGGCTGTACTTGCAGCACAGGACTGCAAACTTTCTCTGGTACTTTGCCTCTGGGCAAAAATTAGGCATTATAGAGAAGTCTGATTCTGGGTGAGGAACTTGTGTGAGGCATGAAGGGTGGGCTGTGGCAAGCAGTGATAAAGCACCCTGACATCCTGAAAGATGCACACTTGGAGTGAGACAGCTGTCTGCGTGGAACTTGGAGTGGCTGAAATCTTTCTGCACTGCAAGGACTGCTTAGAGGATGAACATTTCCCAACCTCTTAAGCAGTGTCCCATGGCTTCTTATCTCCCCAAACCCTTCCTTTTACATAAAGCGATCAAGCAAGCAACAGAAAGCGCTTCTGCTGTCAATTCTGAGTTTTAGGAAAATGTCTAGCAACTGACAGGAAGCAGTTTGTGACCTCATCTGGCAACAATAAAAGCCAGTTCTAAAATGGCATTTAAAACAGCGATGTTTAATTGATATCTGCCAGAGAAGGACACACACAAACTTTGTGTAAGTATAGCCTGATTGTCAGCATGAAGGAATTTGGAGATGTTTTGACATATTTGACATTATGTAATGAAAGTGTTGAATATGAAGTGAGAAGACACATTTTTTTAAAAAAAAAAACCCTATTTTTGTTTAAATAACCAGACAAAATTTAACACTACAGTAATGCCCTACTCCTCTTTTCCTTTCCATAGTTTTGTTCCATGCCTCTGTTCTTTACATTCCCGTCAGTTTGGGCGAGCTTATTGTTGAAGTCATTACCTGAGTGTCCTTTTTTGTGTAAGAAGGAGTAATTTGTGTAATTGTCAATTATGTATTTGTTAATGAAACATCTGAAACTTCCATGAGTATTAGGAGGCAGAATGGACAGATGTGTATCCTTAGGGGGAAAAGTCAGAAAACGTGGACAGCATCATTTAAAGCATAAATGTGACATTCTGGAAGAATATTCAATGGAGACAACTGCTTGGGGGTTGGCTGAGCTTTCCTCAATGCTGGGCTTGGGTTGATAGGGTGGGAAGAAGATGGTTTTCTCTCATCATTATGTCCCTCTGGCTTTAACTGGTGCTTACTTAGAGGTAGGAATGAGTTTGGGTGACATTTGTGCAGCTTAAATCAGTGCATTGTTAAATTATTCTGGCCCAAATTTCCTTTTTAACTGTAGTCTTCTCTGAGGATAACCAGAAGGAAAAGCATTTTAAAAACTCTTGTCTTTCTAGCCTCATCTACTGCTGTCTCCACATGACTCCAGTTTAAGTGGCAGGTTCTGTATTTGGGAAGGTCTTAACTTTCCTTAGAACAGCGACTGTCCATCTTGTCCCACAATGAAGACGAGTGCAAAGGAACTATTCATGTCATTTAGAGAATGGTTCAGGGCCTGATATGCTGAGTTCTAAGGGTAAAGAGTAATGGTAAAAGCTTACTCAGTTTTCCTATTCAGCTGTATCTCACAATATCTTATAACTCATTATGATACTACAAGAGGCTGTTTTGAGGGCCTGATGAAGACCAGGGCATTCAGCATCCCTCTCCTTCCCGTTGTCCACATGTTAGGCCCTATCATAGAAGGCAATGAAGCTGGGCAGGCAACACATTCCCTTGGTAAATCCATTCCGGCTCCCTCTAGTTACTTTCTCATCCTTCATGTGCTTAAAAGTAGCTTCTCAGAGCATTTGCTCCCCAATTTTCCCAAGGATATAAGTTTTGATGGCCAGCTACAAATACCCTGGATCATTCTTACCCTTCTTTGGGGTTGGTGCAACACTTGCCTTTTGCCAGGCATTAGGAATTTTCCCTCATTGTCAGAACCTGTCAGAGGGGATAGAAATTAGCTCCTCAGTGACATCAGCCAGCTCCTTTAGCAGCCCTGGATGCCCCGTGTGTTGTGATGGACCTGCACACCTCTGTTGGGTGAGAGGATCCCCAGCTCTTTTTCCTGTGGGTACTGACAGTCTGTAATAGGAGGCTCAGAAATGCAGGAGGCCTGAGGACAAATCTCACATGTGAAATCTGAGCTGTGAATTACATCTTTTTCCCTGTAGCTTGTCACTAGGATCCTGAACCCACTGAGCAATGATTTCACGCTGTCTTTGCCTTTTCTTCCACCAATGTACACAGAAAACCTTCTGATTCTTACCTTTCTTGATAATCTCAACTCCATCTGAGCTTTGGCTTTTTCCTGGCTGCATTCCTACTCATGCAATTCACACATGAGTAATCTTACAATTTTGCCATTCACCTTTTACAGTTTTTGCTGTTTGCATTGCCAGTCCTATCAAGCTGTACGAAGTTTACAGAAATAGAACAGAAAAAATCCTACGTGACTCAGTTAATTCAGAGATGATTAAATGGCAGCCCATATAAAACTGCAAATGAGTTTTATTTGGTTTAGCCTTGTCTCCTCCACGTCCAAGAAATGAATCTATTCAAGTTCAAACCACGCAGAGGGATTTTCTCTGTATGACTGATGGTGAGGAATAATGTACAGATCCCAGCTAGTGCTGACAGAGTGCTTTAATTTACATGAGATACTGTGAAAATCCACTGCTGTGGCTTTAATGTGCTGGCCCCTGAGCCACCCAGGTAAACTTGAAGTGCAACTGAGCACACGGAAGCTGATTACCTTTAACAAAATCCATCTCATAGCCTGCATAATCTGGTGTCCTTTGGAGTCTGGTTCAGAGGCAGTCAAACAAAGAGGCTTTCCTTGTTGTGATGGAAATCCTGCTTTGAAACAGCTCAGGAAGGTCTAAGAAAGAGAGGGACTGATGTGGTCTCTCTTGGAGAGAGTGAGCTGCTTGACAGAACCAGGGACTGGCTTGGAATAGCAGATGAAAGGATATTATGATGTGTCAAGTAAGGCAAAGGAGACCCCAGGCAGATCTGATTTAGGCTCAGCTGTTAATCAAAAATTCTGGGGAAAATCCAAGCCTCCAGAGCTTGAACAGAAATAGAAAGGGCTGTTTCCTATTATATAAGCACATAAAGCTGTGCTAAAGGGGAAATCCAACCGGAAAAGGGCTTTTCTCCCTATCCAGCTTGTAGATGGTGCTGGAGCACTGAGAGACACAGAGTGCTGGGCCCTTTTCTGGAGCAGTGTACGTGTTAACCCATGGCATGAGTGTAGAGACAGAAATACTCCATGGGTGTTCTGCTTGGAAATCCCTTTCCATGACACTTTCTAAAGAGTTTTTATCAGTTCTGCTCAGGCCAGCTGTCACTTAAGACCCCTTCACATGCCTAGGCCTCATATACAAAAGCTGTCAAGATAAAGATGCTTGTTGACTTTAATGGGCTTTGAATCAAGCCTATAAAACAACCTGACATCTGCAGTAAATGCTCAGGCCTTAATGACTATTTTTCCCTAGGGTTTGGAACATCATTCCAGCATCTGGGAACCTTGCCTTTCCTGGTGTTTCCCATTTGGTAGAAAATTTTTAGCAGACTAAAAAGCATAAGCTGCAGGCCAACTGGTTCCTCGCTTTCTGGGTTAGTTCAGGTTCTGCTGCAAATCAGAATGTCAAGTAATCCTTTCCAGATCTTGTTCTTGTGCTGAGAACTTGGGATGATCTAAGCAAGCAGTTTTGGATATTCCAGAGAATACAGAAAGCAAGGAAGATAACATTGTCACCTGTCAAATTGTAATGCTTCTCTCTTTGAGCAAAAAAGAAAAAGTCTGTGGCTGAGTCAATGGACCTGACAACCAAAGAGTTGAGATACTTCGGATGGCATAAACACTGCATGTCCTTTTTGGCTTTTATCCTTTTTATTCTGCACTCTAGCAAGTCTGGGAATAGGAAACCACCACTTTTGTCCACAAAAGCCTGACCACACATACTCACAGCAGGAATTTTACCAGGTTTGACTTTCACTGCCTCCTTACATAACAGCAGTGGTGAAAGGGAAAAGAAAGGAGTCTAAACCACTTGGGGAAGCCTGGACAGAATCTCACAGACTGAAAGTGACCACTGAAACATAAAATGTCCACTGGGAGAAGAAGCTGGGAGGCTGAGGGCATTGCCAATAGCAGCAGGGTAGGGAGATGCAAAGAGAAAGAGGCTTTCCCCAGCCCAAACCCTCAGGTAGTTAAGGCTGAGGAGAATTGAAAGATAATTACAAGAAAAGTTTAAAACTTGGGAAGAGGAGAATACCTATGCAGACCTTTTCTTTATTAATTCTGTGATCTGTGTGCTACAAGCATTTCGGTGAAGTGAGACTGGCTTGTTTTTTTGATTCAGTGGTGCTCACAAGATTTAAAAGGGAAATGGCTTACAGGTTGGAAAATGGGATAACTATCTTGAAATCATGACCAGCCCCAAAATATTTGGTCCTTAAGTTTCCATTCATGGTCTCTAAGACAGCACTCAGGCCACAGCAAAAAAAAGATCTGAGCTGTGGCTTACCACAAACACTCCTTGAAATCCCAGCTAGCAGTCTGGCACTTTCTCTAGCCCACTTCTCACGTCTCCAAGCCACTCATCTATCTGCTGAGCATGTTAGACATGAACAGCAGCCAGCACTCTCTCCATCTGGATTCTTGCATATGATTTTTAGAAAGGCTCCAACACAGATTCTGTTTCTTTTCTTTGTTTTTGTTTCTGCTTTGTTATTTTTTCCATGCCCAGATTCAGAGCTTGAGTGTTACTGTGGTTGCCTTTCTCACAATGACACCCTCCTAATTAATTGCTACACTTTAGAAGCATCAATGCCTGGTTTGGGACAAATGAAGATCTCAGATTTAGAACATTTATATGCAAAACTGTGCCTGAAGTTTAAAGAGGCAGCAGAGTAGAAATCCCTGGCCTAAACTTCTCTTTATGCAGGGATTTGCACAGAGCGCCAAACCAGAATCAAATTAGTTTCTTTAAGACTTAGATTTTCCCATGTTTTCTGTTACT
This sequence comes from Ploceus nigricollis, assembly GCA_013399945.1. Taxonomy (NCBI): domain Eukaryota; kingdom Metazoa; phylum Chordata; class Aves; order Passeriformes; family Ploceidae; genus Ploceus; species Ploceus nigricollis. The sequence continues at coordinate 109,231 of VXBC01000514.1, read as the reverse complement.
CAAAGGTCATGATGTTTTTAAATGTCTCTGCTGTTCCTGGGTTAGATTCCTCTTCTGCAGCAACCTGTAAGGAAGTAATAATGTAGTGTTTATGATGACATCCCTTTCGTGCTGTGGAAAGAATTTTAATGTCATGAATTCCACCTTATGACTGGAGAGATGGGCTTGAACTGGAATCTCAAAATCACACAATCCGAAACTCAGTAGAATTTGAATCCCCAGTTGACCTTACATTTTAAGAGCCAAAACTCTGTTTTCATCCCTCATCTTCCAGCCCTGGAAACAGTTTAAATCTGGGATTCTCTGGCTCAAATGCCTAATGGTGGCTTCAGTGCCAGAAAAAATGGGAAAGAGAAAACGGGAAACATGGAGATAAATAGAATGCTTAAGTGGAGAAAAACTAATTTAAAACTTCATAAAATAGCAATCAACAATGAGAACCTAGTTTTTTATCTGTCCAGCTTGTCCAAGCACCTCCCTCTACAAAGTTCACTAGTAAACATTTTAGCTTTTTATGCAGACTGTCATTTTACCTGCCCACTTGTGTCTTTCGCAGTGGCACAGCTTTTAGCACATCACCCCATACCATCTTTTAGCCTCAAACAAAATTACTGTAAGTTAAGGAAGGGCACTTACATCTCACCTTTACAAATGGGAAAACCACAGTGTGAAGAATTTAAACAGCAGACCTAATGTCACACTTGAAGACTGCGGCAGAGGAGGGACTCCCTCTACCACTCTCTTCAAATGTCTATATGATGACACTAACATTTATTGCTAAATGCTTTCCATATGATGTGTCAAGTGACCCAGAATCACTGGGTTGTTTGGTTTTTTGGGGGTTCTTTAAAGAAAAATATACTTGGAGAGACCCAGAAAATCATTGAATAATGTACCTACAGTCACACTCACTCTTTTGGGTACTTCTCTATGTCTCTTCTGCTGAAGTTCATGTTCAAGTTCCTTATTCAATCATTACTCCAGAAAACTAAGTTCTGCAATTATTTAAATTAAATTTTAACACTGTTGGAAGAAAGATGTTGGAAGAAAATCTACTTTCCTCACAGTGAAAGTAGATTTTGCTTCTCATCATAAGAAGCACTAAGCAGTGCCTCTGACCTGGGCTAGTGGTCTCCTCCCAGTGGTTGCCACTAAGACCTTCAAACACAGGTAAGGCCTCAGGAGCAGTGTGTGTGTTGGGAAGGCCGGACAGACTGGGATGGCCAGGCAGAGGGCACAAATGGAAAAGTATATGGGCAAGAAACCGTCTACATCAGCCCCTTTTGTCCCCTTCCTCCCTAATTTCCACACTTCCTCCTTCCCAAACCACCTCGATTTCTCCCTTTCCCAGCTTTTGTTTCACAAAGCTTTTTTTCACAAAGCACCCCATAAATTTGGTACAGACCCAAGATGCCCTTCCCCTGCATCCTGTAAAGTGCCCCATTCCCCCAGGCTGTGACCCCTCCATTTGTGAGGGGGCCTGGAGAGATGCTCTGGGCGATTTTATCTCACTTGGTGTCACTGGTGGGTGCTGGGGCTGGCAGTCCCCTGTGGACTGACCCCTTGGAAGGGTCAACATGAGGCTTCATTTCTCTGAGGAGGTTTGTGGGGTTTTCCCACTCAGTTTCTCCTCGTGTGTGGAGATAAGGCACTGAGGGGTTGATGTCTCTTGGGATAGTATCCATGTCAGGGTTTTGCCTGGGCTCTCCTTCTTGCCTTTTTCTCTTTGTGCACCTCTATCTGTGTGGAGATGATCTTCGATCACATTTTAACATATCAACATATTTTTAGTGTCACCACTCATTTTAACGGAGCTAATTGTCAAAGCGACCCACCCAGATTCTTGTTCTAACAGTACTGAGCATCTCTCTCACAAAGAATACGTGTTTTAATGTATATTTTTCTTTTATTCCAGCTAATTCTTTTGCATTGCCAGAATGGGGCACTGGACACCCATTCTTCACTTCAAATTTTGCTCTTCCGGTGAGCTTGCTGCTGTAATGTACTTTTCTAATTCCTGGATACTAAAGATTGTTAAAAGAAGGGTTAATTTTCCACCATGTTCACATTGAAATGACTTTCATGTTGCTTTAACTTTAAAATTTTCCCTTCCCTGCTATGTTTTTCTAAAAGATGTAATTCATATAGAACTCAAGTGTCCCTTTTTTTAATTCGCACTTTTTTTTTTTCTGTAAAATATCACAGACATTTCTGGTTTACTCAACTGTTTTTAGAAAAGTGATATATTCTGGTGTCCCTGGCATGTTACATAAGTTTCAGATCTGAGCACAAAGACTCCATTTTGCAAAGCTAAATGCATTCTCTTTCAACTCACGTCCGTAGGGTATCCCAAATGTACGGCACCGTGTTTACTGTACACTGATACAATATGTAGCTGTGCAACCCATGAACATGTTAGTTAAATGCTTGACACACGTCCTTGATGCATCAATTAACTTCATTAGACTTGGCCCCTCGAATGGTTGTGAGTGCTTGCTTGTACAGAATGTTCCTTGCCTGCCTTCAGAGAGGGAGGCCAGCCAGAGAAACTGCCTGTTTATTTTTGAGCCCATGTAAAAGTAGACCAGGAGCAGACACTTCCTGCTGCAGGCTAGACCTGACAAAGAGGTCATCTTTGTTGCATATGGCTAAGGAATCACACCCTCTGCTGAAGATCAGGGCTATTTTTAGAAACAGGAGAGAACTCCTCATTCTTGAAATTGTTTTAATTTCCATCTGAAGAGTCAGACTGCATGGCTAGGGAAAAGAAGAAGAAAATAAAATTCTAGTAGGTTGCAGGGCGAGTGCGAGCTGTAAGCCTGTGTAAAAAGAAACCTGATGAAATTGCTTCTTGTGGTGCTGACAGAATTTTGTCCTGGCAACACCAATGTGCTAATCACTATAGGCTGACAAAGAGCCATTGCCCAAGAGCAGCCCATAATGGTCATGTAAATTTTACTTAAGTACATACAATTACAAGAAATTGCCCAGAATTTTAACACACATTGTGCTGCTCTGTTTATAGAACAGTATAGATTTACAGGCTCCATTTTTCTACTGTAAATCAAAAGCCTTAGGGTTTGGGAGGAGGGAAAGGGGGAGGAAAGGAAATGTTTTGGCTTCACAGTATATAAACTGCCTACGGAATCATTTTAATGTATATTAAAACCTCATTCAGGTCTGCCACAGATGCAGTGAGTTTAAACAATCCAGTGGGGCACATTCCTCATAAAACTCTTCCCCTTCTCTAGTTCTGCAAAGTGCACTTCAGTGGATGGCCACATCTCTCCTGAAGACACAAGAATTCTGGTCCTGTTTTCCACAACAAGCAAACAGCACAGGAAAATTATAAATTACACTGACTATTACATAGTACAGGCTACAGCATCTCTCCCAGAAATTTCTATTTCAAGCCCAGAGTTCAGGCTGACCAAGGCCAAGTGTCCAGGCCTGGACTGTATTTCAAGCTCTCAGCTGAGAGACAAAGCACCATAATCCCAATGGCTGAGTTGTCACCCTGTTAATAAGGCAAATTTCTTGTCTGGACTATGTCTAACTGCAGCTTCCAGTCACTGAATATTGTTTATGTCCCGTCCTGGATTAGAAAGCTATCTATTACATGAAATTGCTTTCAGGCTGTGGTATTTCTAAAGCAGTATTTGTAATCTCAGGTCATTGTCACAGCTCTTTCTAAACACTTCCCAGTTTTTCTACATTCTTTTGCCAGGGTAGACATCCAACTGGATAGATGACTCCCAAAAAGCTCTCCCTGGTGCCAGATGGAAGAGTAATATTCCATTTATTTTTGTACTCAGTTGTCTGCTCCTTTTGTACCCAAAATTTTGTATCAGCAAAGACAGTCCCAACACGTCACTAGAACTCACAAATAACCATTTTTTAGAATCCTCATGTTTTCCAGAGCTACTGATTTGCAGCATTGATTTGGGTATTTTAAAGGCATGATCACCTCCCTTTGTTCACAGGGTTTAGAATGCACCTGTTTTAGTAAGCTCACTCTGCTCTATGATCTGGGTTATTAACCCAGTAATTAAAAATTAACCTGGGTTAATTTTTACCCAGGTTAATATGGCATCACCCGCAGTTCCAACACCTGTTAATGCACATATTTTTTATTTTGCCTGTAGCCTTTGAGATCTCTGATAAAAACACCGAGTAGCAGTCAGCCAGGAAAAGAAGCCCATGGGATACTAGCATTAGCAGCAGTGGATGAAGATCCTATTTTTCACAAAAACTGCTGTAATCTGTTAACTTTTTCTATGTTTGCATGAGCTATGTTGATGTTCACTTTTGCTAGCATTGTTTATTGATTTTTCAGGTATAAAAACAAGTCACACAGGATTACATTCTTTGGGGAGTACTGAAAGAATTATGTCTACACAATTATCTTTAACCATCCACCCTGTAGTCTTGAAAATAAAGGAAATAATCAGAAAAGAGTCACAAGCTATTTATGGTAACATAATTTTCATCTTAATGTTACAATTTCTTCATTCCTTTTCGATAGTGTCACATAGCAGCCTCTGTGATTTTGATAAGATCAGTGTCAGGCTCATCTTGTCCTGTCCCAACTGAGTTTTAAACTGTTAACTGTTTCTTATCAAACCTCTAGAGTTTATTGGTGTCCCACTTTCTCTTAAAAACAATGTTAATTAGGCTTCTGTGATATCCTTCGACAATTATTTAAATACTCTTTAGTGTAAATTATCTATTCCTGCAAGTAAAAACTATGGTTTTCTTCAATCACCACAGTTTAATATCTGTTGTCTGAAGAAAGGATATCTACTTTATTTTCATTGAAAAAAGCATAAGCCTGTTGCTTTCCTAATGAAGAGAACCCAGGTGCACGGTAAGTGCCGTACACATCTGCTTTTTCTTCACCAGGCTTGATAATTTCCTGTTGAGGATTAGAATGTTTCAGTTTCATCTCCAAGTGACCCATAGTGCTGCAGATGAAATCACTGGGAATTTTTTATTCCAAACGACTCTGCAGTGGGATAGGAAGTGCCTTCCTGTAGCTGTGTCAGAGTGCTGTGAAGAATTAGCAGGAGGGAGAAGAGGGGATTTGGGAGACAGACAGGACAGGAAGAGCAGGCAGAAGGGATGAGCTGGAACTGAGGCACACTGCAAAGGTAATAGCAGATATGGTCAAAGATACAGAGAGATATTAAGAGAAAGAATGGAAGGTCAGGCTTGGAAGTAACTCTGAGCTGGGTTACCCTGGCAGAGCCTGGAGAGAGATGGTCCTCACCAGCAAGCCCAGATCACTTTATGACTTTAAATGGGCATCTCAGTCATCACTTCCACTGGCACATGGTTGACCCAGTTAAAAATAAAATCCAGACAATCTGTATGGCATCATCTACTATTTTAAGCTGGGTTCCTGTTTTGTCTTTGCCCAATGATGTGAGCTCAGGTCTTGTGCTGCCAGAAGGGAATCCTGAGGCCAGAGGATGTTTCGGAGTCAAGAGCGTGACTGGTGAGTTCATCAGAGGCAGTGTGGGTGGTTCCCAGTGCTGCTCAGGTGCAAGAACCTGCACCAGCAGATCAGCTAAGAAAGGAAGCTCAAAAATGTAAACAATGCAAAAGAAAAAGGCAGAAAGAGCTCCCCAGGAAAACAGGGTTATTAAACAACTAGTAGTATTAAACAACTATGTGATTGTTCTGCAGTTGCACAATCATTACAGAAAAAGTATGATTTTTTTTTTTCCCATTTTGTTCCTAGAATTTAAAGTGAAAGAATCACATTTGTCCTAAGTGCATTTCTGCAGAAGTTTTCTCAAAGGTTCATTTGATATTAAATCTCTACGGAAACTAAAGACATTCAAAGCAGGAATGAGACTTCTAATATTATGGGACTGCAACTGGGTTTTGGTGTTGCAATGGGCTTTTGCATTGTGAGTACTTTTATCACTTAGGTAGGATTTTTCATTTACTTTATGTCTGTATTTTATTAAAATATTAACTATGAGCATATTTATTAATAGTAACATTTATATTTGTTAAATCCATTCCAGTATATTATTTTATATTTGTAATAATTAATAATAAATATGTAACACTCAGAAATATCAAAGTGCTGTTGTGCTAGATGTTAGGCAGTATAAATGGTAAGGTATTTCTTCTCAAGTCAAATGGTTGAAGAAAGATTCTAAAGTGAAAAATGCCCTAAATGGATACCTTAAAAAAGACAATGTTGGGTGCAAGCTAGCCTGGAAAGTGAAAGGAAATTAGAGGAAGCTATTCCTTTTCATTTCCCTAAAAGAACGTATTTACCTTAGGCAGCTGAAGCAGTTGGTCACTGATGTCCTCGTAAAAGGATGCAACATCTCATCTGTTTATGAGTTTTGATGTTCTTTCTCTGTATTGACAAGTGACAAACAGGATTTCCTGGAGAACTAAAAGATTCTACAACACAGCGTCTTTTCAGGGTAGATTCTGATTTTACTTCATGTTTATCACTTTCCTTCATCAACTGACTGAAGAAGAAATACAACTAAGTGATTAAACAGATTTTGCTTTCATGAGGAATTTTAAGTGTACATGGAGTCAGGAAGTGATATTTATGTATAAGAAAATGTCTTCTGCATAATTTAAATATTTTGGACATTTTTCACTGGCGTGTTTTGTTTTGGTTTTTTTTCCTCTTAGGCAATGTCTACAGATGAACTTGTGACTGGAGCAAATCAGAGTGAAAATACAAAGATGCCTTAACCACTTTACCTACAACTTAGGACAAGCTTTGCAACTGGCACCTACATGAGAGAAATAATGTCTGGCTTTTCTCTTGTGTCCAAGTCATGTGTCCACTATAAGGTGCTCTACAGTCAGTGAAGGGAGATAGGAGCTGCTAGGAAATTATTCATCACACTTACTTTAGCAACTTGTCTCAGAAGGACTGAATCAGCATCAGGAAGGGTCCAGTCCTCCCCTTTGATTAGAGTGATCACAAGAGACAAAATGACTCATCTATGTACACCCAACAGATGGTGCCAAAAGTGAGTTATTTGTAGTGATTAAACCCACTTATTTTGGTTTTTCTCTTTCCTTTTCATTAATTTTATATCTCTTTCCTTGCATTAGCCAAGACCATTACAGGCACACAAGACACTGACTGTTGCAGTTGGCTCCTTGTGTGTTGTTTTGGAAGGTGCAACTATTATATTCCTAAAATAAAAGAGACAGGATTTATAAGCCAGAACACACAAGGGAAATCCACTTTCCTTGAAAGGCTTGGCTGCTGTCTAAGTTGCCTCTGACACAGTTACATAAAAGACCTACTTTATTTTTCCACTTTCTGAGTCAGAAGAGATTTGGATAAAATTTACAGTGACCCTACTAAATGTATGGAGCTGGACTCCCAATGAGACTTGAGGTACACCCAGAAATTTAAATTCTAACATAAAATTTGTTTTGCAGGGGAAAAAAAAAGTGGCTAAGATAGTAGCCAAGGATTCAGGAGATGTGGATTCATTTCCTTGCTCTGCCACAGACTTCTTATATGACTTTGGGAGAGTAATTTAGTCTCTGCATATCACTTTTCTGTGGTAAAACTTTCTGGATGTCTCTGAAGATAAACATGTTAAGACGGATGCTCTGAAACCAGAGCGCTTATGTCTGCTGAGGAAAAGTAGACAGTTTCTAAACAAATGCTATTTCCATATACGAATATTTGATTTATAGCAAATCACTTGAAAAGGACGTCTCTCCCAAACTGTCAATTCCATGTCAAAGATTAAAGAATAAAATCTTGTTTCTGCACACCAATAATTCCAGCTGCCATGGGACTCGAGACCGAAACAAAGCATTTAGAAATCGTCTCTCTCCCACCCCTTCTCCCCAACAAAGACCCATTTATCTCACCTGCATCCTGTGAGCAATATCCCATCACCCTGAAGTCTTTCTTAAAAGACAGTTGTTGCAATAAATCCAGGAGACAGAAGAATACTGAGTTGTTTAATCAAAAGGACCAAAAATTTCCCAAGGAAACTGTCATTGCGTAATTGTACCACCACTTGCCTTTCTTCTGGGCCAATGAATCTTGCAGCCAGGAGCTGATGCTGATTTTAACAGGTTGGGGATGTAACAGGAAGATGCTGTCTCTCCTATGGGGAAGGACAGGGCTGAACAGGATCCCTTTAGCTCATTTTGCTGAGCAGAAACCCTTGGATACAGCCCAAACTCTGGTCTACTGAAATGCTCCCTTAGTTGTCACTCCCTTTCAACTCATATATGAGGTGGACTTCCTGTATTTTAACAACTTATAGGTTCTAGATGTTTGAATATTTCATATGAGTTAGCTCTCCCTAACATATTATATATGGAATATCCTTTTTTTTTTTTTTAGAAGAGGAAAATACTGTCTCTATCACTTACTTTTCCAAATACTACTAAAACATAACCCTCTACGGATTGGAATTGGTGATAATGCTTGAAGGTGAAACCACTTGTTATTTGCTGGACTTCCAGATAACATACTTGTGGAAATAAATATGCATCTGAATCAGACCTGTGCTTTTGTACACCCAAAATTCACCTCTCTAAAATTACCTCCCTCCACACAAAAACAGATATCTTGCTTATTTGTGTCATTGACTTTATTGAAACAAGGTAAAACCATACCATGGGGTCAAGGGGTACTGATGAAGAGACAACTTAATTTAGAAATCCCTTCTGAAAAGGTCTTCTAATTCAGACAGAAAACTCAAGCTTTCCAAATGACCTGGATTATGCAACTGATGCTTTCACACTTCTTATTTCAAGTTTCCAATACACTTGAAGGTTAAGCTACCTTTATTTCTCTCTTTCTACTGTGAGGTTGTTTTCATTCTCAGTAAAAGGCAGAGCTGGGAATCATAAAAGGAAGACACAGAATGATCTGTGCCCTGGTGGAAAAGCTGCTCTGTGGCAATCTTTGAAAAAAGAAAAAAAAAACCAAAAACCAGCACTGAGGATAAAGTAAATCTTCTCTCAGGAGAAAATTGAAGGGTACACTCCCAAGGCAAGAGCATCTGATTAGATAATGATGAGAGTGGGGCAGGGTTGATGATTTCTAAATCAGATGTGGTTTTGAACAACTATTTGGACCAAACTGGATCTTCCAACAGCACATGGATAAACTTGGAGTTAAAATACTTGTTCAAAAACTGAGCAACTGCCTTCTGTTGCCTGATTTGTCTCAGATTCTATGTGTAGTCTATTGCACATCATATTTTATGCATTTTGTAAAAATGAAAATATGTTCTCATACTTTACAGAGATGTAACAAGCTAAATCCATAAAACCCAAAGGAGTTCAGAGGAGTAACTAGATTAAAACACACTATAATTAACCAATATTGCCAAATACCAGAGGGGAAAAAAGGATTGAGGCTCTACAAACTTAATTATGATATGGACTCCCAAGAGAAAAAATAAGGATTCTCTTAATTAGGGTGTTAAGCATTTGTTTCAGCTGGTCTAGAGGCTACAGGGTGGCTGAAAAGTCCTCAGCTTGCAAACTGAGAGACATAAGACATTTTAGCTTTTCTTTATATATTGAACTGGGTTGACCTAATCCTGTAATTCATTAGGCATGGGAGAATGGATCTGGATACAATAAGGACTGACCTTCCCATAATTTCCAGTGAATCCAAAGCCTTTTCACAGAATTTTGGTTAACTGTTTCCCTTCTTGTTTTAATTTCCCACGCCTCGACTTCAGGCCATGCTTGTGACCGGGAGCCAAAATGCCATGTGAGTAAAAGCTCTTCCTGTGGTAATTCTAACACTACCAAGCATAAGGCCTACAAACCACATGGGAAAACTCACTCACCTACAATCCACTCCCCATGACTATCCAAAAGGTCTGGGATAAGAATTCAACCTTTAAACATTAATACACACCCAACTTCTCAAATATTTCAGAGTCAGACCTTTTAGTAGTTTTTATCCAAAAGTAGAAAGCACTTCCATTAACCATTTTAAACGTTTCTTTCAGATACCAAAACCAAGAATCAAATAATTTATTAACTGTATTCATCTGCTTAGTGTAGTTCAGAACAGGAAGTGTTTAATCAGCATGTTTTTACCTGTTTTGCACAGGGCTGTAGTAAACTAGTGAAGTTCCTTGATGCCAGTCAGATTCTGCATCTGAGGACTATTCCTGCATGAATTCTGTTCAGTCTCAAGCCAAATCCCATGTGCACAAGCATTGTCTACACGTCACATGTAAGTCATGTTACATCTATCTCTCTTTCCAGGGAATCCAGGTTGCATCTGGCTGCTCAAGAATGGCTGCACTAAGGGTCATCTGAAACCATCTAGCAAGGGAGTAGTCTCCAATACTGGCCATAAACAGATACTTAACTAGCAAAGCCAAGATCTAATTGTACTATACTTTCTCCAAATGCTCTCCCAGTCTTAAGGCAGCTCTGAGTCTGATGCACTTTGTCCAGTTAGTTACAGAGCTCTTCTCCTCAGTACCTTTGTCCAGTCTTCTTTTGTAGCAATGAACTTCAAGTTTGTTAGAGCTCTTTGCATCAGGGACTCCCATGTGTCTATCACACCCAGTATGTGGAAAGCAATGCTGACTCAACAGTCACTGGAGACATAGTAATATATTTATATATTTATGTATTTACATTGTATCTCAATGTAAATGACATATTTCCAGTCATATTCAAAGATGTGAGCACCTAAGGGACCAGTTAACAACATTCACTTCAAAGCATGGGTGTAGCTGCTCTTTAATTACCTGTAGTGACCACGTGTGCTGCTACCAGGGCACCTGCAATGGCCAGGATTGTAGGACAGGCTGTGAAAAAGTTTGAAAGGCAAACAAAACCATTTTGGAATCTGCTGATAGCTCATCAGGGCTCTGGTATGCCAGAACTACATCATGAGCTCTTCTCAAGCTGAGTAGTTACAACTACCTTACAACACTACCGGAAGCATTTCTGGTAGCACCTGCTCAGATCTGCTCAGAAACAGCTGCTTTGAGCAAATGACTGAGTTTTCTTGGGACCTCTCCCAAGCCAATGAATTAATCATCCCATGCACCAAAAATGATTATTAACTTCATTATGTGCTACTCCCAGTTCAAAGTTCCCTGCTTTCATCTTTCTTCTCTAACAGCATTTGTGTATTGAAAATAAAAGGACCGAAAGTCTGTAAGTTATTTCAGCTTTGCCTGTTCCTTGATGGAGGAGCACTGAGCAATGCTTGCATAGGATGAACGGGGTGCCCAAGATGGTGGTGAAGTTCACTATCCCTGGAATTGTTCAAGAAACAGCTGGACATGGCACTCAGTGCTCTGGACTAATTGACAAGGTGGTGTTCAGTCCAAGGTTGGACATGATGATCTTGGAGGTCTTTGCCAACCTTAATGATCCTATGATTCTATAATATTAATTGAGCTCAGATTTTTTTTTTTTTTTAAGGAGCCTACAAAATGTATCATCAGTCTCAAGTATCCCTACTCTCAAATTCCTTCTTTGGTTCCAAATAAATGAATACCAAAGCTTCTATTCCAAACAACTCCCCTGGATATCTGTGCAGATGATATGCTTTGTTGTGTCACAGTTTTAGACAGCGTGTAGCTGTTCCAAGGTGCGGACTAGTTTGGGAAAGCTGCTAAAAGCATTGATGAGATATTCCCCTTCTTCTGCTGTGTGTGGCATGTCCTTTCGACCCTCTTCCTCTTCTTCCCTCCATGCTCTTTTACCAAAGGGATTCCAACTTTAGGATCATGAAGTTCTTATTCCAGTTGCGACTCTAAGGATTTAAATTTCATTTTCTAGTTCTCTGCAATCATGCTTCTCATCCTGTGCCAAAGTCACTCCTTGGGAATGTCTAGAACTTTGACTCCCACACAATTTCTTCATCAATGCTATTTTTTCTGGTTCAAACTTTTCAAGCTTTTCACATAAATTTAAAAGTTATATATCACATTCATATTGCTGGACTCTTAATTTCCAGTCTGCTGGGAGCTTTCCACATGGAAAACACATAAAATATTTGATCTCTACAATACTTCTAAATGCTTTCACCCTCCTCTTTCCCTTCTCTCCACTACCACCTTGTGTCAGGTTTTGGTGTGTATGTGTGGCAGTGTGAACAATCATCCCTCTATAAAGAAGAATGTGTGTAAAAAAAAAAATTGTACCCTGTATTAGTGAAATCACTGGCCATACACTAGGACAGGTGTCTGTAGATAGGAAGAGTGAGCTACATTTATTGCCCAAAGGCAACAAAACCAAAAATGTTTGTATTTTTAAAGAGTGTACCCTCAAGGTTTCATATTTGCAGTTTGAAAAGGAAAGAAACAAAAATATTTGGCATAATTAAATGAAAGAATAAAAGGTCTGGATTGGGTTTTGTCAGTTCAATACTTAATGGAAAAGCAGGCAATGTTCCTGGGAGCCCGTGGTGGTGAGCAGCATCTTCAGTCTGGCCCTTGGTTTCTTGAATGAGAGGAGCAATCTGATTAGGTATTGCAACTTTGTCTGGTGAGTGAGATTAGAAAGGGAGGCAGGTCCTGACTTGTTGATAACCGTGATCTCTGTGTGCCTTTAAAATATCTGACCCCACCATGCCTACGAGTGCTTGGGACTGAATGAGAAGGGGACCGCGTCACCTGTGGCATGACTGACCCCAGGCCTTGCCTCGCCTGCTCTGTGAAGGGCAAGTGCCAGCCTACTCCAGCTGCTGAAGAGCTCTTTACAGATCCTTGTGCCACACCAAGTGCTTGAAACATGATTTCTGATGGCTCCACTCCCTAGGGAACAGGGAAGGGGGACAGGCAGTCACCAGCGAACTGACCCGTCTGTTCAAACAGAGCAAACAATTTTCCTCTTTCTGCTATTTCTGGAGCTGTCACTGCTGGTGGCCTGGGAGCGCTGATTGGTTTGGGTGCATTTCTGGTTGTAACACCCTTTGCAATAATGAAAGCTTGTGTCCCTGTTAGGGAATAGGATCTGAAGCTCTCAAGGGCTGGCCTGAAGTGCAAGCTACTGTCTTGCTCTCCTAACACCTCCATGTCAACTCCCAGCTTCCTTCTGGAAAGAAATAAGCAATAAGCTCAATAAGCAATGTCTTCACCAAAAATTAAACCTAATCTTGCCTGGCCCTGCTCCTTGTGTGTACATACATCCATACATCCATACATATACATATATATATAATTTAGTTTTCCTACTTCTTGGACTTATAGTCATTAGGGGCTTAGGATTGAGGGATAAGGTAGAAGAGTTAATTGATGCAGCACTTGATGGGTCTTTCCTGGGTTTTCGTTTGGTTTTGTTTAATTTTAGCTTTCTTTTTTAACACTGCTTGGGGCTTTCTTTTTTAATCTACTTTCTGAAATGTCTAGTGCTGAGAGATGTATTTATCCATAATGATGAACACATGGTTTATGCTGCCTAGGTATTATGTATCCATGTATTTCACAGGGGCATATTGTTTTAGGTAAGTGATGCTGCTTTGCTTTTTTTTTTTCCAGTTTGGGGTTGTTTCCTGAACCAAATACTCGTGCCCCCAAGGGTTTCTGCTCATGGCCACATGCACTAAAAGAAGACCACATACCTAAAAGCGTTCCTGGCTACTTGCCCTCTAATGGGCTCGTTGTGAGGGCTGCATTTGAAGTTACATGTTTTATTAATAGTTATTGATAGTGAGCCACCCTCCGTGACAGCCTTCATTCTGAACACGTGCCAGGTTTTTCCTGCTCTACCCATAGACCACTTCTCAGGATTGCAAAAGCAATCAACCAGCATCCCACCTTATTTTCTAGTAAATTACTGCAGATTGATGCAATAAAAATGAGGGGCAACCCAGATAGGAAGGTGAGTTAAACTAATCAGGTGATTTTGTAGTTCCTGCACTGTAAGTATAAAAGTGGTACAATCAGGCTCTTGAAAGCAAGACTTTAGTTTGATCAGTTCAGTACCTTGCATGTTTTTTGCAGAACCCATCAAGTGTTTCAAGGGGACATTCTCTGAAAGAAAATACATCCTTTAAAACACTCCCCACTGTGTTCAGTTCTCACCAGCCAAACTGTGGATTTTCATGGTGACAAGTGGAGGAAAACTGCAATAATTTGTAAATAGCAATGTACATTTTAGCCCAGAGAAAGATGAAGCCCCTTCACCCAACTAAGAAGAAAAAAAAGGAGTGCTTCAATGAAATTGACAGCCTTGATAAATTCAGTAGGTACCGAATGGTTAAAAGTGGGGGAATTTTACTCTTCAGGGCTGTCAGGCCTGTTTTGAGGAGGTGTTAAGAAGGTATCATTCTAAATTACTTGGCAGCTGTCAAAAGTATTCTTGAATAATTTGGACTGGCATCTAAAAAGGAGTGTTTCATTCTGTGTAGGTAAGCGTGGAAAAATAAATGAAAAGCTTAACAGTGATACCGCAGAGTATATCTCCAAGCCCACATCAGAGGAGAGAAAGAACTGCTAAGGTGGGAAAAAAATCCACTATGGATGTTGCTGACTGTGATTTTTGTCACGTGTTCGAATGGCTTAGAGCTGTAGAACAAGGCTGCAGTTGTCAGAATATGAAGTCTTGCTGCTTCAAAGGTGTCAAATTCTTACTCCTCAGCTGGAAGAAGCAGGGCCACAGTGCCAGAAGCCTGTAGACTTTGGCCCGTGTCTTATCCACTGCTGGCACGCGTGCTTTGTTGTTCTTAAAATAAAATAAAAACAAAAATAAAAGTTTTAATTCTAGTTTAAAGAGGAGAGATTGTTGTTAATATTGCTAATATCAAAGGGGTGAAAGCTAAATGGGATCACACAAGTTGTGAGACTGGCCATGAGGTACAGAACTGTTCACCTCTAATCTGGTTCAGGCAGTTCAAGTGAAGAAGCTGCTTCCACCTCATGGATGGAGTTGACCTATCATCTTTAAAATGTCTTCGTTCAGGTCATCAGCAAAATGTACTGAAAGAAAAGATGAATTCCATGAGTGTTACCCTGCTTTGCCAGCTCTGTAGGTAAAAGGAGGCCTTGGCTGTCCAGTTCAACAAGATGTGTGTTCAAATGAAGGAACTCAGCACTGGAAATGTCACTGTTTCAAGCTTGTGATGAGAGGAAAAATTCTGAACTGAATATTATCATTCATCAGCCCCTGAGGTCATCAAGGTGCATAGCAGTAACATCATTAATGACATTCATGGAAATCATTCCTAAACATCCTTAAAAATCCAGAGACAGGTAAATTTCTGATGAAATTACTCCAGGTGCTCTTAAAGCACTTCTCACCTTATGGTCTGTGAAATTTTGCTCATCACCTAACCTTACCTTAAATCAGAAAAAACCCCAGATAAACAAGATTTTACACGCCCAATTCATTCAATGTCATTTAAAAAAAGGGTTTTAGGAACTTTGTGTTTTGGGGCATATTGACCTCAGCTGGCAGTTTAAGCTCCCACCCTATCTCTCTCACTCCCCCAAAGCAGGATGGAGGAGAGAATCCGAAGGGGAAAAGGGACAAACTTGTGAGTCAAGAGAAAAGCAGGTTTTTTAATAAAGTTGGGGGGAAAAGGTAAACAAAGGAACAAGAGGTGCAAAAGCAGTCACCACCAACAGACTCACACCCAAAAAGCCTTAGTGCAACAGGTACTCTGGAAAAAATGCCCCCCAGTTTTATTGCTGAGCATTATGTCATATAGTATGGACAATTCCTTCAGCCAGTTTGTGTCACCTGTTCGTCTGTGTGCCCTCAGCCTCCTCACTGGACATGGAGAACGAGGACAGACTGTGCTTTGAGGCTGGGAAAGGGCTGGTCAGCAAGAACTAAAGCACTGCTGTGTTATCAACACTGTGTGAGTGTCCCAGCCAAGCTGTAGCACCACAGAGGCTGCTTGGAAGAAAATTAACCCCATCCCAACCACACCCTCTCCACGTTTCTAAAAATATGCCCAGGTATCACTCAAGAGCACCCTAACTGAGTGGCACACTTAGGGTATTGCTCCCTCTCACCAGGCATTCAGCAGGAGGAGCTTTCTAAAGAAGGACATTGCCTGGGAGTTTAGCACCTTGGCTTCTCACTTCAGCTTGGAAACTCAGAGATGGGACAAGGGATCTGAAGTCTGACTCTCAGGCTAATGTTCAGGCCTGTACTCTCATAACCAAATTGATGCACTCATTCTCAGCTACACGGAATAAACCACAATATCTTTCTGTTAACCAAATCCAAGGCCTGTTCGGCTGCTGACTCCATGTAGCCTCTGCCATCCAGGCCGTTATGGCACATTCCTCATTTTTAAAATTTGCTTTGTCATACAAACTGCAGGAAGTACAGGGACTTATCCACTGCAATGCATTGATTTTGCTGTAGGGAAGGCAAATTAATTTAAAATTCCTCTGAGGTCAGTCTGGTAAAGTCATGAAGTTAATATCCTTTTATAACAATGGAATATTTGAGGCTTTTGCCTAAGCTTTACTCAGCATGCCCTGTTCCAGCTTTTACAGTCCTAGAATTGTCCAAGAGGGGCAATATTCCAGGAGCGAAGGTAAGGGGATGTTTTTATGGTTGACCTTCTCTAAGCCAAAGTTTTACTTCAATAGTTTTCCCATCCTGGACTTGTCTTTGAAAATGTTTCCGTGAAGAGGAATTTCTTCTCATTTATTTCATTGCTTCCCTCCAGCTTCCATTCTTAATGAGTTTTGGGCTTGAAAACAGGTGTTTAGGTCATACTTCCAATTTCCAAATTTAGACTCCTTGTTTCTGACAGCTATGAATTCATTCCTCCTCACTAAGGAAATTCCTTGCTGCTTCCATTCGTCTGTGCCTGTTTGAAAACTGGCCAGAGGCACCCCAATCGTTCTCATTGTTAGCGTTCCACAGCCAGAAGACAGACAAGTCCATTTGTAATGAAATGAGGTTTTTCACATCCTGTTCTCTTACGTGCTGCCTGTGCCAGCACCATTTCATGCTCAGAATAAGCCATAAATCCAGAGCAGAAGGCTTTTTTAGATGATAACCAACTGCGTTTTGTATTTTCTCAAAAATACTTTATAATTTTTTTAAAAATGGTTTAAGAAATGTTGATAGTGGAGGCAGTGTTTCACTTGAATTTAGACAGAGCACAGCTCCAAGTGATAGACTTATGGCTACTAAAGTAACCTTAATAAATAAAAAAACACAGACAGGGTGAGGCTTATTAAAAATTACATCTTCCACTGTCTAAACATGAGTTTAATATGAGTCAGTGGTGTTTTCACAGTTTGATTCATAGCTTTACCATGGTGGTGGTTCATTAAGGAAAGGTATAAATAATTAACATGTCCATCTATGTTGCAAAAAAGAAGGTCTGCTTTGTGTCATTCCATGGCTCTGTGGCCAAGGAAGGAGACCCATTACAATGTGTTCTGTGAGCACAGATATCAGACATACACCCCTAAATGCCTGCAAGGATGACTCTCTTATCTCTACAAATATGATTACGTTAGGAAAAAACCTCTAAATAAATTATTCAATGGGTTCATAGCCAAGATTATATATATATAATCACCTCTGAAAAAAATACTTTTGAGCTCATTTTTCACACTCAAACAATTTCAGCTTGAAGTATGCATCTTGCTGCCAGACCACATTGGCTGGTAGTTGAGCAAAGGATTGGGTAATTTGAAAAATTATTCTGTTTCTCAAGAGCAATTATACCAAAAAGTGGGAGCATTGAGGATGAGAAGGAGAGTTCCAGGAATAACCTGCATGTTTCCAAAGGTATAAGTAAAATTTGGAGACTCCATACTGATGGTTGTAGAATGAGAGTCGGTTTCCTAGGAGACCACATAAGATATCCCAAACAGGACACTTAAAGGGTTGACTTCAGTTCTCTCAGCATTCACTTCAAAATAAAATGTTGCCTGGAAGAAATAGGTACCAATCCTACCAGGGCTGTCCCAAACTTCAGTCTTTTATAGAGTGAAAGTGCAAGAGACAAAGTAATCCATTCAGTTGGCCATATCGTCCGAGTAATTTTTTTTTGCTGAACTACAGAGAGCAAGTATCCAATAGAAATCTATACAAGAATTAAGGGGCTTGGTACACCCACAATTTGGCCACAGTATTTGTGTCAGAAAACTTACCAGCTAATAGAGGTAATGTCTCATCTCTTTGGTTACTCATTCGTTGTTCTCCTCCTCCAGAAGCTGTTCCATTTTAGTTGACAACAATTATTGCATCGTTGCTAGTTGGAATATGGGAACTTTTTGCCTGGGAACTTCATAGATCCTGTACCAAGGGTATCATTCCTATGCATGAGCACCCAAGCCATTCCATTCACATGTGACGTGACTCAGGGTACCTGAAGCCTGCTGGGAGTGCTCCATAGCAGTGCAAATTTGATATTTAGAGCTACTTAAGTCATGACAGAGATGACTTCAGAAAAGATGTGTGCTGTGTAACATCACTGCCCAGAGAGGATGCTGGCTTGCCTGAAGAGACAGAGGTAGGGCGCTATTAGCAGCAAAATATAGAGGCTAATTTTGTTAAAGTGCTATTCCTGTTGACTGATTCATTACTACAGCTGCCAACCTGTACTTCCAAGAAAGAGTTTAAAAAGTGTGCTTGAACCACTCTTCATGGTCTTTTGGAGAGACACAGTACTGTTTGCCTCACCCCAAACTATTAGGACAAAGAAACAGTAGTTCTGCTGAATTACAGATATCTCCCACTTTCAGAAGACAACTATTTTGTCCTCCTCAGAGACATGAAATGTGAACAACCCTGACCCAAGCTAGCCCATGTGTACTTAGGAGTGCAATCAGGCACTTGGCTTCATGTCAGGTGAAATAAAAACAAGATGCTTTTAAAAAAAATCCATGCAAATGCTCTTCCTTTTTTTTTTTTTTGGTTTTTTTTTTGGTTTTTTGGGGGTTCTTTTGGGTTTTTTTCTGTTACAAAAGCTGGAATTTTATCTTATACAAAATGCAAATGAGTAAGTCATCAGAGCTTGGTTTGAGCAAAACATGGCTGGAGTGAGGTCCATGTGCTGCTATGGCTCAACCTATGCCTTCTTTCATGTTCAAAGCCACTCAGGAAAAAAAAAGCACTTCTGTTTATCACAATAACTACTGAAATTAGCCAACATGACCATCTAAAAGCCAGCTTACTTTTTTTAGTTAATTGAGATTTTTCTTATTTTTTGCATCTCCATACATTTGAGTGGAAAAAAAATTGACACAATTAGTTTTGGACTAGCTTGAAGTGATTTCACTTTGATTTCTCAAAGGTCTGAATTTCAGATATTGGGAAGAATTTTTTTTTTAAGCAGTTTCTTGAACAAAATTAAAATCATGTAAGTACTCTGTTAGTTTTTTTGAAAAAAGGAAATCTTATTTTAAAAACTTCTGGTTTTGGTCATATTTTGAGGCTGACAGCTTCCAGTTATTCCAACTGGTCCCATTGCCATCCTTTGTCAGTCCACAATGAAACTTGAATGAATGGACATTGAACTGGTTCAAACAAAATTCATCATTTATTTAATAGCTGTATTGATAGTCCTTGATATGGTATCACTCTTTGGCCCGCAAAAGGCTTTAAGAAGGTGTTGGGTCTTAAATACTCTTATGAATATGTGAAGCTGTACCAGAAATACACAGGGGATGAACTGCTTTCTTTGGAAAGGAGTTTCTTCAGTAACCACCAGACCAACCATCAGACCAACCAAGAGAGTCCATAGTTCACATCAGGAGTCCAGACCCAACACAGCTCCAATTCTGGAATACCAAGTCTCCTGCATCTCAGGGTACTGGCAGTTTAGCTCCCCAGACAAAAACCTCCATGGGTGGAAGAAGCAAAACTTAAGCTGCTCATCAGATGTTTTTGACCAGTATTTTGCCCTCTATAACTCAGTGGGATACAGCACCAAACTTCACAGTTAGATGGGATAGGATAGAGCACCTGGAGGAGCCACCCAGGAGAACACCGAGTCCAGTCTTCTACAGCTGGAGGCTGCTGGATAACAGGGAGAAACCCTTCCTCTCTCTCCAGATTATAAGGTCTTTTCACATGTATTTAGTCAGTTGCCTCTACTCGTTCCTCCAGGCACATTTTTAAGAGAAATCGTGTGCCCAATGGGTTTGATTTTCCTACTCTAAGCACTTACTGGCTTCAGCATGCACCATTATAATTACACAGACATACATGCTTGCTCACTTCCCCATAATTAGCTAGCTCTAGGCATTTGCCAAGGGGTACAGATTCCCTTCTGGCATCTGTGGCATTTTAGCAGCTTAACGTCCAGCCTGCAGAAAGATGCAGTGTCCCATCCCAGCATGTTATTTCTCATAGCTACATACAGACATTCTTTCTTATTTTTGGAATTGGCTAAATCTAAATGCCTGAAAGTTCAGAAGTCCATCCCCCCAGAATCACAGGATAGACTTGCAAATCATGAGATTGGAAAAATGTTTTAGCATTCTTTTACTTGTCTTTCAGCTCTTTGACCTTAAGGATTGATACCTTCAAACAATAGGGAAGGGGAACAGGAGTAGGAATGCAATAATCAAAAAAAAATCTCCCATGGCTGCAGGACCTAAAGTGCATCATAAAATAGGGCACCACGGTGTGCTCATCCACCTTCAGCCACCAGTCAAAAACGTGAACTGTAAGGACGTATACTCACACCTATGACACAATATTACCGTGCAAAACCTAGCAAGACAATCACTTTGTTTCTATGCTTAAAATCTATTTTAACACTCTGTCAACATATAACACTGAGAAAATGTGTAGATTCTAGATTCATAATTTGGTGGGCTCAGAATTACACTGCTTTGGAAATCCATGCCTTGATCTAAAGAGCCAGCACATGATATCAGCCACTTGCACTGAGCAGCATATTTTCAGAAGAAGCTGAGCATGAAAATAATTTTTGTTAAGCAGTGTTAGTAGCAGGAGGCCATATGTCATTGTGTCCTCACCTGTTTGTACAGTATGTTGCATTCCCATCCTGGTTAGCTCCTTTTTATATCCCACAGCACTGCTTGTACTACTATTACCACTAATGAACACAATAAAGTATTATACTGTGAACTGCATCACCTAGCTGTTCAATTCCAGCCTTTTCAATATTAACTTTAGTACTTTAGGTTTCTTTTATGTTGTAAATTTTTTGGGTTGTTTGTTTATTTAAAGAAACTGAAACTTTGGCCAGCAATTTGTTGGACTCCAGCATTAAACTGTAAATTTTTGGTTAACTTAGTCTTTCAACCCTTTCTCCTTTATTTCTCTACCCTGTCAAATGGAGGGATTGGAGAAGCAATGGAAACCACAAATCGAATACATGAGATTCCAAGTAAATAACAGCAGTGCTCCAGTCTCATAGGCATTGGTAGCAGAGCTATTAGAGGCTTCTCATATCTGAGGAACACAGATGTGGATTTTATAATGAAGTGTATGGGCCATGCTTTTTGCTCTGGAGTTTGCTTATCTGTCAATCACCCTTCTGTGAAATGGCTAAAGAGCAAAGAAAACTCAAACAGTTGTAATGTTGGCATCTACCTTGCATCTAATGTTACATTTACTATTACCCCCTATTTTAAAGAATATGTTGGGTGTTTTCTTATTTTTCTCATCTTTTTGTCCTTATTTCCAAGATACCGAAATTATATCCTTCCAAGATACTTAAATGATAGTCACACAATTCAGAGGGAAGAAAAGTTGAAATTATTTAACCCTCAGAAAGAGACTGTATCTGTTTCCTTGAGCCTTCTTCTCATAAAATTAAACTTACTGTTAAATTATAAATAAGCAGGCAACAGTTACTGCACAGAACATATTCAATATACTCAACCATCAGAGTCATGATTTATAGCAATGGCTAAGAATATTAAGTTTCTCTGAAAATTGTGGGATTTAAGTCATCAAGAATAAAAAGACTAATTCTAGAAACTAGAATTTTATCTAAATAAATTACTTGGGTTTATATTTAGGAAATGAGAGCAAAAGAGGATAAAATACTCAGTACGTGATAATTTTCTGGAGTATATACTGTATAAATAAAACTTACAAATTCCAAAAACAAGGTTGAAGTTTTTGGAATCTAAACCCTATAGAAAACTGAAAAAATTCAGTGTAAATTTTCTTGATTTAACTTGCCACAGACTTCTCCACAGCAACAATCTCTTTATTTATTTCATATGGATACTGGAATTCTTCACATGGATAGTGGAAAGTATGTAAAGAACCTGGAATTCCTGAGTGCCTTCAAATGACAACTACACTTTATAAGTTTAGATATTTGAGATATCCATAACTGCTTCAAAGGAGGGCTTGAAATCCCATACAAACGTCTTACAATACTCACTACCAAAGCTAAGCAAAATATTTTGCTTATAGGCAGAATATTTGAAGATAGGAAAGGGTTAATAGGCTCTGACAGGACATAATCTTAAACCAGGACATAATCTTACCCACAATTTTTTTTGTGGTTTTATTGGTTCTGGTAAGCACTGTCATACTCAGATTTCCTGAGTTTAAAGTGGAGGTGAAAATATTCCTTCCTGATTCTACCATGTTACACCCACTGATATCACTGGAGCTCTCGTAATAATCACAAATAAATTAGTTTCTCTCTCTTCCACTTTTGAGCAGTGTTCCCTTGGCATTGCAGCTTTCCAGCTCTTGCTGGAAATTGACTGGAAAAAGACTTAAATACAAAGAGGGTAAAAGAGGAGGTTATGGTTTTAACTTTACTGCTGCAGACTGGGAAAAGCTTGCAGGGGGCCCAGAGGTGTCTCTGTGAACTGGAAGAGTCATCCTGAAAATGTATAAAAGTAGGTAAATGGTCTGCAATTCACAGTGCACTATTAACATTCCTCTGAAGGGAGGAGTCCTGTATTCAGTACCCCAGAACCAGCTAAAACCTGGTTTGCTTCTTTGGGAACTTTACTGTGTTCTGTAGTAAAGACTTTCTATTCCTGAGTGCAACATATGAGGTCCAAGAACTGTTCCAATGTGGATTTTTGAATATACTTACTTTTCTGACTGATAAAAAAAAAAAGGCCCTCCTACTTTTTTCTCTATTTGCAATGACAGTGGTACAAAAATGTTCCTTATAGGCTGTAGGGAGCTGGGGATTGGGGTTGATCAAGGAATGTGTTTCCTTAATACAGACAAGACAGCAAAAAAGCAAAAGAGCCCTCACATCCAGCTGAGTTGAAATTCTCTTTTCCCTATGGCCACTTGTCCTATGATACATAATTGTCAGTATCTTCATGTGACTTTTCTTGCTCTGTTTTCAATCTACTTCCCATATATTTTTTTCTTAAACATGACACAGTCCAGTTCCAGTACCACTGCACTCTTTAAAAGTAAATACGAATACAAATTTAAAGCTTAAATAAATACAATTTCTCATTAAGAACAAGAATCTCATTGTCTAGGTTGAGAAATTTACCCAAAGCTGAGTTTTGATCCTTAATTGAAAAGCTGAGCCTCCAGTGGCCCAAACATACACTGAAATGTGAAAGAGGTTGGGACATTGGCATCTTCAGGGTCCCAGCAGTGGTTATTCTAGCCATGGGGATTTTTTTTTTTGCTGAAAGCCTGCTTTTGGTTTATTTCCATAATAAAGAGTGAATAGCTGTAGCATCCTGATGATTCGAGATTTGTTTCTAGCTAACAGGTCTCTGGTGGCCTTATAAATTTGTTATGGAAGGATGTATCAAGGAAAATGGAATCTGTCCAGCAGGATACCCAGTGTGACTCTTGTAGGTGGTAGAAAACATGCTTCTAGTCACCTCCATGAGCAGCACTGCTCCAGAGCTGTAATCCTGCAACCATTCCATCATGCCTGCTCTTCTCTGCACTTACAGGAAAGCCTGTGGAGGAATTCTGTGAGTTTCCACGTGGTAACACCCAGGCAGGGCATCCTGGCTGTTTGAAGACAGCTCTATGGAAGGCTGAAAGGAAGAGGGAGAACACAGAGGTAAAGGAAGGGATTAACTGTCCTGCCAAGAAGGAGCCAACCTAATGAATAACTATGAAAAACTCTCCAGCCTGGAACATTTATGCTTAGAAATACCCAACAGAAATCAGCAGTCTCTCTAAAGAGCAGTAATATCTCATTCCCAGGCTCGTGGTGGTGCCAGCTCAGGGTTCAGATCCATAAATTTATAATTTGAAATAAGCATTTTTATGCCTTTTCTTTTAGCTCTTTCTTAGAATGAATTATCCTTCTCAAAAAAAAAAAATTTACTAACATGTGGAGGATTCATGGATGATTGTGTGTCAGCAGAAACAAGAACCGTGTCAAGGAATCATAGAATATCCTGAGTTGTAAGGGACCCATCAGGATCATCAAGTCCAGCTCCTGGCCCTGTGCAGGACACCTCAAGAATCCCATGTGTCTGAGAGCAGCTGAAGTCTGCCTCGGCCCACAGCATCCCTGGGAGGAATGACATTTAAACCAGGTTTCTCCTGTGCTGTGCACAGTTCGGTGGTGCATCCGAGACCAACCCCACAAAAGCGTGTGCATATTTTTATCCAGTGGTTTCCCAGAGAAGCTGTGGCTGCACCATCCCTGGAAGTGTTCAAGGAGAGGTTGGATGTGGCTCTGAAGTCACCTGGTCTAGAGGAAGATGTCCCTGCCCATGGCAGGTGGGTTTGAATGAAATGATCTTTAAGGTTCCTTCAAACCCAGCCCATTCTGTGATTCTGTGGTTACTGGTGCTCTTTTAATCCAGATAAGAAACCATGAGCTGAGCACAGATATGCAGGCGCAGTCTTACCCACAGGAATTTTGTGCCAAGTTTTCTGAGAATGGTTAGAAAGAGCCTTTAGGAGGGAAAGGGTGGGTTATGAGCCCCTCCCTCTTTAAACACCAAGGAATTAAACTATGAGACACAAGGCTGCTGGAAGCCAAGCTTTCTTTGCATCACACACCATAATTCTACCTTTTTCTCAGCATCCAATTCCCCTATTTGTCTGAATCAATGCCTTGCTGGCAAGTATAACATTATTCCTTTGTGAACAACCACTATTCACTCAATTTACTCTCTTACATTTTGTGGTACATCTGTGAGGAATTTTCAATGTTCTTCCATTCATCTTTTGCTTGGTTGTGCTGTAAAGCCACATCTATAAATGTCTTAGATAGCCACTCCCTGTTAAAAATTGAAACATAATCTTTGTTCTCCAATTTCAGTTGGATGCATGAATCACATGGCATTGTTTTGTCTCAAGTAGGTTTGTGCTGAATGAGTATTCTGAATTCATTCAGAATTCATTCTATCTATCAGAATTAAGAGTTTGCTTCTCATGAATGCTCTCTTAGCAGTCTTCAAAATTTATTGAGAGTATTCATGGCAGCAAATTGTATTCATATGGCTCACTCATGGGAAAGAAACAAAAATGGGCAGTGCCATACCCAACACAAATTGTTTTATCTGCATACTACTTAATTCAGGTTTCAATTATCACACTGTTTTATGATAATCCAAAAGCTGCTATTCCCTTCTACTGTACAGTATTAGCACAAAGGTTTTTGACCCAAAGATGCTGCACACTCTGACATGTATCAAAAACCATTTCTGAGCCATTCTGGCCTAGGGGACTCAAATAATGATTCCATTTTAAAGGTGTATCAGTTATTCTGGAATGCACATGTCTTTCACCTCAAAGTGACATCTACTTTAAGATATCCTGGTATTATATAATAATTTATGTCACAAGATGAGACATCTTTGCTGATGTCAGAACTCAGCCTTGAGGGTTGAAACTATTTGTTTTTTCCTCTTTCTGTAAATAAGATGAAATTGTAGATCACCACTGGAAATACACCTTGAAAAGCCATGCTGGGGGTTAGATTATTGGGAACCAGGAGAAAGAAGACCTGAATAAGGGTCAAATTCAACAGCCAGTTCTTCCTACTCTAAGTCCATTTGTTTCTCTGGAAGAAATATGCAAGCAATGGATAAAATACTTGATGCAGCCACAGGAGTGATTGGCTACAACACTGTGCATTACCTTCCCATGGAAGTATCAAAAGTCAAAACAAAAAAGGCATGAAGACTGCTGTAGTAGTAGTAGTGCCATTTCTTGCATGCATTTCACAGAATCACAAAATCCTGAGGTTGGAAGGGATCTCTGGAGTTCATCCAGTCCAACCTCCCAGCCCAGGCAGGGTCACCCAGAGTAGGTGACACAGGAACACATCCAGGTGGGTTTGGAATGTCTCCAGAGGGGGAACTCCACAATCTCCCTGGGCAGCTGTTCCAGTGCTCTGCCACCCTCCATAGAAAGAAGTTCTTCTTCACATTGAGGTGGAACTTTCTGTGCTTGTATTTATGGCAACTATTCCTTATCCAGTCACCGGTTTAGTTTTTTGGGATTTGTTGTTTTGGTTTTTTTTGTTTGTTTGTTTATTTGTTGGTGGGGGTGTTGTTTAGTTTTTTTGTTGGCGTAGATTTTTTTCACCATTATTTAGCATTTATCCTTCCAAATTTTGTCTCTGTTAGAACATAAACAGAGACCAAGCACCTAAAATACCCCACAAGCAACAGTAGGTGCTCCATTTCTTGTCTTAAGCCAGTCTCAGGAACCCTAAACTCTTTCTTTCTATTACTGGATCCCACTCATCACAAGAAAAAGAAAGAAATTAAGTACTAAAATTGTATTTCTAACCTTATTCTTCCAAACCACTTTATTTCACATAACAGCTTTATCTCAATTCTGCACAAGCCATAAAAATTTGGGGGTTAGACTGACATGCCTGCTTTGAAATGGAGTATCATAAAAGGAGGAGAAGGGCGAAAAATTAGATCTTCAGAATGGCAGTAGAAAAGTTCTTGGTCTTAGCTGGGAGCAGCGTGACTTTTTTTGTTCCTGTGTCACTATCCCACTATTCTTTAAATGCAAATTTGATTTTTTTCATATTGAAGTAAAATACAGGGTTGATTTCCAGGCTCTTCATGTTGGTATTTGGAACTTGAAAAACTTGTTTTCCTCCTCATTCTGCCAGGCTAGTAAAGAAGAAGAATTAGGTGATGCATAGTGTATATTTGTTGGCAAAAACTGCAAGAGTAACAAATGAAGCTTCCACTTCTTTTTTTCCTGAATAATTTGCTTCAACATGTAGAGCTCAGTGTGTTTAGACACAGCAATGTTGGAAGGTGGACTGTTAGCCTGAGCATGGCTGCTAAAATGCTATCATGCTGCACAATCAAATTTCTGTGTCAGGTCTGCTAGTGAAATATGTTTAGCTAGCAAACCACACAGCCCAAAGTGAGCACAATTTTCAAACCTATGCACTGCGAGCATCATAGGTAGCCAAATATTTTTGGTAACAGTACATCAGAGTAATTAAGGTTAATTATCTGCAACTACAGAGGTCTGCTATTGAAACAACAATCTGTTTCCATAACAACCTGAAATTAATTTGATCTTTCTATGTTTTGAAGGCATGGGTAATTTAGATTTTCTCATGCCCAGGGCCAGTGGAGTAAAAGCTTTTACAGTTTTTAATTAAATTAAAACTGTGAATACGTGGTGGACTTACATCAGAAATCCTGCCTTTGGAGGGCTGTGGCTCAAAAAACTTCCACAGATGGTAAAATTATTATGATTTCTTATTGTAAGAAATTCTGTGGGTTTCCTGTTATTCTGCAGGACTGGTAATTAACTCTGTTCCACTCAGGGGAGGGATAACAGCCAGTCTTTGGACTCTAGGCCAGGCATTCAGTAGAAGTACAAAATTCAACTAGCTGCAACAACTGGCAACCAAAGAGGGCAAAGAAATCTCAGTCATTGTGCCTGGCAAGGCCGTACCAATACTTGAAGAAAATCACGACAGTTCCAAAGTAAGATGGGGGAAAAAACTCAACGGGGGTAAACATGAAGTTAGGTAGAAGTGGCTTTTCTTATACTGGCAAAATGCTTGACATTTCCAAAGCATTCCTAAGAGACAAAATCAACTTGTTCTCATCAGATTTTGTGGCAGCACAAAAGCACAGTGATCAAGGGAAGTAAAGAAATCCACCAGCAGGAAGGAGAATTCAGATCAAATACCAATTCCACTCTTGAGTGTGGCAGGCACCTTGACTACCATAGTCTCATATGTAATGGGTGGAGAGCAACACAATGTGTTTATAATATTTTAAATGTATTCTGGTCCTGTCAAAGGAGTCATTACTATATCAATGAACAAGCAGGAGTCACACACATAACTGGCTGAAGTGCTAACCTGATGTAACCCACGAATCACTAATTCTGCCATGGTTTTTTGCTGTGATTTTTGCTGTGAAGAAAGTATAAAACCCAATACTGTTATGGGGTTTATTCCTTTCCCGTAAATTGTTGGTATATTGGCTTTTGTGTTAAATGAAGATGAAATTTGTTTGGGCAGAACTAGTCTGGGGAAAAAGGGGGGGAAAACTTCCAGATGTTGTATGTTTGAAGGAAATGGACCCATTGAGGAGAAACAGAATGGTTAAAGCCACAGCTTGATGATGGCTTGCAAAGAGCACCAAAATTCTATCAGAGGTTCTTTTGAAAACAACCACAAGTGGACTTGTGAGTATTCCTAGAGACACACCAGTGCTGGATGCCAACAGGGCAGGAGATGTCATCTTAATGTCTTCTACAGAACAGTTTCTACACCTGATTTACTCTGTCTCCAAAACAATAATCATGCTGAGTATCCGACTTTGTTTGAAATTACACCAGCTCATCAGAAAAATTTCAAATCTGTTAATTCATTAATTCATTCCTTAAAGAAAAGCAGCAATGCCCTTTCTCCTCTACACACTATATCAGTAGCAGAAGAGATATTCCAAAATACTTCAGAAGTTTACTTCAGACAGTATACATAATTTAATTTAGCTCTTCTGAGAGATGCTTTCAATAATTTTATATCAGTATTGTACAGAAATACTAGCTAAGAGATTCTTCTTTTCCCTCTCCTTGTTCCTTTGATTTTGATGGCTTTGTTTGAAAGTACTGCAGCAACAACATAGATGACAGTTCCCATTTGCTTGAAATACATGTTGTGAAAACTTTTTGTCTTTCCAGGATGATATGGAGGAGAATCTTTCTCATTCAAAACCAAGTGACTCTTAGAGTTGATATCTGTACCATGAGAGAGCACTGGATTTTTATTTAAAAATAAATTAACATCTCTTCCATCTTAAGGTAACGATATTGAAGCTGCAGCTCACTGTTCTGTCATATGAAGAAACTGTAATGCCTGTTCAAAAGCATGAGGCACTTCCTTTTAGATCTAAATGGTAGAAATGATAGTGAAGTTTCATGAAGTGACTATTTTATTAGGCTATACTTGTGAAAGTATGAAACACTGGAAGGTCAGACTAAATGTGTACAGTCCTTGTCCACTGTTCTGTGCCATTTTTGTGCTGACAACTTGGCAGTGTGCTACATACCCTGAAACTGATGTGGTTTTAGCTCTGTGTACAATTTTCAAATTAACCATTTTCCTTAAAGTTATTTTAAACTATGAATCTGTCATCAAACTTAGGAGCAGAACATCTTGCCCTTTTTAGAGAGACAAATTTTTAGCAGCATATTTTTGCCAGCTTGCTTAAGATTTCTATCGCAATTCCACATAAAGATTTGTCTTCTGTTGTAACTCAAGTATCCATGCCCTGAAAGCACCAAAAGCTTCTGCCTATCTTCCTCCTAGCCACTGCACCAGCAGCTCCACTTAAAATTCTAGTCCCATCATGGGTCCAGGCCTGGCTGTTCCTGCTTGCTCACAGGACCTGGCTGCAGGACTCTGCATGAATGCTGTAGGAGGCTTCTTCTCCGCTCCTTCTGCTGGCTCTGTCTTGCTAATTTTGCCTGGGGATTACAGAATCATGGAATCTCAAAATGGTCCGGGTTGGAAGGGATCTTAAAAATCATCCAGTTTCCAACCCCCTGCCACAGGCAGGGACACCTTCCACTATCCCAGGTTGTTCCAAACCCCATCCTACCTGGCCTTGGACACTTCCAGGGATGGAGCAGCCACAGCTTCTATAGGCAACCTGTGCCAGGGCCTCACCACCCTCACAGGGAAGAATTTCTTCCTGACATCCAACCTAAACCTGCTCTCCGTCAGTTTGAAGCCATTCTCCCTTGTCCGGTCACTCCAGGCCCTTGTCAAGAGTCTCTCTCCAGAGAGTCAGACTTACTGGCACTGTGCCAGCCTGTGTCATTCTAGAATAAGACCCAATGTAAGGACAAATTCCTTTCATGTCAGCTCCATCTGTGAAGGATTCTTACCAAGAGATCATCACCAGATCCTGAAGACCAAACTGGAAGGTTACCTGGTTGCCATGAGACACCCTCAGACTCTGAGTTTCTTTGTCCTGTAGTTCTTGTAATAATTTCTATTCAACGCAGAACAAATTAAAAAAAAAAAAAACCAGATGAGAATGTTTGTGTTCAAAGCTTCCTTTCCAACATAACAAGAGAATGTGTCAGAGGGAGAGCAACTGTAGCTAATTAAAACAGTGCTAGTATGATGCAAAAGGTTAGAGTAGACAACGAACAAGCATGCTATGCTTTTGCAAATGATTCATCTGTTTGTTAGAAATGAGTGATACAGGTCAAAAGAGTTTTTGTAAGCAGCTGAAGCTCCTACCCTTTTCCAAACAGACTACGTGCTGCAGGTTGAGGCAAACTCCCTCACTTTTGTCATTTCAGTAGACACAGTAAGGACATAGTCCAGCTATTCTTTTCAAGCTTAACTGCTCTTGGAGCTCTCTCTGGAGGATTCCTCTGCTGCAACCAGTGCACTCCAAACCCTCTTGTATCATGCTTGGAATAAATAAAGTTTGTCTGCCAGAGCGAGTCAGCAGTAAACACCATCCCTGGACAATTATACAAGCAACTGAGCAGAGGATGGCATGCCATAAGCCCTCTATCTGTGCGTAGGGTCCCAGAAGCTGCCCTGCTCTTGGTAGTTTGGTTAATTCCCAACAGTATCTTCGGTTTGTTATTGCTGGTTTTCATTTTCTCTGAGCTTCTGGGTTGAGAAACTGCCAAAACACTCTAAGCAGCAATTCTTGTAGCCCTTTTCTCATGAGATTTCCTTTTTTCTTCCCTAATCTCATACAATTTCCCATCCAGCTTTTCCATGCCCAAATGATCCAGATAAATGGATAAGAACTGACAGTTCTGGGTGCTTATCTGGAACAACAACACAATGTTTCTCCTATTCATCTATTATTATAATATCATGTATATTTATAGACTTGAATGAA
The DNA here is from genome assembly GCA_013399945.1 of Ploceus nigricollis. Lineage (NCBI taxonomy): Eukaryota > Metazoa > Chordata > Aves > Passeriformes > Ploceidae > Ploceus > Ploceus nigricollis. Next base: position 78,023 of record VXBC01000514.1, on the reverse strand, counting down.
TAAAACAAAACTTTATCTGTCATATAGCTACCCATTTAACTTCAAAAGTGCATTTCATGTCCCTAATTGTACACTTTTACTGAATGGTTGAGCTTTCCTAGCAGAATTCTCATGGAAAACACATTCTTTTTACTGTAGTTTGAATTCTGAGCTGTCCACAGTAACGTTTCACTGCATAGCCAAAAGCAATGTGACTTTTCAATTTTCCATTCAACCATGCAGCCAGTAGTGCCTAATGTTGTAAGTGTACATGGAAATTATCTATATTTCATACAGTATTCCACAACAGTACCAGTCTGCTGAGGATATTCACAAATGTTTTGAATTAAAGCAGAGATGAGAATGTTGTAAGCTGTCCTCAGGCATCTTTTGATGATCCCTGTGGGTCCTCTCCAGTTCAGGATGTTCTATGAATCTGTGATAGTCTATCATGAAAAAATGGAAAGAGGGAAAATGACTGTTTAAATGGTTTATTTCTATTTGCATACTGAGCTCAAATCTATACTTTTACTTCTGTGGCAAATGAGTAACACTTCTGACCCCCTTAGGAAAACAAAGACCTGTGGCTTTATCTTGAAAATGGTGCCCAAAGTTGCAAGCTTTGAACTCAGTGATGCTTACACTGTGTCACATCACAGTTCCAGAGACATTTTTCTAGTTGAAAAAATCAGTTGAAGCCATTCCTTGCCCTTCCTTCCAACACCAGCTGCTCATTTCCGTTCCCTGACTGCCCTGCCTATTGTTCTGGAAACAATTACTTGTGGACTTCCTTGATTTATCCTTTTCAGTCAACTCCTATATTCCCTGATGGGTAATTTTCAATCCACAGCTTTTTCTTAATTTAGTTCCTTGGTTTCATTATGACCCTGCAGTAGTGGGAGAGTGGGTTTGAGGTGGCAGCATCAGGGCAGAAGACAAAAGCCTGTCTGTGCTGCCAAGATGTGACCATGGTTTAAGGCACTAAAACTAATCTTTGGTTATCTGTAGACCCTTTGTGGGAAGAGTATCTGCAATGTTAAGATTCATCTATCTAAGATCACTGCAAAATTTATATTTTAAGTTTGGACACGACTTCTTAAGATAGAGAGGGCAGTGAAAAGCAGTAGTGCCTTGAGTGGACTTTTTTGTAGAAGAACCTAACCCCCAGCATGAATGCTTTGGATCTAACTCCAGCAAAGCCTGCTCCTGATATGCAGGAAGTCTAATTCATGCCTTCTGCAAATGGCTCCTGATACTCAAACCATATCCAATCCTGCAGCTATTGTCAAAATTTTAAATGACTGCTCTGGAATACAGGCAAGGATAAATTAAGAACTGCTGATGAGAACATGGTTCTACATTCAAGAGTTCTTAGTCAAGTCTATGGCAAAATTCCTTTTGGCTTTGATATTAAAGGAAATAGAATTGGTGCTTTTTGTTGCTCTCTGCTGGGTTTTGGTGGGGGTTTCTTTACAGCTTTTTTCTTCATTGACTGCAATCTTTCAGCTTTCCCTCATCCAACCCAGCCGTCAGAGCCCTGAACTATCTGCACAGAACCGAAGAATCTTCTTCAGAGCTCCAGAGGACAAGTGAAATATTTCAAGTTTACCTTGTGGAAGAATGGTGTGGTTATGAATATTTCCTTTAGGATGACAATATCTATCTAATGTATCTGCCTGGTGGTTTGCTGGGTTGTGTATCTTTCCTGATGATAGGTTAGGATTCTTATTGCATCAGTAGCATTCATTTATTAAAGGTTACAAAATCCCATACACTCTCATAGCTCAAACTGGTCAAAAAGTACAAAGGGACAAGACAAGTATGAGACGAAGCTAGAAAGTTGAATCTGTGGGATTAGGGCCAAAATTTGGAAGGTGTTAAATTGGGCAGCGATGTACCAGCAACATAACTCAGGTGAGCATCAAGGGGCTGAGCATAAAAGTGGTTTCCAAGAAAAGGAAGCCCCACATGGTCAGACAGCTTTTGCTCCAGAGCTGCTCTTTCACAACCATCTCAACCAGGGGAAATTGTGGATGTGCCATATCCCAGATATGTGGGCCCAGGCAGCAAAACTTTTCAAGATGGAGAGGTTGTTCTCACAGATCTGATGCATGGCCTGCTGCGAGCTGTGGCCTTCTCTTTTGAAACCAAGGGATGATACAGAGAGGAAAAGGCTTTCGGGTTCCTCATCTCCTCTCTCCAGGCAATGCATCTCGTGTCTCCTCATCTCACTTCTTCTTACACATGTGATTGAGGATGACCACGCAAAATGTTTCCCACTGTCACAGAAGTGAGAGCTGGCAGATTTAGAATAAAAAACCCCACCATGGATGTTATGTCAGTTATTGAATAGCATTTCAGTTCCTTAAGGATGGATAAGACCATTCCATCATAAGGGTTTCATGATACTATGAACATAAGATATTATGAAACCTTACAGAATTTTGCATTGGAGCCTGTATTTTGATCAAGAACTAAGAGATTGCTAATCCTCTAGAAGCTTTTACATGTGAAAAGAATACAGAAAATCATTCACCTCTCCCTTTCTCAATTAAAGGGTGTAATCAATGGGGTACATGCCGGCTGTCTAGTTGAAAGATATAACATTTGTGTTTATGATGGCAGGAGAGACATAAAAATCTTCACAGTCCTTGGCATAACTTCCATGTGGGTCTTGGCACACAGGGCAATGCCATTCCACCCATAAAACTGCTGTCTCTTTCAGTGTGGTAACCATGCACACTAGCCAGGGATAATTTTGGAATAAATCCTTACCTCTTTCTCTTAAAAAAAAAATTAAAAAGAGAGATTTTTGTTGTGGTCAAATTTTAAAAATTAAGGATATGTAGTTAATCAGTGTGTATTCTCTGAGAAGCATAGAGTTCTAATTATTGAAGTGGAAAAATCAACTATTTAAGAAATGTAAAAACCCACTTTTTATTTCAGGTTTGAAACATAGTGGTTCTTTGAGCCAGGACACACAAATTTTAGCTTTACCTTCTAGGGTTTGGCTTCTCATGTATCCTGGCAATTAGTTTGGCCTCTACAATAAAACTCTGGGCCTGAGCTTGATTAAGAGAACATTTATGAATAACATCCTCAGAAAAGTTAAGGCCATGGCCAGGCCCAGGCCACAGTGGCAGTGAAGTAGGTCCTGTGCTATGGCTAAGCTATTCCATAAAACAGAAGAAACAGGCAGCTCATAACTCTTTACATTGATAGCAGTCATCACTCTTCTTTCACAACTTTCAAGCCCAATTGGAAATTCCTGAAATTTTCATTTCATTTCTTTCTAAGTACACTTGCCAAATTTAGTGGAAAACACCAGTCACAGTGGTATATTTATTATTAAAATGCTCTTGACATGATGGATGAATCATGAATCCCCCTAAAAAATACTGGGAATTAAAAAAGCTATTACCCACATAGGGAAAGATTCTGCAGCCCTACTACCACTGACATGACTGAGAATTAAAAAAACCTACGAGTCCTGTAAGTATTTGGATCTTTTCAACCTCTGATAGCTGTTTATTGCAAATGGGTTTTTTCCATCTCTTTTTAAATCTTCACCAGTCTGTCTACAGGGCTATTCATGAGGTTTTACAAACTTACCCCTACCTAAGGCTTATCTGCCAGAACCTTTTCCCCTCTTCAAACATGCCCTTTTAGGCTTCAAAGGATGGTTCTCACAATACCAGGGTCAAATTCTAGTTACTTCTCTCACTGTCCTGTAACCACTTGCTGGAAGAGTGAGATGACACGCCACTCCAAGGGGCACTTGCACCTCTCTGCACTTGTCAACGAGGCAAAACTTACTGGAAGTAGATGGAGTTTGGAGCTTTTTTTTGTAAGGGCTTCTCAGATGCAGCTCAGTCCCTGGTTTTGTGACTCTTAACTCTCTAGTGACTACCAAAGCAAAGCAAGTGAGAGGACTTTGTTTCAGCTGAAGGAGCCAACAAAGCCAGGGCAGGCAGGACGGCTGGAGTGTGTCAGAAATAAAGGACATTTCCAAGAGGTCTAGGAAGACAGACTTGCTAAGGGGCCCTATCCACAGCTCATTACTGGGTTGCCCAATAGCACTCCAAGGAGAATAACACAGCCCTTGCATGCCACAAAACTGGTCAGGCAGAGTTAGGGAAAGCTCATTCCAGACTGTCATGAGGTCATAATGCACATCAAGGGAAAAATGGGCAAGTCTTGATGCAAATCTTCTACTGAATACAATGGGGTACCAATATCCCTTCCCGCAGTGTGACATGGCTCTGAGCTTCTCATTAGGAATGTCACAAACACAGAGAAATGATTGTGGAGGGTTGACCCTGTCTGCATGCCAGGTATCCACCGAAGTTGGTCCATCATTTCCCCCTCCTCAGCTGGGCAGAGGAGAGAAAACGATGAAGGGCTCACGGGCAGGGAAAGATCACTCACAAATTAACATCATAAGCAAAACAGACTGGACCTGGAGAAAGAAAATAGTTTAATTTACTACCAATCGAATCAGAGTTGCACAATAAGCAATAAACCCGAACCTTAAAACCATCTTTCTTTCACCCATCCCTTCTTCCCAGGCTCAACTTCACTCCCAATTTTCTCTACTTTCTCCTGTACAGTGGTGCAGCAGGAGAGGGAGTGTTGTGGTCAGTCCATCACACATTATCTCTGCCATTCCTCTCTCCTCAGGGGAAGGACTCCTCACACTCTTCTGCTCCAGTGCAAGGTCCCTCCCAAGGGAAACAGTTCTCCAGGAACTTCTCCAGAGTGAGTCCTTCCCAGTGGCTGCACTTCTACACAAACTGTTCCAGAATGGCTCCCTTCCACAGGGTCAGTCCTTCAGGAACAGGCCACTCCAGAGTGGGTCTCTCACGGGGTCACAGCCTTGAACAAACCTGCCCCAGTGTGAGCTTCCCACAGGTCACAGCATCCTTTGGGCATGCCCCTGCTCTGGCGTGGGCTTCTCCATGGGCTGCAGATGGATCTCTGCACCCTCGTGCCCTCCACGGCCTGCAGGGGAGCCTCAGCTGCAGAAGCACCTCCTACCCCTCCTTCTGCCCTGACCTGGGTGTCTGCAGGGCTGTTCCTCTCACATGTTCTCATTCCTCTCCCCAGCTGCAAAATGGGCTGTTTTATCACCTGTCCTGCAAGATATTATCTCAGAGACAGAGGCATAACTACCATCCCTGCTGGGTTCAGCCTTGGCCAGAGGTGGGTCCATCCTGAAGCCAGCTGAAATTTGCTCTGTTAGACAGGGGGGAAGCTTCCAACAGCTTCCCAGAGAAGCCACCCCTATACTCCCCTCACTACCGAAACCTTTCCCTGTAAGTCCAATACAATGGTTCAAACGTGAAAACCACTTCTCCATGGATGAAACCAACAGTTTTTCACTCTTACCAGCTAATAAATTTTGGCTTTCACCTAATTCATCTCATTGTCAGCTGGGAAGATGTGCTAGGAGACAACTGGCCTGGGCAGTGCAGTTAAAAGCAAGCCTTGCTCCTCAGAAGAGACGTATTCTGCACAGTCCATTGAGTCATCCTGCAAATCTTAGGGTTTCATTATTTTCTCTTTCTTGTTTCTAAAACTTGTGTACAAGTCCTTCAACAAATACCCACAAGCATTTTCTTCCACTTTAGATGTGATTTTCTAATGGATCAGATATTATACTAATTATGTAGCACTTTTCAATAAGTATTCTTGTAATCTCTTTCTCCTTACAACCCCAAGGCCATAGCTCTCCACACTGGTATGACTTTCAATATTCCATACCAAACAATGGGAAAAAGACCTGGAGTTCAAAGTCTGAATGCGTTTTTCAAATACATTTGGTGCATTTTCTTGACAGACTTCTTCTAATTAATTATTCTAATACAATCAAATTAATACTAGTTCTATGCAGCGTGCAAACCCCATACTGTGTTTACATACACATGTATGTGCAGAGAAATTTAATTTGGGAGGATTTTGACAGAAAGTTCTTTTCTTATAAAGAAGTTTTAGCTTCTTCAGAGCAGAAGTTTGAGATCAAAGGTATTATATAAATCCATTGTTTACTCCCATAAAAACTAAAATTTTCATACAACTCTGATGTTATAAAAGAAGTGGAGATTTTCACCTCCTAACTGGTAAGACCAATTGCTGAAGTTGTCTCACATACAAGCTGTGTTTTCCAAAATTCCTTTTAAGCAAGTGCTGTTTATGACTATTCATCAAAATACAAGTTACTGATAAACTGAGCATTCAGAACACAACAAAAGTGTGATACAGTTAATGAAAAAAAAGAGAATTTTCTAGGATGTACGAGGTACATCAAGGTCCTAGTGGAAACTGTCCCTGCCCATAGCAGGGGGGTTGGAACAACATGATCTTCAAGGTCCCAAACTATTCCACAGTTCTATGATTGATTGAAAACTGGTTTAAATATTAAATAACAAGTATTTTCAATAAGTACTGTTTTAAGTAGTACAAAATTAATTTCAAGAGGGCGTACTGTGACAAATAATGTATTTCCCTTGCTTTTTTGATGTACTCCTTGGTGGATAGAAAGGCTTTGGTCTCTGAAAGTGCAGTGTCAGACACTCAGAAAATAGTTCCTGTTTTAGAGGAATTCAGGAAGAATGTTTCTTCCAGCATCCTCTGTTCTGTTGTTGGTTTCAGTTGTTGTTACATATTGCTATATACATGAGTAGGTATTCAATGTCCTTCATAAAAAAAAATAGCTAGAAAAAATTACTTCAAAAGGCTCAAACAGAAAAAACAGTAATGTTGATACACAAATACAGCATTAAAAGAACTTTTAGGAGAAAATTGTTTTTCAGCCAAGCGTGGGATTTAGGAATCTGGTTTAATGAACTTTGGTTTCAACAACAGTGGCATGGCACATTTATTTATACATTCATCTGCATCACAGCAAGCACACTGGAGTGCTTCCTCCTCTACATAAATGCCCTGGATTAGTGGTGATTTTTTTCCTCTTTTCCCAGTATACTTAATGGCAGAGTTAAAAATATCAGCTGAAGCTACAGAACATACACAAAAATTGGGGCAGGATGTAGGGAAAAAGCAGAATCTTAGGCAAGCTTCATGTGAAGCATTGTTTCTCATCTTCCAGAAGATCTGGGTATGGTACACAAAAAAACAGTCAGCATCAAATACCTGCAGGACATGCTTTTCTTGAGAACTCTCCTCAGATCCTAGTAAGCACTGAGGTTTTGGCAAATAATGTATTTCTGGTACATGTTTTTCCCCAGTCCCCTTCACATGAATGTTTTTAAGGGCAAACACTCAAAAAGATTGAACCCTATTACTCCAAATTTGTGGTTTGGCACTTCAGCCACACCTTTATAAGAGTTTCACTCCTCCCCTCCTTGTCTGTGCAAGGGCCTTCCTTCCTCAGGCACTGGCAGCAATTCAGTCGCTCCTGCTCTCCCCTCACCATGCTCAGAACTTTCTCTTGGGACCAGAAATTTTGCAGCTCAAGTGTCTGTGTTTAGTATGAGGGGGTGACAGTAAGTGACACTATGCAGGAGTGTCTCTTGTGGCTTTTAAATTTTCCAAACATGTGAAAAACTAATCATGTTTATCCAGCTCTCCAATCCCAATAATTATACTGTTAAGCCTTTTATCCATAAATAACAGTGAGAGGGCTGTTATTCATGTGTATATATATATGTATAACTTGTTTTCATCTTGCTAAATTCTTTGTTTCAAGCACATAGTTACATGTTCTGCTAAAATGTGTTTATTTTCACCATATTTAAGTGACTTGCCCTTTGACTTTCCTGAACGTGACTTTTCTCACTTGAATGTGAACGTTCTCACTTTTCGAAACTGCTGTGACATTGTATAGTGTCTAGTCCCTTGCTATTTACTTCTTCTCTAAAATGAAGAAATCCTTTCTTTTTCACTAGTTTTTCAAACCTGGAAACTGCCTCTATTTTTGTGGCAGAGCTGATTACAGATAAGACCACATGTGATATAAGGGTCTTTATACCAACTTCTGTATTATTTATTCCATATGTCCTTAGGTTTCCCAGCTCTGTTGTCTAACAGCTAAACAATACCGTCTCATGCTCTGAGGGGAAAAAAAAAAAAGAAACCACAAAAACCCTCAAGTATTTTTCATGTACTCATTTAAAAACAGAGAAAAACAGATGAAATATTTGAGCAGCGCTAACTGTTATGCCTCAGTGTCAGAACTTTTGGGTTGTCTTTCATGGGGTGCACCCATGGTTTTAATGACTCAAACCGTGGGCCTGCAGGCTCATGCCAACCCATAAAGCAAGTGAAATATTGCTTTTTAAATTTAATTTATGGTTTTTTGTTTGCAGGGAGACTTTTGTTCTCGCAGCTTCAAGCAGAGTTTGAAGCTGCTTGCATCTGTACAGCATGTTGCCTCCCCTTCAGAAGATAGTATCATAGAAAAAATCATATTCTAATGATGTTAATCTGAGGGGTTTATGGAGACTTATAATCTAATTTTCATTAGACCAAAGTAACTTTTAAATAGCGGGAGGGGTTGAGAAGGCAGAATGAGATTTTGTCTTCTCCAAGGCCTCTTTACTTCGTCTTATTCAAGACCTCTCCAATTTACTATGGTGATTTAAAGTGTCCTCAGAATACAGCTGAGTATAGACTAAATGTAACAAAGAAATGGAAAACTGTACAAGTAAAATTGGAAACTTTCTTTATCTCATTTTCCTATATATTTCCTATATATTTGGTTCCTATATATTTTCTTTTCGCTCTCAGCTAATTGCTTTGTAATTCATTAAAGGGTGGATGGAAGAGGATGGAACTAGGGCATTCATCTGGAGCTGGATGAATCTGGAACTACATCCAACTCCTTTCTTTTCTATGAGTTTCTCCTTAGTCCTTGCTTGAGGCCCATAGTTCTAATTTCTCAGATGTATATAAATAATTTAATGTTTCTGAAAGCCAAAGAAACTGGTTACTTTATTAGGATCCTGATCTTCAAAGGTTTTCAGCTCTTCAGCTGACAAACAGAAATAAAAGTACTTTAATACTTTAGAGAGTAGAAAATATAGTTTGTAAAAAAAAACTATAAAACATGTTGAAGAGCTTGGAACCCGCAATTATGAAGAAATAAGGAGGTCTCTACATGTGCATGTACATGATTCATACATGTGTACACATTAATGTATTTTTAGATGGAAAACCCAAAGGAATCTAATTCCTCCTTCACTGGTCACCCAAGTAGCCATCTCAGAAGACTCAGAGACACTTTGGTGAGGCTTACACAGGTGAATAACTGTAGTTAAGTGAATCTTAGATGAAAACAAAACACACTGTGTCTGCAGTGGCAGCTGTGCGTAACTCTACAGTTTTGGCTCATTTAATACTGGTCTTAAAGGCTTCTGTGATGGGGTTATTTTTTTAGGTTGGTTTCCTATAGAAATAGGTTTCTGTGAGTATACAGTGTGTTCATCCACCCCTCATGATAACTTCTGAAGTCACTACTCATTTCAGATCAGTTTGGCAGAGGCATGAAAGTGAAGATGGGTGCATGTGAATTTTCATGAGAAGGGGCAGCGGGATGAAGAAAGAAGATTCAGAATAGTTCTTTTACTGGGGAAATTGTAATTTTAGCTTAGTTCCTTGTGCATCTAAAAAAGCAGCAACCAGGTGAGCAGGCAGCAAAATAGCTGGGACCACTGCCCCAGCCTATTGCTAAGATATACAGAGTGCCACCATGGAGAGGGGAAGCAGGAATGATGCTGTGGATGGGATAAAGATGGTGGGAATGGGGAATTTGGGAACTGGAGAAGAATCCACAGGAAACCAGGAATCCAAAGGTGTTCTCCTTGCGCTTTTTTTGGTGTTGCTTTCTTTGGAGTTGGTGCTATCAAACCCTTTTTGGCAAGGGCAGGGAGCGAGAAAAGCATAGCAGGTGCTAACTGGAAACTTACAAAACAGGGAATCAGAGCCAAGACTGATGCCTGTGACAACGAAGTCCTGGGCAGAGAGAAAGCAGTTGCCCTGCATGCCTGTGAGCTAGAGGTCTGGCTGTGTGGGAATGGGAGGGAGGATACGGTGGCAAGCCTCCTATTTATTTTGTGGGAATTTGCTATATGTTTAGGGCCCTGCCAGAAAGCAGCCAGTATTATCTCTGCTCTCTACTCTTTTCCTCAGGGGTGAAGTAAGGACAAGCTTTCAGTCAGACCTCACCATGTTTCCCAGCTTTTGCGGGTTTCAGTCAGTCCCTTGTAGTTTAGTGGAAGAGATTTTTTTTCACTGTGGTTTGAATACTCAAGGAATATACTCTAACATACCATTGTAATTTCAATTGGTTTGTATGTTAGCCTTATTATATAAACCTCTTGGTTTTGCCTTCCAAATGCAAGGAAGTCGGTTGGACAGCATGTAAGATTCACCCCCTCCGTCTCCTCTGTAGCCATAGGGAGGGTGGGGTAAAAAAAGCTATTGTGCAGAGAAATAAGAGATTCTCAGTGATGCATGTCACATTGTTGGAGGGAAGCAATGGGACCCCTGCTCTGAAGCACATGGAAATCCTTAGATACACTCACAGGCACCCTTTGTTTACTCAGGAGCCTGCAGTGACAGCCTCTGCTCCAGAGGCTCCCAGCTTCGCAGGGTGGCTCGGTTGGGATATTTTTGTATTCCCAGGGCTTCAGGCCAGCTGTTTCTCTAACTGTGTGGAAAGCATCAGTCAGTTCCCCCAGCCCGAGCTCACTCCCCTCTGGCGTTAGCACACTGCTGCAGCTGCACAATGCAATTGTGTATGTGCAGTTGGGATGAGTGGGGCCATTACTGTGGAGGCTGCCCACTGGCCTGATAAGGCAAATATTTTTGGGGCAGGATGTACCCTTTGTGTTGGTTTTGGCTGGGACAGACTCAATTTTCTTTGTAGTAGCTGATGTGGGGCTGTGTTTTGGAAATAGGGCTGGTAACTCAGGGATGTTTTCATTATTGGTGAGCAGGGCTTGTACAGCGTCAAGGCTTTTCCTGCACCTCATTCCATGCCACCAGGGAGGAGGCTGAGTCTGCACAAGGAGCTGGGAGGGAACACAGTGGAACAGCTGATCCCAATGGCCCAGAAAGACATTCCAGACCACACAGCATTGTGCTCAGCATATGGAGCTGGGAGCTTTCAGCAGGTATGGGGGTACACATGCGGTGATGGAGTTTGTCTTCCCAAGTCACCATTGGGAGTGTTGGAGCCCTGCTTTCCTGGGGATAGCTGAACATCTTGCCCATGGCAAGTGGGAAATGAATTCCTTGGTTTGCTTTGCTTGTGTGTGCAGCTTTTGCTTTACCTATTAAACTGTCTTTATCTCAGTGCAGGAGTTCTCTCACTTTTGCTCTTCTGAGTGTGTCCTCCACCCCAGGGGAGCAGGAGGGAGCAGGCAGCTATGTGGGGCTGAGCTGCCAGGTGGGATTAAGCCACATCACCTGGTAGCACCAGGACTGCTAAGAAGGGTGTGTAGCCCCAGCTGCCTCCATGGCTTTGTGCAGATATACACCAGTGAAGCACCTAGCCCAGAAACAGCACCTTTCCTACACCTTTCCCAACCTATGGTGGCATAAAATATTTTTTTCCCCCCAGATTTTAGGAAGAAACACTTCTCAGAATTCTCTTTCATTACAAAATAAAGCATTCATTTTTCTGTTAATCTGACGTATTTCTCTGTGGGAACTGCAAGGGAAAGAGCTAAGCCAAATATATTCTGCTTTTTCTTCTTTTTTAAACATATGTTGTCTTGAATCAGTGAGAGGTCTCCTATGCCCAAATATTATTAAACCCCATATAAGTTAAGTCTTTTTGAGCTGAGTGCATGTTATAAAAGCTGCTGTGAGTCAACAACAATTTTACAGTCTTAGTTTTGTGTGGTCCTTGTTTGGAGAGTATTAGGCATAAAGTTGTCATACGGGAGCTCTAATGGGTGCACTCAGTAGGTGTGATTTATGGGACTTGTTGCCTTGTGAGAATGAAGTCATGTAGTGTATCAGGGTTGCCCTGCAAATGAAGCAATTAAATTTTGTCATCTTTCTTACAAAGGTGTCCTGAGTGGTGGTAAGAAAAAGCATGGAGGAAAGTAAAATGGGGAGGGGGGACGGGGGAGAGGAAGTTGGAGAGATGGGTGATTAGACTCCATCTATGGATGAACACTTACAGCACTTTTTCTAAATTCTTCAGTTGAATTTCATTTGCTGAAGTCTAGTGCCATGTCTGGAGGCAAACAGCACATCTTTTACTTGCCAGTTCTATTTATATGACTGTGAAGTAGGTCATTGTAATGAATACAGATGGGCAATAACTACAAAGTTATTACATAATTTTTCAAAATTTTATGATTACCTTTCCTACTTCCTCTTAAAATAATGGCTCCACTGTACAGCCTGCAGACCATTCAGTATATCTTTCGTATATTTTACCATTTCAGCAGGATTTAATTTATTGGAGACACACTAGAAGTGGTAGGTAAACAATCTACAGAAAGAATCCGATTTATAAGACAAGGAAGACTTGAAACAGTATTAAGTTGCTTTGGGGATCACTTGGTGAATGCAAGTATATGTGATTTTCTGTCTTTCTGACTTGGCAGCAAAGTGTGTGGCGAGGAAGTCAACTGAAAGCCACCCACCACCAGCTTTACAGAATATAGAACAGGTCTGTAATAGGTTGTCTTGTTGGATGGAAAGTGTTTCTGCACAATTTGCAGGTTTAAACCTGCCTCAGGGAAAATTTCAGGCCTGCTGTGAGAAATCCAATTCTCCTTCGCAGGTTTGGGTTTGCCACCCTGGGGATAACTGGAGTAGTCTGGACCTGTGAGTGTCATTCTGCTTTCTCCCCCATTTCCAGTCTAATCCACTCTACTTCCACTTCTGAATTAATGAAGTGGCACACTTTTTCCTGAGCTGCCATTGTGAGTTAACTGACTTCTGAGACTGAGATCCATCTCCCATTTAAGTCAATGTAAGTCTTTGAGTTGATAAAATGAGTATTGGATGTGTCCCTAAAATAACTGGGTTTGAATCCTGGCCACACTGAAGCTGATGGCAAAGAGAAATTGGAATTTCAGCTCGATGTCTACGCATCATCTGCTGTATTGGCAAAGACTATTGCAAAGTCTGCTTCCCCTTGAAGGCAGAGTTAAGTGCTTTGGAACCACAAGCAGCTTTTCTTAGTCTCACTTCAGAAACCACTCCCAACTCAAGCCTGAAACCCTCAGGACCACCAGTAATTAACACTATAAATGCCAGCTGATCCAGTCTTTGAACCCTGTTTTGGGACTGGCTTATGATTATATAATTGGTTCTCAAAAACCAAAGTCCTTCCCTTTGACCTGAATATTCAGAAATACTTTGCCTTTTGGGTGCCCAGCTGGAAATCTATTAGAAACACTTGATTTTTAGAAGGGCCCCTACTTCTAAAAATCTTGACTTCTCAAATTGCTTCATGGCACTTAAAAATTTGGTTACCTCAGCCACTTTTGGTAATTGAAATATCCTTTCCTTTAACAAATTTTTATGGCACACAAGACCAATTAATGCTTATATCATAGAAGTATGATTTGGGTTTGAATTTCCAATCATGTTTCATTGGTTGGTCTTTCTAAATAAAACTACCGGAACTGGTAACCTATTATGGTGGCAAAAGAGGTTCTGAAGCTTGCCTTGCCAGGACAGAGAATATTAAATTCCTGCCCAAGAATAAGGTATTTTTATACTGTTGTCTGCTTTTTATTCAAATATCAGATTTTTTAAAACAAACAAACAAACAAAAAAGAGCCATTTCTCATTAGTTTGGGATTTTTTTCATCGTTTTTTGGTATTTCATTTACTATCCACTATTACAATAAATTTGACCCTTGTTACTCTCTCAATAGAGAGTTGTGTTTTGTTTGCCTTTCCCTGAAGCATAAGGACTCCTTTGCTAGCAGAATTTTCTCAAGAAACTACAAGCATGCACTTAATACCATGCATGCACTTAATACCATGCCAGCAAATTCATAATACTATTGTGAACAGAGCTAAATTTTTAATGTGGTTTTTGGTAGTTTTTTGTTGGTTGTTTTTTATTGGGTTTTGGGTTTTTGGGGTTTTATTTTTGTTTGTTTGGGGGTTTTTTGTTGTTGTTGGGGGGGGATTTGGGTTGGTTTTTTTTTATTCTGATCAACAGATTAAAATTGGAAGAACTGAAGCTGGTAGTTTCACGGTGTCTCAGTGGCCTCTGGCTGGAATCTTTCGGCCTTCAGCCTGAACTAAGCCTAGAGCAGAGAAAGGTAAATCTGTTTAACATTCACCCCTCTCCAAACACTGAAATTTATACTATCAGCATTTCAAATCATAAATTTCCCTTTCAGGCACAGACAACTGTTTTCTTCCTAGGAGACCACAAGCATCTTAGATTCCTGATCTCCTAAAAAGATTTTACTCTTGCTTTTCCCTCTTTCTATATATTTTTTAATACTTTGGCATAGTCTCTTCTTTCACCATATGGAACCACTTCTGCCTCCTTATCCCCTGAACACACTTTCCCACTCAACATGATGACATGTGACCATTTAACTCATAAAGAGAAGTTAGGGAAACAGAGGTTAAACCACGGGCACCAAAAGTGGTTTTGAGAATGTAAATGTGGAAAAAGTGGGATAATCCACAAGCATGTGGCTTGTTACCATCTGCCTCGTGCTCTGAATGTATAAGCACATTCACCCAGAGTTTACAATTGAAGGGATACAATGTTTTGGGGGTTTTTTGCCTGGTAAAATACTGTGCATTTTGGCTTGGAAGGCACGCTTCCTTCCCTTCCCTTCCCATGCTGAGAGCACAGGTGCTGCATGCTGCTATTATGGTTGATCTTTTCCAATAAAGATCCCACACAGACCAGGATACTAAACACACAGCTAGCTTGATCCTGATGGATTGTCTATGATCCCACAGCTGTCTTCTTCCTCCTGGAGCCCCATCTAGTGGCTCCCCACATCTGTCCATCTCCCATATTGCCCATCTCTGTTAATCCAAATATCCACATAGCCCAGAATGGTACAAACCAACAGAAGAAAAGAGAGATGGCTGAATGCATGAGTAGCTCTACAGCATTTGCACCTGGACTTGTCTTTGCTGTAAATGTCCCCCTGACAAACAAATACTCAAAGCTGAATGCTTCGTCCTTAACTTTTCCTGTTCTTTTTTTCCTTTCATTCATTTAGAGTTTCCAATGAGAACAGGCTTCAGGAGATTAAACTAAGGAAGAAGGCTGGCTAAGATGGTGGGAGGATATAGAAACTAATGTAGCACCTGATGGGAAGTGTGTCAAAGCAAGGACTCAAAACCAGATAATGCATCATTGCCTGCAAGATAACCACATCTTTTCACACTTACAAAGATCTAATGGAGCAGGGAGCTGGCGGAACAAAATTAGTAGGTTTGGGTCTCAGGTCTTCTGCTAACAGACTTCATCCAGGTCATTTCACCCTCTGTGTCACAGCATCCCACCTGCAGAAAACAGTGTTGATAATATTTAACTACCACATGGTACTAAATTGCAGCTTAATTAATGGTTTGCAAAGCACTTTGAAATGCTCTGTTGAAATAGGCAAAGGATAATTAACATCATGTATTTATTTAGTGAGCTTTCCTTGCCAGGCACAATCTTCCTAAAATTTCCTTTGCAGTAACTGTTTGCACTGCTCTAGGAAAAACAAAGCGGTTCAGCCAGCATGTTTTCTATGGGGAGGCTTTTTGCTGTATGAATCAGATGGTTGAAACTTGAAGAGAGTGGCTGCCAAGACGAGGGACAGGCAGGTTTCTGAATGGGGATGGAGGGGGAGATGAACAGATGCACGAGTGTTCGTGCTCCCTCAGAGCTGCGTGCATTGTACCGGGCAACTTTAGAGACACAGCTACAAGGCTGTTGTTCACTCCTGTGCCTGGACAAAGCAGGCCCCCACCCCCCATCCCTTTGTAGGACTCATCTTACTTCTGTAGCACTTCTGTCATGTGGGTCAATGCAGACCTCAGCTAGACAGCAACGTGTTCAGAGCTGACCTATCATTTCTGAGGGAAGTTTCATGCCTCTCCTTCACTGTGCTTCACAAATTTTTCTAAATATGGAATGATGGCTTCAAGATCAGGACAGGAAAAATCTTAAGTCTGAATCGCCATTGCCATAGTGAAGCTTGGACCCCTGCCCAGGAAATGTCACAGATTTAGAAAGCTGCTCCCCCACCCCAAGCTGCACTCACTGTTTATGTGGTGGATGCAGTACAAGTGGTGCAAGGTGGGATGCAGCCCCTCACAGCAGATGAGGCAGCACATAAGGAAATACATCCTGCTGGGAATCTGTGTGGGCTCCTGGTCTGAGTGACTTGGTACACGGGCACATAGTGATAGGATAACTGAGAACAGTCCTAAGCTAGAAGAGGAGAGATTCAGATTGAATATTAGGAAGAAATTGTTCCCTGTGAGGGTGATGAAGCCCTGGCACAGGTTGCCCCATCCCTGGAGTGTCCAAGGTCAGGTTGGATGGGACTTGGAGCAATCTCTTCTGGTGGAAGAGATTGCTCCAAGTCCTGTCCAGCCTGCCCACAGCAGGGGGTGCAGATACATGGTCTCTAAGGTTCCTTCCAACCCAGGCCATTCTGTGATTCCATTATTTCTGTATGTAGCTGCAGTGTTAAGAGAGAAGGCTGAGTGCTAACAATTGCTCGAATAATAAGAAAATGCTGGTAAGAAATTGCTTATTCTTGGAATTCCAGGTCTAAATTTGGAGCTCACCATGAAGAAGCCAGATCCATTCACTCCAGAAAAGAATGACTGCTGTTTACACAAAGGCCCATCGATGTTCCGTCTTTGTTTGCTTCCTCACTTCCACAGGGAGATTGGGAGGAAACATTCAAACAGTTCCTACAACATTTCCCTGGCATTCTGAGTGAGAGAGGGGAGATTCAGTGCAAAAGGGATTTTGATGCCTGAACCAAGCAGACTTTGCCCAGTTAGTCTGTATAATAATAAACACTGAAGGCTGCTCTTCAGGCATATTGTGAAATCTAGCCTTGCAATGGGGAGAGAGACTTTGAGTAAATCACAACTGCATTTCCCCAGCAGTTTGGGTTTAGGAGCTCAGTTCTGTAGGTCAGGCCTTGAAGAATGGTAAATAAACTCAAGAACTGGAAAATTAACTCAATGAGCCCTTTGTACAACTCTTTCAAGGAGATCCCATCATTGAAGAAAAGCATATATTGAAAAGGCTGCTTACAGGGTGTCAGATAAATTAGAGTTATTTAATTATGTTGATAATTTTTTTTTGCTTTTGCCAGCATTGCTAACCTGAAACTTTCATAAAATGTGAGCACCCTCAAAATAAGAAAATTGGCTTAAAAGTAATGGAATGTTAAAAAAAAATTTAAAAACATAAGTTGAGTTCTCACTCTCCCTTCCAATGACCTTCTGACTTCTAGGTTTTTAGAGCTCCTCTCCAGGTTTTTCTCTATAATCAGCCAGATTGAAAATATGGTTTTGATGGGATTTTGATGGGGTTGTTTATCAGTTCAGGCAGACATTATAACTTAGTCACCTGCCTTTGTCAAAGGAAGCTGTAAGAGCACCAGATGCTGAAAGACACCAAATCAGTGAAGCCCTGGGTGAGATCTCTTCAATGCAGGGGCGCAGGGATGGGAGGCAGGATGGGAGCCCGTGTCTCAGCCTCACCTCCCGGACCACTGTCCTGCCTATCAAACCCCCGGTCCCACCTTCCCTCGCAGCAGGTCCTGCCTCACTTCAGGATCAGCTTTGAAAGGATCAAAGAGGCTGCCTGCAGAGCAAGTTATTAACCCAAGTAAGGCTGGAACAGATCTCAGGTTGCCTCTGAATTCAGACGTTTCATCCGGGAAGGTCTGGCTTGTCCCTTTCTTTGGCTGAAACCTCACACAATGCAGAAGTGCCCTCTAATGTTTTTCATGAAACAGAAGGCCTGCATATTTAAGCAAAGCTCCTGATAGCTGCAGGTGTATTTTTCTTGGGAAGCTAAATTGCTAGAGAAACAAAAGTTTTGGTTAGTTTAATTTGGCAGGACAAAAATGCCATCCTAGGGGAAGACTTTCTATTTAGAAACTTTATTTTTCCTCTGTTAATTTAGATATTTTATTGGGGAAAAAAAGTTTAAAGGTTCAGAAGATCACAAGAGATTCCTTTTCTCTTATATTAAATATATATATATATAATTTCCCAATTGGGCGGGACTGTTGTTACAGAGCTTTTGAAACCCAACATGACATTTTATTAGTTTTTGTGCTATAGTTTGAATTTTTTTCTGTAAAACCTGTTTGCCTCGTTCAATATTCTTTAGTCCCAGAGCAACAGGAACAGGAAACTGCTTGCTTCTAACAAAATCCTGGCTTCCATCCTCAGTGGAATTAGGTCTAATGATTTTAATTGCTGAAATTTCCTTATTCTACTTTAGAAATACTCTTCACCATTGGAAGCCTGATCATGATATGAATTCTTCTTCTCCAGATAAAGCCAAGAATGTTCAGCCAATCCCAAGGTCAGATACTAGGTGACAGCTGGCATTTGAAATCAGGAAAAAAAAAAGTAGCATACAGGCTCCATGTGTGCCCAATGGGCAATGTGTCTGCAGGCTGGTTTAGTTGTGGGAAATATTTCACTATGGAGTGAAATATGAATCTGGCTTCTTTTTCTGCTCAGGCTGAGTTCACAAAAGCAAAACAATGGCTGCATGCAGAGCCCTTTAATATTATACTAAAAAACAAGATTCCTCTACCAAATACAGTATATCTCACTCTGGCTTTAGGAAGAGTACAACACAGGCTCTGGTAACAGGGAGATGGCCCAGAAATGACAAAAATAAGGTTCAATAATAGCCTTAGAAAAAGAAAGATATTATAGAGGCGCCATCATCATCTAACTACATATAACAGACAGACCTGAAAACAAACTAGGAATGAGAGCCTGGAGGAAAGATATAAGAGCATAACATAGGATAATTAACAGAAAACTCCAAACATGCACCACTTGGGACTCCATAAATGTTGCCCTGTTTGCCTGCAAGAATGAATGAAAAAAATACATTTGAGCTTGCTTCTTCTGGCCTCCAGATGGTCAGCATGGAGAAGAGCAAGAGAATCCATCAGAGCATCAAAAAATACACCTGTGTATAAAAAAAAATAATGAGTACTTTGAAGGGCAGTTTTGGGGAGTCCAGGATAAGGCTCCTGGCTCATTACATGAATTGCAGGACATATCTGTGCCTCCTGTGATCCAACCAGGCAAACACCAGCAGAAGATGTGGTTGTCACTGGGGACACAGGAGGCAGCTGTCTTGTGACTTGGGGGAGCCTGGAGCAGCCCTACAGGGAGCATTGACCTTCAAAGGGCAGCTGGGAAGTATTACTGTGGGTGGTTTCTTAGTTTATATTTCCTCAGAAAATCCTCAGAAACTTCAAGCAGCTACAGCCAGATTGGATGACCAGAGAGCCTTTTCAATTCCCACTGTATAGCAGGTGAAACAATAAAAAAATGTATTGAGTAAGGAACATTAATCTGTATTCAGAGTCTTTTAATAGATGATAAATAAATATATCTGCTCCGTTCCTTTGAATCCTACCCACTTGTGTTTAGCTATGTGTTTTTAGTGGCAACACAGTCTCCCTGAGCTGTAGGCCCAACAAAATCATGAGCTGTTTGAAAAAAAATTAAAATAATCTGAGCAGGGATTTAAAATAGGGTGTGGTGGAATGGCGAGGGTGAAAAGTTTGACAGTGCATCAATAGGCTGCTGGGACCGCCTGGCAAGCCCCTCATTTCCCCTTCAGTGAACACATGATTTTCGCAGAGACACGTTTTTGCTGCCACATTTTTGCAGCTTCCCATTTCAACCCGTGTTTATGCATTCCCCAGCAAGAAATCAAAAGCTATCCCAATGCTACCTCTCATCCTCTGAACAAACTTTTTTACTCAGGAACTTTGGCCAAAGCAGACAGAAGGCCACAGAATTCTAAATTTCAAAAAATTTTAAATTTCCCTTTAGCGTTGTGTTTATCTCCTTGTGGGAGAGGGATAGAAGGATATTTCCAAAGTAGTTTCTGGCCTGTGTGAAGCACAAGCTGGAAGAGACACCATGAGGAAGAGGAGAATGGTAGAGGAGATGGAAAATTATAGAGATTAAATAAAGTGAAAGAAAGCTTGAGGCAGGCATGATGGGATTGTTCAGGAAGTAGAAGATCCATCTGATGGGGAAGAGGGAATAAGAATCACCAACCAAACCCTGAAAAAAGCAGTCTCAAAGCATGTGTTCCTTCCAGCTCAGCACAATCTGTGACTCTACAATAGACGGTCCCTTTCACTCCTTATTTTCACTGAACTCCTTTGGATAAGGAGAGGATGAAAGCTGTTAGAGCTGTAGAGGACAACACGGGTGTAGCAAACCAGAGTCGCCATTCATCACTTTGCCCGTGGTGATTTGCAAACAGGTTTCACGACCAACACTGGCACTGTCTTCTTGAGCATTGTGTTGATGTCAAAAGCTCTTTGCGAATAAGCACATTCAATAAAAATGCAGGGTTTGGTACTTTGTTTTCTTGCAGTCTGTCTTCCTTCTCCTTGTGCTTACCCATTTTTTAGTACCAGCTTTCCTTGGAGCTTTTTTAAGGATGTGGCCTCATATCTAGTACACAACAGAGGCAGGAAGAGTGATTCATAGAAAGATGACATTTTATGAGCAAGAAAGAATTAAATGTTCATTTCTGTTTTGTTGTTGCTGTGGGGACATGTTTTTATTTCTGAAGGATTTTCTAATAAATGCAGTATTTTTATGTTGGCTAGTGTTGGAATCAGTGAAATCCCCTGCTGTTGATTAAAATACTTCCATTATCATGTTGGGGTTTTTTGTGAATTGGGCATCATTATAGTTTTAAGAAAAAAGCTACAGTGGATCCAGGCAGCTATTTTTCCTGAATTCCCTGTAGTGGATTCTTTTTCTCTAGGCAGGAAACTCTAACAACTCTAGGTGAATGGGCCAAAGGAAAGCAGTGGTTTTGTACACTTCCCTAACATTCATGTGGCTTGGGCCGTTCCAGAGGCTTGGAAGTCTTGCTTGGGGACTCTGAAACTTGCATTTTCAGAGTATTCAACAGACGTTTTGGATAGATGACAACTGCCTCTTTTCCCTGAAGTCCTTCATTATAACTTTTCCATTAATATTTACTTTTTCCAGTCACCACATCTCACTGAAGGGTTGGGAATTTCATTCACTGCTAAAGCTGTCAGTCAAATTTGCTGTTTTTCTGGGCTGGTTGTTTTTTGTTGGATTTTTTTTTTTTAAGATATTCTCAATACACAGAATTAAATAATTAAAGTTCGTGACAAAGTTCACATCATTCAAACACTTGTTTTTTAATCTATTTTCTTTCTTATGTGCAGTGTCTCCAGTACTGACATGTCCCCTTGAGGCAGTCAGATCTTTTTTACCTCACCTTCATATTTTTTCATTGTTTTCTGCCTTCCACATCAAATCATTGTCTTCATTTTCATACCCCTATGGCAGGTAAGTGCTAACATACTTAAACCTGGGGTGAAGCACCAAACACTAGCAGCATGTTGGAAAGGAAGATCCTGGAGTAGTGGGGCGGGACAAAATGAAAAAGAAGTCTTGGAAACTCTTGTTCAGTACATCTGAATGCTATTCCAGCATTTGTCTCCTAATGTAAAATGTAGTACATTTTTTTCCCAGGTTCTCTCCTCATTCCTGTTGTCCTGCAAGCAATATTTCTTCCTTAAGAAACTGGTGATTTATAGAAAATATGTCCTGAGAACTAATTTTTTTAAGGTTGCAAGCCAATTAAGGATGCCTTCAGGCTTTCTCTATTTTTCATTTATTGAATTGTGGTGGCCTGAAGAATATCACTCTCAATTCAATTTAAGATCATAATGAGAAAAAGAACACTGAGGACTGGGCCTTCAAATAAATCAGAAACCTTTTCTTTCCCTGTAAAAAGTAAGAGCAATTTAGAAGTCTCAATTCATGAAGTCCTTCAAAAAATGTGACTAACACACCAAAACTATTAGCCTTAGTTTTGTCATGTCGCTTCACTCAACTGCACTTGTGTGTGTCAGCTGGCTCAGTGTAACCTGTCTGGATCATGACCAGAAATCATTTGGGCACAACAGTCAAGTCTGTCTGGGAGGTGACGCCACCTTTGTTGAATGTGCTAATCCCTGAAAGGCCAGAATATTGTGTAAAAGACTGGAAAATCAAGGATCATCATAAAACCAGTTCACAAAAGTTACATTTTCATTGTCCAAGAAAGGAGTTATCTTCTCTCTGAACATTATTCTAGTGCAGATGTGTGGGAATACTTAAGCCACATGTAGCATCTGGTGAAAATAAAGATTTATTTTGGCTGAACTGGCTGTATCAGCAGATAGAGATCCGGCTTTGAACTAGATCTTAGTTCATAGCCTGCTCCCGCCTTGGGATTAATTTCAGAATTTCTGTTTGTTTTTATTATGGAGAAATTACTTGCAGCTGATTTTTTAATATCTTTGCATTCTTCAAAGAGGCAAGCTACTGAAAAGAGATGGGAAAGTCAGAAAAGACTGGAAGTGACAGTAACTTCAGATGTTAACTCAGCTCATGGAGACCAGTGATGAGCAGTGTCCCGCAGGGGTTGGTGCTGGGGCTGATGCTGTTCCACAGCTCTGTCAGTGACCTGGACAATGGGATCAGTGCACCCCCAGCACGTTCTCTGGTGACACCCAACTGTGTGGTGCAGTCGGCACGTTGGAGGGAAGGGATGGATCCAGAGGACCTGGACAGGCAGGGGATATGGGTCTGTGTGAACCTCCTGTAGTTCAACAAAGTGAAATTCAAGGTCCTACACCCAGGTCAGGGCAATCCCCAACACACCAACAGGCTGGGCAGAGGAGTGATGGAGAGCAGCCCTCGGAGAAGGACTTGGGGAGTAATGGTTGATGGAAAGCTCACCATGAGCTGGCCAGAAATCAACTGTGTCCTGGGCTGAGCCCCCAGCATGGGCAGCAGAGGAGGGGAAAGGAGGGGGATTCTGCCCCTCTGCCCCACTCAGGTGAGACCACTCCCTACCCCACAGAGCTGTCTCCAGCCCCAGGGGCCAGCACAGGAAGGAGAGGGAGTATGTCCCTGCTGGAGCCAGGCCAGAGCAGGGACACCAAGATGTTCTGAGCGATGGAGCAGCTCTGCTGCAAGGAAAGGCTGAGAGAATCAGGACTGTTCAGTCTGGAGAAGAGAAGTCTCCAGAGGGACTTCATAGCAGCCTTCCAGTATCTGAAGGGGACCTACAGGGAAGCTGAAGAGGGACTCTTCATCAGGAACTGCAGAGGTTGAATGAGGAGTAATGGATGCAAGTTGAAAGGGGGAAAATTTAGGTTGGGAATTAGAAGTAAATTCTTTACTGTGAGGTTGGTGAGGCACTGGAACAGGCTGCCCAGGGAGTCTGTGGATGTCCCATCCCTGGCAGTGTTCAAAGTCAGGTTAGCTAAAGCCTTGAGCAGCCTGGTTTAGTGGGAGGTGTCCTTGCCTGTGGCAGAGAGGGCTGGGAATAGATGGTCTTCAAGGCTCCTTCCATTCATTAACATTCTGTGACATCACCTACAACATTTTTGTGTCTGTTGAGAAAGGGAGGGTAATCCTAATCTTGCAGAAGTGTTGTCTTGACAGGAGCTGGAGTTCTGTGCATTTATTCTCGCCGTGCCTTCACCAGAGAATGTTCTCTTGATTTGAGGACACGTTTGGACTGCACCACTGCCTTCTGCTCAGTAGTGTCACTGACAGTGCACAAACACATTTTCAGTCTGTGTCTCACTATCTTTTGCCGTGATTCTCCTTTCCCAGGGCAATCTTTGGACTTCTGGACCTTTTTTGCCTGACTTTGGGATGCAAAGTGAATGCTTACAGAGGCAGAGGGATGGGCAGTAAGATATCTAGTGTTGCCATTGATTGCTGCTGGTTTATTTCTGTTTTGAGGGTGTTTTGCTTTCAGTAGCGACATGGAAAACCCAGTGGGTGGTGGAGGAGGTTAGCAGGGGGAATTTGCACGTAGAGGAGGGGAGCAGAGCCGAGCTCCTTTGTTGGCACAATTCAGACTGGACAAGCTTCAGTGATGGAGAGTGAGACTTAGGAATCTCTTAGACTCTGTTTCTCATGCAAATAGGGCTGTACTTGCCCAAGAACCTCTGTAGCACCTGGAATCATAGAACAGAATATCCTGAATTAGAAGGGACCCACGAGGACCATTGTAGTCCAGCTCCTGTCCCTGCGCAGCACAGCCCCAAGAATCCCACCCACTTCTCACTCTGTGATATAGTTGGCTGTCTCCTCTGTGACTTTCCTGTGCCTTGTACACAAGGTTACAAAGGAAGAATCCAATCCAGCAATGTTCCCTGTCCCCATATGAAGTCTCCCTACTCGCAAATAACCCAATGCACATCCCTGGATTAAAAAGAAGCCTCAAGCTGAAAAGATGTGAGAATGCCTTTGCATCTTGGACACAGACAGTCACAGCTTCTGCTCCTCAAGGCTACTGTCTTCCCAACACATCCACTGCCATGCAAGGAAAACAAGATTGACTACTGGCACAGAAAAAAAAGGAAATAAGTTTGCCTTTCCTCCACTGGAAGGAGGAACTTGTGGGTGGACAAATGAGGTGGGAAATGAAAGTTATTCCTATGTCTTCACTCCATGTGTAATATTCACACTGCAGTTGTTTTTGTTCTGTGACTCAAGTCAAAGATTTCAAAGTAGTTTATTACGCATCCACTTCACAGCAGAATCTCTTCAGATCTAACAAACCAAGTGTATGTCACCGTTTGACCTTTTAAGCAAACTACAGCATCCTGTAGAGAGGTGGTACTCACCACTAACACTAATGCCCAGGGATGTTATTAAGACAACAATGCTTCCTGTTTGTTCCTTCTCTTGATTAAAATGTAATATTTCAAGTACTGACCACAATTTACAACATCTTCTCATCAGAGTCCGGGATGTTACCATTCTAATTGTAATCTGTCTACCTAGAGCTGGCCCAAAGTTTTAATTGAACTAGGTTTGGTTTGAATTTTCAGATATAGTTTTCTGTAGTGCATGTAGTCCCACTGAGCCCACTTCTCCACTGAGAAAGTAAAAAAAAAAAAGTATAGAAGGAATCCTTTAAGATTTATCTGCATTTATGCCATAAAAAATAGTAAAACAGTAAAATTTTACCTATACATGAACAGTTTGCTTCTCCACTCCATCTCAGAGTCTATACCAGGTGATTTCACATGGAGACATGTATCATGGAGTGCTACAGCACCCCTCTGAAGGAAAGGCAACATGGTAAACACAATGCCACCCACGACTGTTTTTTTTTTTTTACCATTTTACATACTCCTTTTCGTTTCACAGCCAAAGGTAAGTGAATCTGCAGAGACATCAGTCAATTCAATACTTCAAGAAGTAAGCGAGTTCTTATCCTTCTCAAAAAAATATAACTATCATCTTTTAGACCGGAAGCCACCCCAACACAGATTCTTGTCTCTTCTTACACTCTTCTAAGGTTTATGAACCTGGTTTATACTCTGTATTAGCTTCAAATAATTGAGAAAAGTCTGTTTCCTGCCCCAGCTGAACTCTTAGCCCTGTGATTTTACCAGTCCACTCAGCCTCAGCCACCCTGTAGCATTCTTCACTTTTGAGATGCATGCAGCAAGGTTGTAACTTGGGGGGCTACACACTGCTGTGACAAAGTTGTCTGATCCTTTTCAGGGCATACCTTCTGAGGGGACAGAAAGGGTAAATGGATTTACGTGGAAAAGTGTGAGATAAGGGGGATATATTCAGGCCATCATTTTAGACAATCATCTTGAAATGCAAAAACTAGACTTGGTCTTGCTGGAGAACTGACCTGCCTGTTCACCACTCCTGACTTGGCATCTTTCATCAATAATGAATTCATAGCACACTAAAATTAAAAATACCTTAAAGAAAGAAACTGGAAACTAAAGGGAAACAAAGCTTTCTGCTATTTACATGGCACTGTAGAGACAGACAA
Organism: Ploceus nigricollis; assembly: GCA_013399945.1. Classification (NCBI taxonomy): domain Eukaryota; kingdom Metazoa; phylum Chordata; class Aves; order Passeriformes; family Ploceidae; genus Ploceus; species Ploceus nigricollis. The sequence continues at coordinate 51,979 of VXBC01000514.1, read as the reverse complement.
GGTGAAGAACTTCGGGGGAGGTCAGGTTTTAGAAGGTGTGGGAAGAATGGATTCTGTTTTGCCACTTTAGATTGTTAGCTGCTTTGCTGCCTACAAATTACATCTAGACGGAGAGTAGCTTAAGTTCAGAAAGGCAGAAAGGTGCCTTATGTTATTTAAATCTAAGTATGCAAAATAAGACATCTACCATGTTCTTTTTCCCACTGAAAGAACTCTCACTAACAATTATTCAAAGCAATGAAACATACAAAATAGTCTCTTCTCAGACTTAAAATCGCAGTAGTTCGTAATTTTTAAAACCAAGTAAAGAAAAAACAGCTAAGAGACTAAACAATTTGCTTTTTTATTCTCACACCTAAAATACTGAATCCAATTCAATCCCAGCTGGGGACAAGGACAGCCAACAACAACACATCATTCCTAGCAGGATACCTTTTCAGGTCCTCTTCTGGGATGCATCAAATGTTGATGACCAAATTACGACCCTTTCCACCTCCCTTACTGACAGCATAGCATTTCTGCCAACAGTCATCAGCCAAGGTTTTGAAAAATATGAGGCACAGGACTATGCCTAAGTTACTAAAGCAGCTTCCCCACTATCAGGCAGGTAGGTTCTTAAGCAGTTTCATGTGACTTCAAAGCTGTCAGGTACCTGTCATCTTAAAAACAAGATATGATTTAGGTATTGGTACAGGTTGAGCACCTTGGTGTCACCATCCTTCTCTCCGACAACTTCAGGCTAGTGGCCTTAGCTCTGACACCCTTGACTTCCCTTATAGAGAGGTAGTGGCTTTTTTAAATAAATGCCCCCAGTTTTCAACAGCATTTTATCTGTACAGGAGGTGTAGTGTCAAATTTGACTGTTATTATGGTACAGAGAGAATCTGGAGCAATCCTGTCTACTTTCCAAAATCATGGTGTGTGCTCATGGCTTATCCAGTGATACACTCGATATTCCCTGAAGGAAAATGAGAGTGTGTGTCACCAAGGCTCACATAATTTCTACTGAGCCACCGGGATCTATTTCATTCTATTCTCCTAAGTGGGCAAACAGTGATAATGAATGACCTGACAAAGATTCATAGGTAGAGCTTTAGAACTGTTGAAATATTTGTTTCAACAACTTTACAGCTTATCCAAGGCTTTCAGCCTTTCTTGTTCTGCAGAATTGAGTGGGATGGTTTATGGGAGTAAACTTCCTCATGAGGTTAGGATCAAATTCTGCAGTAGCTGCTCCAGAAAAATCATCAAACTTTCTTCATCCCTCCACTTTCCAAAATAGGCTGGACTAAGGAGCAGGACAGAGGTGGAAGGATGCAACAAAAACTCTCCTGAAAAGAAAGGCACATTGGGGTCTTTTTTAGACAATCTTTGTTCTCCCACTTGCTCTGCTCCAGTCAGTTGTGAGAGCATCTGTAAATCTAGTTTTGTCTTCTCAAAAAGTAGATTAAGAAGATGTATTGGGAACCTGATATGTGATCACTGAAGGAGATCTTTGAAGCACCTCTGAGGAGTGCAATTTAGATCATGGGGCAAAACCTGGAGTCCAGTAAAGTCAGCAGCCTCTTGACAATTATCATTAATACAATTTCACACTACTGACACCTTGATACACTTTCCTTTTTCTTCAGACTTTCCCAGAACAAAAGACAGAAGAAAGGCACTCCCCACCCCATGGACCTTTTGCAACAGCTGTGTAGGAAGAAAATTAAACAAATGAATGTTTAGTGTCTGGGTAGTGCAAAGACTATTCTTAAACAAGATATTAGTGTAGGCTGCCTTTTTCACTTTTGACCACTACTGCATCTGAGCAAAACCAGTAACAATGACAGCAAAATTTGATCAGCCACCATCATGAGGTGAATTTCCATGAATGACACCGATGTTTTGGCTACCAAAAAGTTACTGATTAAAATGACTCATTAACGAGGCACAGAATCATTCAAAGGATTTTGGAGTTATTCTTGATGAAATGGTTAATGATATTTTTTCACCCTCAGCTGCTCTGTAACAGCTCTTGGGAATCCTGAAACTGAAAAATCTGTGTCTTATTTATAAATATCTTTTTATTCCAGTGGGACATACGCACTGCTCCAGAAATAGTGAGCTGTTCCCGGCTGCTGTGCTGTTCAAGGGCTGTTGTAACACTGTTCATGTGTGCTACAGTAGAAGATCAGTTTGCTTTAGGGACTGGTTACATGTGCTGAGATACATGACACATTGGCTGGCACTGGTTTTGATTTTAAAATCATAGCAGAGAAACCACTAACAACCTTTAGCAATGTCTCAACTATTAAGGCTGCATAATAAGGAATTATAGAAAATTTGTAAACTACACAAAACCCCAGTAAAATGTCAAAATTTATTACAGCTGTGGGATGAGGAGCCAACTAGTTGAACCGAAGGGACTTAAATTGACATGTTTTAATTAAGTTCAGATAAACTAATGACTTAGTTTATCTGAAGATCTAAAGCAGAAATCTATGATAATGATCCAATAAATGTTGGCACAACCACCTTAAAAATATTTTTTTCCTTAAGATTCATATCATTAACATAAAAGATTGTGTTAAGAAATCTGAAGAGAAAGTGCAAGAATGAATGGATAACATCTTAGCTACAGTCTTGTCACTGGAGGAAGACTCACAGCTCATAGGGGAAACAAATTGCCCAACAGCATCCCTCATGATGCAGTTGAAGAATTAATGCCTGATTGATTGCCCTGTCAATCACTGTGTCCATCACTGGGTCATCAAACCAGCTTCTTTACCAGGCACTAAACTGCTTTCTTGAAATAGATTTATTTAAAATAATTTGACACCTCCTATCCCTGTGGTGTGTCTTCCTTTTGAGCGTGGTATGTGGTTCTTTGCTTTGCATGGTCAGACAAAATTGCTTCTTTAATACATCCAGAGATGGCATATTGAGATTGATCTTGTTTTACTTCAGTACACTGAAGAGGATTAAAAAGAGTGAAAAAACTGGACTGAGCTACTATCATCTTCAGTTCTGCTGCAGAGAAATATAGTATCAAATCCTTTTATGAGAATGTATGCCAGATTCAAGAAACTCAACAAACAGGCTATGGACTAAAACTAGTGTAGTCTGCTGTAACCAGGGGATAAACACAGCATAGAGCAGTGGATCAATCCTGGTTTTGGAGGATTTTATGGAAAACTATAGCACATTCCATTCCTTTCTGTAGGAGCTCACACAGACATAAATAATGAATATCTTCTGGGAAACTTTTGGACAGCTGAGCTACTTGACTCATGAAGTAAAAATTTCTGTGGCCCCCCTCCCACCCTCGTCTCATCCTCTCTTCTACTCCACTTCCTCATTTTCAAAATGGCATGTTGAACCACCTTCTGAAATGAAAGGCTTCCTCTTAATGAAAGACAGCAAAAGCAGGAAAGAGCCCCACAGAATCAGGCATACAGTAAAGTATTCCAGGCTGCTGTTGCCCAAATTCATTTTGTTTGTTTAGAAGGTGGTGTAAATACTTGTCAGCTTTTCCTCAGGTGCAAACAGAAGGAAAATAACTATTCACTCAAATTTCGATTAAGGATATAAAGTCATCCAGTCATCCCACGCTAGACTGACTCAGCCCAGTCTGTAAAATCCATGTATGAGCTTAAGGAAGCCACAGACTTACTAACACCCTAGTCTAACAGCTTTATCTAAAGAGAATGTTGTTTGGACTTTTCAAAGCTATTTCATCTCTTTTTCCTATTCCCTATGAAGTATGAGTTTCAGAGGAGAAGGCATTTCAGGGTAAGTGCTTGATCTAAAGGCCAGATCTAAAAGGCATTTAGCCCCCTAACATGATTTTGAGTCGTTTGTTTCTACTGGGAAATTACTGTTCTACATGCTCTGAGTGTCATGCCAGTAAGAATACCAGTAGGAGAATTTCAAGTGACTTTTGTAGGCACAGTTAGAACCTTGTATTGTTGTTTGTGGTTTTTGGTTTTTTGTTTTTTGCTAAGCCAATCTTCAGTAGTCAGCTTCCTTTTCTCCTAATCTGCAGCTGCTTCACTGACTATCCATCATCTTTATTACAGTGTCATTTCTATACGTCATTCTCTTACACTAATCAGAAGCAGACCAAGTGGGAAAGAAATTACTCCACAGGGATGAGGTCTGGAGCTGTAAATGATATGTTGAACAAGAGTGGAATTCAATGCAAGAGACACTAGGCTTGTTTACACATGTTGAACTGATATCTTTTATCTGTGGGACACATCGCAGCTCTTTGTTGCGGTCGTTTGTGGCCATCCTCCAGCACCGCTCTGCAGCAAGCCTGTAAGCAGTGAACAGCCCCACTGCTGCCACTATTGTCATTAAGTAGCATAATACAAATCACCCACCATGGCATGGTGATGAACTGGGGCCCAGCAGCCTGGAAACAGAAGCTGGTCTATGAGCAGTAGGACTAATGAAGCCTGAAGATTCTTATTAATACGTACCCAGTATGCCCTATATCCTCACACTGAAGGAACCTTCCCCGCTGCCTGGAAGGACTTTCCCAAAAGTGACAGTAACTCATTCCACCTTTCCCAAACTACCCAATCCCCTGTCATCTTCATCCCTTTTCACCTCCTACATGCTTTTGGGAGCCTTGCTACCTCATCAGGAGACGGGCAGTACGGTGAGAGTGCCATACTATGGCTTTCCTTGTCATTTGACAGACTGCTATTTCTTACTTGTGACATTCAACAGAGGCAGTGAGTGAAGGTTGAGTCCTCCCCTTAGGGTTCTGTCAGGGTGTCTTCCTTTCTCCTGCCCCCAAAATATCAACTTTTTCCCAAGTAATAACAGCTTACCGTTCATTATGTCTATAATGAGACCATTATCCCTCTGTCAGGTTTACTTGATGGATTCAGCCCTGGGTTCAAAGGCTGTCAGAAAGATGCAGATGGTCCAACAGGTATGATGGGTAAAGAAGTCTGTTTCCTTAGAAAACCAGGCTAGTTTATATTCTTGAGGTAAGACAGCCTTCACTGTAGTTGCTCCACCACTTTTGCCTTCAGAGCAAACTTTGTCACCTTATCAAATGCCTATTTTGCAAGACAGGTGTTACTAATTAAGTGCTTGAAATATGTCACCACTCTGAGCACCAATACTTGGAATCAGGAGAATTTTAAGAACACCATTTCTTCACTTCTAAGCCATGGTGCTGGTAAAAGCAAGATCAGCATGACCAGATAGGAAATTACTGAGGAACAAAAAGAAAAACCAATAAAGTTAAGGAAGTCAACTAAAAAGAAGTTATAACAAATATAAACAGAAGAACAACCTTGAAAAAAAGAAAATAATTCTTTAAATTGTGGTTTCTCCTTGAGCCATTATCAGTCATCTGTCAGGTTTTAAGAATAAATTACAATATTAAAAATAAGTAGGAGCTTAATATATAAAAACACCAAATATACTCTTTGTGGTTTGAATGAAACTGCACACCAAATAAAATGGCAATGTTTTCAGTAGGTCCCTCCAGTGTTTAAATGGAAGATAGTCTATAAACTTCCAGACGGTATTGGAATTTTTATATCTTTATCAACAAGTGTGTGACTTCAAAAGTGCAGCAGTGGTTATTCAAAACTCCCAGTCAAAAATGTAAACAAAGGTATGTAATTACATGTAATTATACAAGTCTAATTTGTATAGTTATAAATACACATATAAACACAGATAAAATACATAATCAAACATAATATGAAATGCTGCTGAAAGGCATGCTATGATCTATGAATTAATTATGTGTGCTTTGCCACCCACTACAGACGCCAAACCTTCGAAGTCTTTTTACATACTAAGGCTTTAATTATCCAGTAACTACCCAGCTGCTAAATGCTGATATTGCATTCATAAAATCCACTGGAAATTTGGATTGTTGATGCAGTTCAGAAGTTTAGTCCTGAAAAGCTGGATGCATTGGCAGTGATATCACCAAGATGTTCTCACTTAGTCACAAGGCTCTGATTTTGTCAGTCAGTTGCCTAGGATAACTCCTCATAAATAGGATGACATTGGAAGGAGAAAAGAACTCAGAAACAAAAAGTACACTGTTTTTCCTGTTACCTGAAGTCACAGCTTTTTCCTTGGGTACGAGTCCCATTCAAGATCATGTTGGGCACTTTGTCCAAAGCTATAAGGAAAGATACAGTTTGCCATTCTTTTCTAGGAGCAAAAGTAGAGAAGGAAGGAAGGTGTGAGTAAAGAGAAACTCATAACACATCTTCTGAGGGAAGGAGGCTGAGCAGCATCATGCCCTGAAGCCTGGGAGGCAGGACATTAGGCTTCTCATGGAGAAGAGAAAGGGAAATTACAGGTGTGAAACTCAATAAAGCAAACCAAGAGGAAAATAAGGGAGGATTTGTTTTCCTCCTATTTAGGTGATTCTGCCTTATTTGCATCAGAATCTGGTAGATTTGTAGACATCTCCAAACCCATTTTATTCTTATACTTTGCCATCCTAGTGCATAGTTTTTTAGTATTGATCCCTATTGTTCTGAACTATCTAAAATATATTGAAAAAGCTTAACTTATCTTTCATAATGGAGCTGAACAAAATCCCCATGATACCAGAAGCCAGAACTCTGTAGTGTTGCTTGACACTTTTGTCTCTAGTACAATAGTGCTCGCTCCAAATTTCATGAGTCCATAATACACTCTCCGAAGGAGCAGGCCACCTCCAGCGTTCCCTTTTTCTAGCAAAACCAGGCTGTTGTCTACGGAGCCCACGTGTTTTCTTAATGGTGACTGACCAGGAGCACAACAAACTTGCCCTCTTCTCCTCCCCACTTCCATTCCTGAACTCCTACCGAGTAACTCGCCTGAAGCGCTGAGAGTGCACGTCAGTCTTTACGCTGCAGCTGCCAAGAAGCCTGTGAATGGTGCTTGTGGTTTCTGTAACGTGGACACCTGCCCCATAAAGTCTGGCCTGAGACCACCAGCTAATCCTATGCTGGCCACCTGACAGAAACATGCAGCCATTTCACCCTCTTTTCAGAGCGTGTGCATGTGTGTGTCTGTGTGTGCGCGTGAAAGGCCGTATTTCTTCTCTTTTATTGGTCTTTTTTGCACCTGCTGCCAGATAAACAGCATGGGTTAATAGTTCTGCTTCATGCCTGACATAAATTTGGGTTTATTAACTTGCCATTCTTTTTACTCTTGATAGAACCTGACAGGCAAGCTGACAAATACCTAAATTAACTTAGCTCCCAACTGGCACCTAGACAGGCCAAGAATAACACAGGGATAAGATGGAGGGGTTGAGGATGGTGATGGAGTCGAAAAGGAGAGAGGGGGGGAGAGCATGAGAGAAGGGGAAAAAATGAACTTTGGACCAGAGACGTTTTAAAAAAATAATTATTCAAAGCATAACAACATGACAGAAGGCTGCCAGAAAAACCTCATCTGTGTGAGGAGGGCAGCGCAAACGCAGTGGGAAAAATTCAGACACACATTTGCCTTTGGGACAACATAGATTTAATTGCAAGACAACTTCGTAAATGGAAATGAATGCAATGACCTCAGCTCAGGTCGCAAGAGAGTAGAAGCCCACCAGGTTATGAAACTACTGCAGAAATTAGCCATGTTTGGCAGCATGAGCTTTTGGGAGAGGACCAAGGATGAGCAAGTTCTGAGGATTTGATTTCATTTCAAAGGAGGGTGGTCTTTCCATTTCAGGGTCAGCAGCAGGACAGTGCAGTGGGTGTAGAGGTGGAAAGGGAAGCACACAATTTGGCTGAACTGTCATGACCTCTGGATAATTGGAGATTTAACTTTCCATGTCTCAACACTCCCTGAATCTTCCCACACAGGCCAAATCACCAAAATAACAGATGGAAGAAAATCTTCCTAGGTGAAGGAAGGTACATAATAGGCGTGTTATGACATTATTCCTTGTCACATGCCCTGTCACAACAGACACCAGCTATTAAAGTGTGTAATACAAGGTGGGGGACTGTTGTTCACAGCTGAAGCTGTATAGAGATAACACGTCAGACTGGAAGTATTTGGAGTGTGTGGGAAGAGGGTGCAGTGAAATTTGGTTAGGCTTGTAGAACAGTGAGTTATGTCTGGAGCAAAGGGGTGTGCGCACATGCACGCGTACTTGGAGCCACAAGTTGTGTTTCAAATGCATCACAACTCCTTTGCAGCAATCATTACGACTCCATCCCACAACCTTTCATGATAAGGCAAGGCAAAAGCAGTGAGGGAAAGCAAAATCAGCTGCACAGCCATAATTACAGAGTATGTGTGCCTACATCTAAAGTAAAGAGAATGAAAAGCTTGTCATGCTGATCAGAAGCAAAACTCCCCCTAAGCCCACAGAGGTTTGTCAAACAGGTTCAAGACTGGGATGAAAAGAAGGTTTCAGAACTGTTCTCTTTTGCTTCACAAAAACTGTAATTTGGTAAGGTGGCTACTGAGAAGCAATTAATTTTAAAAATGCATATATATATATATATATATTAAATAAGAGGTGGAATTCTACTTCTATGGAGAATAAGAGAAAAATATTCTGGCCAAGCTTGTGAATTTGCATTTGCAGGAATTGTATATAGTACTGCCACTTTAAATGTTTTCTCAGGAGAAGTAAATATTTAATGTTATACTTAAATATCCTGAGTAATTACCCCTGTTCCTCTCAAAAAGTGCCCTACAGGTGTCTCAAGACTGGTTCTTTCTGATAGACAGTAGCTCTGCAGAGAGGCAGCTCATGCTGACATCCTATTTCAGGATCTGCTGGTGAGCTGAAGGGTGGAGCATGATTGCTACAGCAACAGCACGTCCAGCTGCAAACGTACGTGCTACCATGAGTTTAAGCAGAGGACACATAGGTAGGCAAAAATACCTGTGGTGATAAATTACGCATGAAAAAATAAGTGGCCTCCTTCCTGTGGATGCTATCAAACCTACTTTGCCTGTACCAGGCGCATATCGGGTATTTAACATGCACAGAAACACAAAATTACCAGTTAGATGCATGGTGCTTGGCCTTGGTTACTTGCTGAAGTGTGGAACCACTCTTAAAAGACTTCATTGTTCTGTGTCAATGTTTCATGTCACTTGAACTGAAGAAGTGGTATCACTGCTAAGGCAGAGATTATAAGCAAAGCATTTCCTAAAAGTACTAATCTGTTTTGCACTGACTGCATTTTTGGGCTGGTTTTTTGCCCCATCTTTTCCGTCCTTCTCTCCCTACCAAAGAAATAAAAAGAAAAATAAACTTCTAGCTCTACTCTTTGAAAACTGGTTCAGAGTACTGAAGTACAAGAAAACGACCAATGTTAGATGTCAGCATGGCTGGAGTGATAGAATGGAATCCATATTTTAGAGTATTTGCTTGCTTGCCTTCTGTCTCCCCATTCCCAGGACATGGCTGTGCCTCAGAAATAGGCTGCCCATTGGTACCATGTGGTTATTTCCTATTCTAAGCACAGTGCTCACAATATATCCCCTTCTCATTCCTGTGACTTCCAAAGAGACAAAAAAATGATTGCCCCTCAAGAGAATTCCTCTCAAGTTTTCTACCAATTAAGCTCCAAGCTTGCTTGGGCAGGTCTTTGAGAGTTTAATTGTTGCAGTGTAAGAAATGATGCAGTGCAAACAGAATCGCTTAATGCTTATGATGAAGCACCCATAACTCTATATCTTTGTTTTGATTTAAAGAGCTCTAAATAATCTAGGATGTGTACAATGCAGGAGGGCTGGGGAATTTCACTTTAATAGCAAAATTTCTTCCTTATCCCCCTGGATATGAAGGAGGCATCAATAAATTATCTGCTTTCCATTAGGTTCACCATCATGTATAGAAGATTAGGGGGGTAAAAATCTGATAATACTTTGCCTATTATATCAAAGGCTTTAAAATTGTTGCCTTTTTATTGTTTATATCTGGATGAATAATTCTTTGAAATGAAAACCATTTCATAGCAGTGATACATTCAGCTCCTAAAACAAGAGGACTGGATAGATAATAAATGCAGCTTTAGGTATTTACTTCTGATCTAGACAAGAGATAAGGAAATCACACTGTTTCATCATGATGTTCCCTAATTCCTTCACTTTTCTTTCAGAGAAGGAATCAAAGAAAACAGTGTTTTAGGGAATGAGGCTTAGTAGGCCTGATATAGCCCTTATTGTATCATGACATTTTACCTGATTTTAAAGACCATGAAAATTCACTTAGAGTGATCATTGACTGATAATGAGCTTGGCTTGGCTAAGAAATAGAGTCCAGCTGGTCAACCAGATGAGGTTTGGCCATTCAGGCATTATCACCCTAAGGTGTTGGATCAAGGTGAGCCATGCAGCAAAGCTTCGTGTGTATCCAGCTTCCTACAACAGCTTGTTGGGACAGCTAAGGTCCTGTTAGGTATTGTTTTGCTTATTGGGCAGTAGAAGCCAAAGTGTTCTTGGCACTGTAGGAATAAGGAGACATTCATTCCCCTTGCCCTCCCCAAATCCACCATCTGGGTCTGGTGTAAAGTTCCTAGGAAGTTACCCCAGTATGACTGGAGACTGAATGTGACCTCCCTAAAAAAGCCAATGGACACAGAAACGAGCAATAAGGTTTGGCTTTTTCTTTTTCTTATTTCTTCAACTGATATATTAAAATGTTTTGAGCAAAGCTGTGAATAGAGGTAAAGCCTACATTAAATCTGACTGCATCCTCGACTGAAGTGTCATCTTTTCTACTGCTCACCTCACTAAAACTTTTGCCCCACACTTAACAGCCACCTCAGCCATGCCCTGAAAACTACTTACCCCTAAATCAGGACAAATCTGTCTGAGTTTTGGCTTGATCTCAAGGATTCTCAGTTTCAAGTTGGGGCAGTTGTTTTGCCATCAAGCATATCTGTAGGAGCATAATCTGATTTTCTTCCTCAACAGCATTTACCTTCACACTTGATCAAAACTATTACGTTTTAATCACTGAAACATTTAGTAGAGCCTCTTCTGCATTTTATAGACATGGTTGGATGAACTTACAAGTTCAGGGCACAGTCTACTTACATAACAATATAAACATGTGTTAGGATACTGCCATAATTTCTCAGTTATTTCCATTAATTTACAAGAGTTTTACTCCAGATGTTGACTTGCTCTGTTTCACGTAACAAGTGAAACTTGGCACATGAAACACCTTTCTCCCCATACCTGCCGAGTTAGAGTTTAGTCTTGGGCCATTCAGGCAGCCAGAGTATCACCCAGATTTGAAATTTTCCATGACCCACATTCGAAATTTTCCATGGCTGCTCCATCTGGAGACAAGATGGAAACTTCTATAACTGAAGGAGACAAACGTACGCAATGTTCCACTTTGTAGTTCTACTGACTGATCCTTCACTTGCCTTTGGTCTAGTTTTCATTGTTTTTTTGCAAAAGACAATAAAAATTTCTTTCTGTTCTGTGACATTGTAAAATGGAGGAAAAACATGACACAGATAAAGCACAGTTTAGGCAGGAAGAATGAAGTATAACTTCTATATGTTCAAAATATGTGTGTGAGTACAGCAGCTCTTATGTGTGAAGGTGCAGAAAAGACATCATAACATCCAGAATAGCTAGAGAAAGCATCAATTACTGTATGTATGAATATGCAAAAAATTTTAAACATCTCATGGTAGAACTAAGAGATGCAAATAGGCTCAACCATTTCTCACATTTTTTTCCCGTCACCTACCTCCCCAAATTTTATGTATTTTGCATGCTGTAGGAAAAGACATCTTTTTTTCTCTTCCTTCCTTCACTCAGTGCTCACTTCCATCAGGGTGCCTGGGGAGCTGTGGTGCATCACTGTCACTTCTGCTGGCAGTCTCTGCAGGACAAGCTGAGAGGTCCTGCATTCCCCACTGCCTCTGGCACAGGAAACCTCTGCACCACAAACTGCTGGAGATGTGGGAGGGTATTCTATGGAAGTGTCACTGCTTTGAGCTACTTTACTTTTTCTTTCTAGCATCCAGTGTGACTGCTGGCTGAGACAAAGATAGGGAGCCAGCTGGCTGAGCTGCTGTGCCTGCTCTATTGTTCATCAAACTTCACAGAGACTCTTGGTTTATTTGATATTGCACAGGGTAATGAACAAAGGGATAGACCACCCTGGCCATCAACATATCCAGGGGTATGTATTCATGAAAAAGGACAGACATGCTTTCTGCTGGTCCCCCGAAACCATCACTGTAGAGAGATTAATAAAGAGACAACAGCAGCCATAACAGCACAGCTGCCCAGCTGAAAAGGGGCTGTGGCACAGATAGATGGATTACAAAACCCTGGGGCAAGCAGAAGAGCAAACATGCAAGGCACTTACTCCATGTCTTATGCACGTTTGAAAACATTTAGATCACAGAACCTTTTTTGTGTGAGGTAAGGGATGGATACTGGCCAGTGTTTTTCCTTAGATGGATTGACAGGCAAATATGCCGTGTGTAACGGCTGGATGATGAAGCAAACCTGGATGATGTAGCAATTGCACAACTGCAGGACAGTAGTCTGACTGTGAGAAAGAGGTCTTGAATCTCTTCGTTTCAATGTGGGCCTCCATAATTATAATAAAGGCTGTATAAGAAACCAGGCAATCTATTTAAACTGCCTTCATTCTGTACATTTAGTAATACTTTTGTCCAGAGCAGTTTCTAAACGTCATTTTAGTCGCAAAAATATTTTCCTTATTTCTCATCAGTCTTTCCCAGCTAAATTTAATCTTATTACTCCTCGGTGTAAACCCTTTAAGTAATTTCTTTTTCTTCTAGTGTTTCTATTTTTCAAGCTTCTGTAGGGTCTTACCTTTTTTCCCTGGACCCCCTCCTTCCTCTGACTTACTTATTACCAAGCCAGGTTGCAAACAAATGGTTGGTTGAATCCCTAAAGCAAGTTATGACAGACATGCATAAAACAAACACACGTACACACACCCTGAACTGCCCAGAGCATAAACAGGATGCAGCCAAGGCTCAGCAATTAGTGCTTCTCACTGCTCCAAACTTTGACACATAATAAGATGCTGTGACGTAGCTGGGAGTGTCTTGCTAATCCCAGAAACTTTTTAGTCTTTAAATTGCACAAATGCAAGAAGCTGCCACATCTCCAGGCTGTATTAAAATCTGGANAAAAAAACACCAACCCAAAAAAAAATCTTAAAACTATTTAAAAATACATGTTTTGAATCTCACTGGATCTGATTATTTTTTTGAGCAACCAGTCAGGTCTATAAAGTATGGCAGAGATGTTTTTGACTTAGTATTTTCTAAAGAGATTTTTGTAAATCAGTGTTGCTGACACTGACAAATGCAGGCACAGAGATACACATACACAAAGGTTTTTAAATGTTCTGCTTCTTTGACAAACACAATGTCAGGAAAGAATTGGTTGTGGACTTGGGAGACTGTTTTCTTTGCCTTGTTCTGCTTACTATTTTCTTCATAATGATAGTCAATTCATTTCAAGTCCAATTGGGGGGGTTTATCATAGAGAGTCACATAAATGTGCACAGATGGCCCAGAAACATTTTCAAAGATGCCCATCTATCTAAATTTCAAAGCTGAGCACTTCTTAAAGATCCTATGCAAATTTGGTCTGAATGTCTTTTGCGGGCATTCTCCTTTCTCCCAACTAGAAAATAGGAATCATAAATTCTTTCTTCAGAGTGTGGGGAGGGTGATGCAGAAATTAAATGAGAAAGGTCACTGAGATTGGAATCAAAAAAGAACAGCTTCTAATAATGAACTGGTATGGAGAGATCTTTTGTCAAAAGTATTCTCTGTCATATTGGGACATCACAGAGTGCTCTTAATGTTTTCTCTTTTAATCCCCATACAGTTATGACATCTTTTTAACTAAAAAGTCTCTCACTTCTTCAGCTGCAAGAATAAATCATGTGACAGCCAAGGCCACCAGTGAAATCTGTGTACAGTGATGTACATGATGTGATGCTTTGCTGAGTCAGAAGTCCATGGGGAAGTGGTTCTGGGGCCATGCTTGTGGAATGACAAAGCATTTCTACCCATGGCCATCCTTCGTCTATGAACTGGAATTCATAGAATCCTCAGAGAACCACAGAATGGGTTCGGTTGGAAGGGACCTTAAAGATCATCCAGTCCCACCCTCTGCCATGGGCAGGGACACCTTCCACTATCCCAGGCTGCTCCAAGCCCCATCCAGCCTGGCTTTGGGCACTTCCAGGGATGGGGCAGCCACAGCTGCTCTGGGCAACCTGTGCCAGGACCTCACCACCCTCACAGGGAAGAATTTCTTCCTGATATCCATGCTAAACCTAATAACTGTCAGGTTGAAGCTATTTCCCCTCGAACATCCCTGCCTGATATTTTTTCTATTCATGAAACAATTTCCCTTCCTCTTTTCTGATTCCAGTGAGGTAGCTGCCCCTGTTCAAATACAAAATCAGGTTCACCTCAAACATTTCATGCACCATGGAAAATGGTCCCTATAAGAATTAAACTATCTTAAAATTGCTAGATTGTTAAATTTCCCTGTTTGGGCCTGGCGGGCTGAATACTGTCTTCAGGACTACCACTAGCAGTAACAGAGAACACAACTTTGAGCTTTCTTAGTAGCAAGACCTTTTAATAAATACTATTTAGCTTCTAGGTTAAAAGGAGGTTCTAGATTTCAAATTCTCACATCAAACAGATAAAACATGGAAGCAGCAGGAATAAAACTGCTGAGTTAAGGAGGTGTCTGAAGAAAGACTCATTGCCATGGTCTGCCTGATGTGGTGTTGTTGATTCTGTGTTTCTGTGTCCTACAGAAAGTTTCTAAGGTAAACATGGCCCTGGTAAGGTTTATCAGCAAAAGTGCCATCAAACACCACTTGGTGTGAATTTACCCACAGTGCCTGTGGGTAATTCTTGCTCAGGACTTGCTCTTGAACCGTAATGCTTGCTCTGCAGCATGACCCAATGCTTTGTGGATTCTCAGGGCCCTCTGATGTGAATGTGTGTCTTGCCCAAGGCTAAATCTGCCCGTGCCTGCCCAAGTATACATGTTGGAGATGTATGCAATCGTAGCTGCACGTATGCTCAAAGAGCCTCTTGCTAGAGATAACCCCTCTCTTGTGAAAAGTGGGGATAAAAGATGGGGATAAAAGAGAATATATTTTTTTGTTGTTTTCTCATAAAATTTTAAGATGTTTTCAGCAAACATCCCAGAAGCCTTTGCTGAGTTACATTTTAAAGAAATGTATTAAAAAATAGTATTGTGACTTTATGATGAACACTTATTTACTTGACATAAAGTTTTCCTTAAAATGGCTTGGGTGCAAAATATGTGATTTGTTCCACTCACTGGAGGTAAAGTCCTGTGAAAATACTGACTGATCATCTGCTCTCTCCATCACCAGACAAAAAAAATCCTGTGATCAGAATTCTTTTTTTCTCCCACTATGCATTCTTTCCAATATTATGTCAAGACCTAGAAGAGAGCTGATGAAAATATAACATTTATTTAGACCTTATAGAAAGTGGTGGTTTGTTAAAAAAAAAAAATTTAAAAAGATCCATCTTTGTTCCTCTGGAACTAAAAACTATGACTTACATAGTCTTTTACAGGTATGAAACTGGCCTTCACAATCTTTCAAAATTACCAAATCAAACTGGGGCAAAATTTACATTGAAAATTTGAGATCTGAGCATAGCTGTTGACAAGAAGGCTGAAATTATAACAGCATCAAAGGTAATGGGAATTCTGCCACTAACTTCCCAAAGATCGAATTTAAGCTTTCTGCCCAACAGCATTACTTCTTTTTACAGTCTCCATGGGCACCCACAAATCTGCTGTTCTGTACTTCCCCTTTTCTCCTACATCTGCAATGTCACAGAGTAATCTCTAAAGAGAAGCAGAAGGTAAATACGGTATTTTAAAATGAATCTTGTTTTGTTAAATATAGCAGGTGAAGAGAACATCTGCTCTGGTCAAGTTCCAACTCATTCTTTTATTATTTTTCAGATGCTCATACATTTATTTTCTGAAACTGAAATTTTCAAAACTTTTACTCATGTCATAAAGACATGTGTTTCCATTCCCTCATTCCTGAGTTCTCACGCACACGCACACACACACACAAAAAGGATAAAAAAGAGATTATCCTTTCTCTGTGAAGAAGTTTACGAATGGTTGGAATGCAAATCTTCAAGGTATGCTACTGTCTAAAGTCAAGCTTTATAAATAATGCCAGGTTTGAGATAATAGTTCAGTTATTATTAAATTAAGAGAGTTAACTACCTACATGCATAGAGTAAGACATTTCTGTTCTTTATCCTTGATGCACTTTCTGAGGATTTTAATTAAAGGGTACAAGCATTAAAGATTTGTTAATTTTGTTTCTTCACATAACTGCAGTAATTAAGACTATTTTTTCCAGACAATCTGATTTTTAAATCTCACTAACACTGATGAGCCAGATAGGTCTTCAAGTTGTTCAGTTCAGTTGTTTTTGAGTTTTACCTTTCTAAATAAGCCCATAACAGCCACAGCAAAGGAACCCACCATAAGGATACACGGATACCTGCAAAGCAAACACAGACTGGGAGTCTCACTCAGTGTCTGAGCTGCAGTTTTTCTTGTGTGCTAGAGCCTCCCACAGCTGCTTCCAAAAATTTCACACTGATGCTTTGTGGCAGTGGAGTGTCCTCACATGCTCCTTTCCAGGGAAGATGTCACAAAAGCAGTAATTAAGAATCAAATTGAACATTAAATTACTTTCCAGATTTTTTTAACAGTCAATTCAATAACCAAGGAGCACTGGTTTAGTAATTCCTGCAGTATGATCCCTGGGTATGCCTTCAGGTCTCCCTTAGGCATGGATATCACCTTTGTCCAACAGAAGCAGTTATCATATTTATGAATTCTATTTGTGCTGTACAGCTCTGGGAATATACCCAGGTAGTTTGGCTTTTGTGCCTTACTGCCACAGTGCCTCAGGAGTGCTGTCCAAAAGTGGAACTTATTGTGCACACAGGTGGATGCTTTGTTTTTCAGAGAACAGTCACAGGCATATAAAGGCACAGAAGACAGGAAAATATTTGGCATGAGGCTCATCTCCAAACACAATGAGAGGACTGCATTCTTGGGCTATTTGTATCTTCCCTACCAGTTTGTGTATCTGTTCTGTAAATTCTTCCATCATTTGCCTAATCCCCAGAGAATGACTTTACCTGCAACACTACCTTCCTTTTATCTCCTTTACACTCACAAGGGGCATAGCATGGGACATCTGAGCTCTCGCTTGTCCACACTTTTCAAAGAAAATCTTCCCTGCCCTGCTTCAGTAAATTCACCCTCATTAAAAAAAATTGCCCCTTTTTTTTTTTTTTGTAATTTATCATTCATTTTCTAACCCAAGAGATATAAGAAATGGTTCTTTTTTCCATTATGTTACTTTATTTTATAATCTTAAGTGTGAGTTATCTATAATTTCTATATATGTCTACAGTTTCACATATGTAATTTCTATTACCTTGTTCTATTTTATTACAAAGATAAAACAGCTTTCTGTTTTATCATAAAA
Organism: Ploceus nigricollis; assembly: GCA_013399945.1. Taxonomy (NCBI): domain Eukaryota; kingdom Metazoa; phylum Chordata; class Aves; order Passeriformes; family Ploceidae; genus Ploceus; species Ploceus nigricollis. Next base: position 34,443 of record VXBC01000514.1, on the reverse strand, counting down.
CCATAAAAAAATTCATTTGTAGACTACTGGTCAATTCTGGCCGTGAACAATTTGTCTGATGAATATGAATCTTTGAGAGTCAAATCTCTCTGAGTTCTATTGTCTTTCTCCAAATACTGATCATTGCCTTGGAGTATTATGTGTGTCACAGATCTGTTTACTGATTTTTGTGACTTCTGACAAGCTCTGCAAGACATTCTGACATAAATCCCTGTTTCAGCATTCCCCCAGGCCCATTTTTCACAACTTTAGAGCTTTCCTTAGAGGAGGGAAACAACAAGTTTTATAGCTTTGTTTTTAAACCTTTTTGATTGTCCTACCCTTTCTCATGTTTTAATATTGTTCTGTAATGAAATGGCCAGAAACTACTGAAAACAGCAAGTACATTAAAATGATCTCTTAAAAAAAATCAGATTATCATCCGGGGGTGTCTCTGAGGCTGATGTCTTTTGTTCACATATACAGACTAATGTGCTGTTCCAAATGTTATCTGTTGTTTTCCATACACCTAGGGGAGTTTGACTTGACCAGAGTCATTCTGCTTTTCAATTACTCTGTTAATTTTACTGGTGATATAATACATTTTACAAAGCATTGAGATGTGTTTCAAGGGCTATCTTACTGGCAGCACAAAATATAACTAAAAAAAATTCAGGTAGACTCTGAAAAAATGTGGATCCCTGTGGCTGCTTGCTTGAATGGTGAATGTTGAAGGTTATAGCAGCAACGTTGAGAAACTGTAAGAAGTGAATAGTGAGAAGACTTTAAAAGAGTAGAATTGCATGCCATGGCGTCTGAGATGCCTACAGCAGAATTAAAAGTGGGGAGATTTCCAAAAAGTTTGGGCAGATTTTTCAAGACATGAAATTGATGCAACTGAAATAGGGAAACAGGAGATTTTAGCTTTTGCAGCGTCCATTCTGTGTCACCCTTCATTGTTTCAACTGCCAGGAAAAAGGACAGATAGGGATGAGTCACTGTCACTCACCAGCAGAGCACTTGCCATGCCAACTCTGACTTTCCAGAGCTCAATTTGGAGGCCAAAGGAACTGACAAAGAGCTCTCCTGCCTTTGCTCTCCTCTCACCTCAGACAAACCACCATGAAATCAATAAATGGAAACAGTTTGGTAACTTCCATACTAAACTGCTTTAGGAGAAGAAACAGTTTTGTTATACCTTTAGAGCAGCTTGAAGTGGTGTATTAAAGAGGTTGCTCTTGGGTGATTTCACCCCCTCAGGTGTATGTATCATAGCATGAGAAGCTCACATATTCTGTAAAGAAAATAAGGAAAATAATGAAACAAGCCTTAATCTCACTGACTGGCTCTATGCAGGACAGAAGTTCAGGCTTCATGCAAGCTTTAAAAATGCTGTATGAATAATTTCTTTTACCATTTGGGGAGAGAGGGAGGTGAGGAAAGATGAGTTTAAATATATAATTTAAACATCTTCCAAGAAGAAATGGAGCTTTCAGTGATGTTTGAGATGGCAACTGCTTTTTTAATGCTAAAATGGCATAGCAGTAATGGAAAATATGCCTCAGTGGAAAAAAAAAAAAGAAGGAGGTTTCATCATTAAAGGTGTGGCAAAAGGTTTTGTAAATTAAATCATAAATCAGTCAACTTTTAGTTCAATTAACCCAGCCAAAAATACTCCTATTAAAAAAGTCACTTCAGAGTTTAAGGAAAGCCATAAATCATTGCCTAATCACAGTTTTTAGTACCTTAGAATAAAGTACCCTCCCAGTACTGCCCACCATGCTGGCGTGTGAGTGGAGTTAATAGGGAGCTTGCCAAAAGTTTTGAAGTGAAAACCATAGGGGTTGTACTCTTTCATTCAAAAAGCACATTAAAGACCTTGGCTATAAATCTTAACATGACCTGTGGCACTGTTTAATCAATTTACTTCATGGTCTCAAAGGAGATGGTGTACGTCTCAGCCTGTGGTCCCTTTCTGAACATACACAGCAGACCCCACCACATCCCCAACAAATCCAACTGCTAATTATGAATAAATTCACTCTCTTGTTTTAATTAAAGCAGTATTTCTTATTCTATTTAGTGACACCGCGTCAGGTTACTCAGGGCTCTGTTTATAGTGCAGGGAACAGGTGGAACAAGTCAAGATGTCATGGCAGGCAGCGAGCTCTAAGAAATGAAAGTTGGCTTCCTATCCAGTTTGCAGTAATGTTGTGTACTATGGACACCAGCCTTGTGCAGGGTTTTTACACATTCATGTAAAACTTACATGTCATTTTTCAGAGAAAATCATCCACCTGAGGTGGAATCTGGGAAGAGAACAATGGATGCATGCCAGATAACATAAAACATCCTTTTTCTGAATCCACCTGATCCAGAGAGCAGGAAGTCATAGAAACACTGCAGAAAAAGTGACTCTGCTGTATCCTGGGCCTCTGATTAGGGACAGAGAGGAGCATTTTGAGCCTCTTACTAGCACTGAGTGTCAGCTTCTCATGCAGGGAAGGAAGCCTGACACAGCTAGAGCTGCTCCTCGTCCTCCACAGCACCCAACAATTACCTGCTGCTCGTTATCATCCAGCACTAAACTGCTGCTCTGCAATCACTGCACAGCTGAACCATGGTCATGTCCACTCCAGCTTAGCATAGATGAAGGATGAGCAAAAATTGGAGTCTGTCCTAGATTGCAATGTAATGTGTATTTTATTTGCCATCTGTTAGAGGTGTGGCAGTTATCTTCTGTTAATTGGGCAGTTTTCTTTATCTCTTCCACAAACCAATCCTCCCTCCAGGGACACNTAGCAGACACCTGTCTTTTCAAATCAAGACATGATGTCTACAGGCTGAGATTTTCCTCAGCATTTCATACAGGGTTTATCCTGGCTTTCTCCAGGTGAATAAATTTTTAATCAGGCTGATTTGAGGGGTTTTTTTTAAATGACGTTTTTTATGAGTTGTTTCTGTCTTTTTTCAGAATTATAATGAGCAAACTCTCTTTTTTTCCCAAGCCTTTGGGAACTGAAAGCATGTGTCTAATCCCATCACCCTGTTCTAAAGTTAGAGGGTGTTCCTAATGGCAGCAGTAATGCAAAGATCCACTGTTTCCTAGTATTTTCACAGCAAAGATCCACCATTCCCTACTACTTTCACAGCAAACATGAATAATTATCTATTTCTAAGGTATCAAGAGATTTAGCTGATATTCATCTGAGCTCAGCAATTTTATAGGTTGAATGTGTTTAGGGGAAAAGAAGCTCTTCAAAAACATGTCTCAAACATTTATGACTGTGTGCAACTTTGATTTTCCTCTGAAAGCCAAATATTTCTGACACCCCTCCCTCCCCCCAAAAAAAAGCACCAAAACAAAACAGCATAACATCTTTTCCATTTGCAACTGTGGAAAAAATATCTAAGGCCAGCCTAATGAATTCAGGATTAGTCATTATGATTCACTTCACATTGTAACCTTTCCTATATCTAGCTATCTAATTTCCTTCCGGAAACCTATAGTTAGTTGAAAACAGAACAAATCTAAGGCCTCAGTCTTTATATTTTAGATTTCATATTGAGTGATATTTTGTGGCCTCTTGCTGGCTGAAGATCCATGACTTATTATCTGTGGAAAGTCCAACAAGCTCCTTCTGACTTTAACAACCACTAATCTTCAAACCCCTCCATTGTTCTGCATTCCCACCAGCCACAGAGCACTGTGGTCAAGACAAGCTCAGTGCTAGAAAAGAGTGCAAAGTAATTGTTTGGTTTTGGTTTAATTCCTCTTCTTGTACGGTTTTCAGCATGCAGCCTCTTTTTTTTCAGCTCTAGGGTTGGGTTTTCTTTTAGTCATTAATAACTTAATTCAGTTTTCCACATTTTCTTATACTTTTCCCTCTTTATGATACTGTTGCCTGCTTCAAAGGGAATTGAATTTCTTTCATGGCATGTTTCTACTGCTGGATTTCTTTCATAGTATATTTTTTTAAGTTTATCAGCTCTGATTTTTTATTCTTTATAGTGGTTTGAAAAATGTATTTGCTGCTCATGAAATGTACCAGACCATGACAGCAGCAGAGACAGACATTTTCTCTTTCTGCTACCCTTAAGGTACAAATTTGAACTCTACAGCACGAGGCACTTCTAGAAACTTTTCCATCTTCACAAGTATCTCAAATAACATGTAATCTTCCATTTGATAAAAAAAAATTAATAATGTATTTTACCTTCATGAACAGAGTGTCTTGATTAAAGACAAAGAAATATTCAAAGCCTGTGTATGGTCATTAAAGTTTTGCTAATGCTCTCTCAGGAGAGGCAATGAAGCAGAAGGGAAAGAACTTAAATGGGGAAAGAGAGGCCATACCCAAGTACTTTTCTGGCAGCAAAGGGAGAACCATTGCTGTAGCCACAACGTGCAGTCAGAAGGATTTGTCTTGTCTTCCCAGGTAGGCTTAGAGGACAGGACTAGATATGCTTTGCCTAGTAAACAACTCTTCTCATTTTTCCACATATAACTTGGAATAACTTGCCCCAGTAAGTCCTTAAAGCTGTGATTACAGATCTCAGGGACCAGGCTGAGAGAACTCAAGGAGAAAACAGAACAAAGGGCCATGAGCAGTGGAACACAGCATGCTTGTGTTTGGAGACCCTGTGTCATTTTTCTGGCCAACACATGCTCCTTGTACCTGGTGTGGCATTGCTCAGCAGAAAGAGTTTTCTTTTCAGGGGGGCTGAGACCACCCAGATGTTTAGGAAAGTAACTTGGGATACATGGCCACCTCAGGCTGAACAGGAGATTCCCTACTGCTGCTGAGAATTTATGTCATATTCATAAAAGGGTCTCCAGGCAGCCAAGATGAGGAGACAGCCTTTCCAGGAGTTTCTTAGGACTCTCTTGTATAATTCCAGTTTCTGCTTACATACCACTGATGAGAGTAAAGAGCAGCTGTTAAATTTTCCCTCCTGCGTGTGAGCAATAAAAACTCCTGATTTGCCTTGAAGCCCCTCAAATGGACTCCCCAACGCTGTCAGTGAATCACAGATAAACCTGCACTCTGCCTGCTTGAAAGTCAGCAGCAGCTTCAGGCATTGCCGGGCTTTCCAAGTCTGTGCGGTCACCCCATTCATTACTCATGAAAGAGACAGTGAAAGACCCAAATCTCAGTGGACCCTCTCATCTTTACTTTACTCTGTTTGTTTGCTTTGCCATAACACAAGCAGTAGCCCAGGCAGTCTCAGAGGAGCCCACGGCTCTTAAGACTAGGTTTTCTAGAAAGAGCATTCAACTTCTGGGTTTCCATGAGCCTTGTTTTTGAATTAGTTCAGCCAAGATTTTTATCCTCTCCACCACCCCTTCTTTCTTAGCATGAAATCTAGTAGAGGCAAAGTAAAAGTGTCTCCATTTATTTGTTTATAATATATAAAAATAACAATCAATCTATGCATAAATGAAAAGTACTTCCTGTAAGTTTCTAAAAGCTCCCAAAAATAGTCTCAGGACTCAGACAAAATTAATATGTTATGTAGCCAGAGTTTCCATGAAAGCATCTGTACCTGGGTGTCTGTACAAGTAAAATTGTGCAAATAACTACAGGCTCTTTTCTGGCCAAAAAACTTTAACATCTCAACACATGTGAACTCCTTTTCTTACTGGAAACATGGCAGTAACTTTCTCTGTTTTTCCCAGAAAGCTCTTCAAAGCAGTGCTGATGTAGAGAGAGGCATGATGTTTCATTAGCATTCTGTGACTGTTGTGGTGTCCTCAGAGCCAGCTGCCTCTGCTCAGTTATCCGAGGCACAGACTCATGTGCATCATGGCTTTCCCGGGCTAGGGCCATCTGGCAGGGTTGGCTGCCAAGCAGAGGGAGTGGTGGGACAGGACAAATGTCTCTGGCTCAGACTGTTCATTGCAGGGTCCAATTAATTCAAGCTTTCTTTCTCCTGGGTGCAATAGATTATTGGTGGACATGATGCAAAGCAACTTGTAGCTCGTTGTTTTATCTCTGCCACAGAGCAGCAATACCCTGTGTTGGGATGGGTCATCCATGGGAGAAGTAACATCTCAAATTGCCACAGCTTATGCCCAGGGGAATTTTCTGTCAGTGTCCAGAGACAGATAGGATAGTAAATTATTATAGCATGACATGAACTGCTCAAGATTCACAAACAGAGCCTGTGGCTCCCAGAATATTGAAAAAGCAGCAGTACAGCAGTGTAGCTGGTGATGTGCTGCTCTAGAATGTGCTTTCTAGTCAAAGTCCTGACAGGTGCTTGTTCTGCAGCCACTGTCGCTTGAAACTCCCATCCCTCATCTGAACTACCATGGTCCCTCACCATCAAAAGACTTCACATCAGATAGAGCCTGTGAAAGCACATCAGCTTTCCAGGGTGCTCTCCTCTGCTGTCCTCTGCTCGGGGAGGTACTGTGTATTTCTGCTTCCAGTCTTCCCCAGGATTCTGCTAATGAGCATCCTGGAAGCCTGATTAAGCTTAGCTTTTGTCTTGGGGAAAAAAATATTATGACCTCAGGGCAAAAGAAGCAGAAAGGGCAGTCTGTAAATGTAACTCACCAGAAACAAATAGTGGAGGGTTATGTTTTGTAGGGAAGTTTTGGTGTTGTCGCTGATCTTTGAAAGGCTCTTTTGGTAGCTTCTGTCACCAGAAGAGTGGCATTCCTTCACTTCTTTTGTATTTATTTTTATATATATGAGCAAATAAATAAATAAATCTCCCCAGCCAAATAGAAACTCTTCCTCCCAACTGCTTTCATAAAAAAGTTAAGTAAACAGATAGGCCTCCTAGCATGTCTGAAGGGGATGCTGGATCATATTGCAGGCCACAGCTCTCTCTATCATCCAGCCAGGATTCACAGCTTTGATGTACGGAAAACAGCATTTAAGCTAAATCTCTGGGTAGCCCTGAAATCACACACAATTGGCTCAAAAATAGAGGCTGGGCTAACTACTTCCCCTTACACTGTACTGGCAGGTTTACATCCAGGAGCCCCTCCTCAGTTCCCTATGCATCATCCAGGTCAAGCACATCTGGCAGCATTCACTCCCCAGGAATTAGGAGCCCCAGCCGTGGTGTTCAAAAACAATTACTGCTCCTTTCCAGCTGAGAGAGCAACAGATTCTTGTGCAACGCTATCTCTCCCATTACCACACAAGAAGAAAAAAACTCAGACATCCTAAAAATATCTTTGAAAATCTTTTGGGAAGATCAGGCTTCTTGTGATTCACCTTTGAAGGTGCTCTCAGGCAGGCTTCAGGGCATAGGTGCAGGAATGAAGATGTCACGGCTTGTCATTGTGATTTTCCGTCTAACACTGGAGACAATAATACAGACACTGGCATCATTTGCTCACTTGAAGAACTTTCCAATATATAACACAGTTATCAGGCAGCTATTCTGCAAAGATACTTAGAGCAGGATACATATGTTGGAAGCTGAAGGAAGCAAGAGAGGACACCAAGCTGTGTTCTCTATAGAGCATGTTATTTTAAAAGAACAAAACATAAGCTTTTTTTTTTTTCTGTCTTGCAACAGGAAGTTTCTGGTTTTGTCTGCTGGCGACTTATTATTTCCAAGTACAAGACAGTCTTCCTTGGGGTATATCTTTTAGATGGAGTAGTTGGGCAATAGAAAGGAGAACTGCCTCTTTTCCTTGCCCAGACTGCTGGACAAGCGGGAAAGTTCCTATTGCTCCTTCCCTGGGAGAATCTGAACAGATAAATCCTGGGGTAGGGGGACAGCAAACATCAACTCTGAGTCAAGGAGAAAATCATGGGCTGCTGAGGAGAGCAGGCAGCAGGCACAGAGCCAGGCCTCCCAGGTGATGGGAAGAGAGGAGCTGTTCCCAGGGACCCAGAAAAGCCTGTACAGAGCTGCTGTATCCCAGAAAGAAGCAGATGGTGCACATCAAAATCCTGACATGCTATGAGCTAACCTCAGCAAAATTATCACCTCCTCCAATGGGCAGGGAGAATTATTGTCAAATTCCTGTATTTTCATATTTGTTAACCTGAACACCTTCGTTCTCTATGTTGTAAAAAGATCCCTGCTTTCATTTAGGTTCTCATAAGCTGTGGAATTTTGGAATTCCTTTTGGTGTTCTAGGGGAATTCTTGCTTTAAGGAAAATATACAAGCAAGTCTCCCTCAAACTTCTGTCTGCTTCAAGATCCTGTAATAACCATTTTAATCCCAACTTTGGTCAGGTCTAAGTCTAAAGTAAAAGATTGTGGTATTTTTTACTAAAAGAGTGGTAAGAAATTGCTATCTTCCAAAAACACATCAGCGAAAATATACGGCACTTTATATCTTAGCTTCAATTCCTTCTCCTTTTATGAAAGCTGTCCTGAAAATTCACTTCTCTACTTTCAACTGTTCAAAGAGAAGTCTCCTGTGTCAACCATTCCTGAAGGTGGTAAGTACAAAAATATGGAAAGTAGTTATCTCTTTTATTTTTACTGTAAATTTGCAAAATTTGAAAATTATGTGAATGAAATATACATCTAATAACCAAAAAAAAAAGCAACTGACAGAAAAGTATTTTGCTGCTGACTGAAAAACAAACAGTCTACAACCCAACTCTCAAAAACCCAAAGAAATAAAACCAAAACCCAAAATGAAACAACAAACACACAGACACACACAATGATTTTGTAGCTTTGGAAATAAGAAAATAAGGCTGGCAAAAAAGGTTCCTCAGGCCCCATATCTTGTCTCTGGCAGTGAAAATTATTATCTACTTACCAAAAAACCAAAAAAAAAAAGTATAAGAAACAGATGCCTATTTCTTCTAGGTGGGATTGTTCCCGTTGTATGCGGTCTCATCCTCTGGAAGCCAATGGTTTGGAGAGTTCCTGATCAGAGGATGAAGTGTTGGATAGATACCAGATTCATACCATGGCTTTCTCCCAGAGTTTGTTCTGTCAACATTTTATTCACTGTGATGCCATAATTTTTAAATAAGTGCAACCAAGTACTGCTGTCTGTTCAGCCATGGATCAGATACTGGATCAATTTAGAAGGAAATTACTGTATCACAAAAAAAAAAAAAAAGGTGTGAGAAAGCTGTCATGCAGATTTGACCTCCAGAAATTATTTTGCCTGATAGATGTGACTGCAACCTCCCTTCCCATTGGTTTCATTATTGTCCTAATCTCAGGTTGCAAATAGGTTCCTGAAATGCATCAACTTGAAGAGTCAGTGAAAGATAACTCTCTGCTGAGAGGAAATACTTCTCTGGTAGGTAAGCCAGTGGCAACTGGAAAATATTTCTGGACTATAATAGATTTGTTCCCCAGATTCCTTGGGAACTTGTAAATACACTTTGAACACAGGAACCACAGCAATTGGGCAAGAGTATTTCACTTAACAGCAATCAGTGGTTGTGCTTCAGAGAATACAGAACATTCCCATAATGAATCTGTGGAGTGGGAAATAAGAGAAAAAGGCCAACTTCTTATTTTGTTTCCTTCTTTTAACACACATGGCCTGAGTTTGCACTGAGAGGGAAAATGGGATATTCTGGGTACTTAGCTTAAAAAATAAATACAGCCAGTTTTTCTAGCATTTGTCTTAAGAATTCTTAAACACATAATTAAACTACTTTTTCCTTTACTATCTCTTATTGAACCCAAAGACCACCCCAAACTTTGTAGGAATAGCAGAAAACAGATTGCATCTTTCATCTGCTTTTTGGGCCTGATGCTAAAAAGGGAGATATAGGGTTTTGTTAAGCATATGTTTGTTAATTACTTTTTTGTTGCTATACTTGAGACAAGGAGGAAGATGAGAAAGTGGGAGATGTGCCAGATGGACTCAAACAAGGAAGTATCAAGTGAAGAAGTGGACACCCACAGTTACGAGCTGAAAAGATATTCAGTTCTTTTCCTGTTTCTCTGAATTTCAGTAGTAGTGTGAGGTCCTGGATTGACAAGCCCAGAGACTTGGGTCTTCTGTTTAGCCACAGAAACATTAGACTCTGGGTTAACTTTCTGGGGTATTTAAAAATTAAAAAAAAAAAATAAAAAAAATAAAAAAACCCCACCAAAAACAAAACAGCCACAGCACTAGAAAGACTTGAAAAGACTGAGTGGGGGAGAAGAGGGTGAAAGGAGGGGTGAAGAAGGAGTTGTGTATCAAAAGATTAACTAGACAGCATAAAGCAATGGAAACCAAAGGAGGCAAGAGGAATCCCATGCAGTATTCCCAGCCACAGGATGAGAAAGGGGAGCAGCTGGAATGTGCTCACCAAGATGTTGAGCCGGCAGGAGGGCAGCCCAGGCTGCAGCGAGGGAGGGTGTGCTGCAGGACAAGGTGGGGGTCTCTGCCAGCACTCGCTCCAGCGCTGGGTGAGACAGGTAGGAGGGAGGCAGGGGGCCTTTTCAGGAGAGTGATTTCTCCTGGGGTTTTGTGGGAGAGGGAGGGAGAGCTGGGTTTCTCCCTGCCCTCGGTGGTACTGCACTTTCTCAGCCCAGCTGACAGAAAGGACCAGTTACACAGGAGACAGGTCGGTCCTTGGAGCAGAGCTACAAATGATTAATTGTATCAAGAAAAAGAAACAGTGTCTTCTTGCTGAGCTTTGTAACGGGCTTCATATAAATTTGCGTGAAATATTATGTGGGATTACTGCAGCCAGCCAGGAGTTTGGCTGCAGGAGCCAAGATGGGAGCCCGGCCAACAGGAGAAGCAGGAGATGAAGTGGATCGCATTTGCCAAGGCCAGGAGGACAGCCAAACCAGAGCTACAGTAGCATAGTAATGAGAAATGGGAATTGCATTCAGCATCGGTTCTTCTTCTTATCATGATCGTTAATGCTCTGCATCTAATTGTCCTGCCCTCCTCCCCAGCCTTGCTGCAGGCCACAGCAGAATGTGGGACAATAAAAGGTAGAGAAACAGCATGGAGCTGTTTAACAGCATAGAGGTGGAGCCCACAGCTGGTGCTATATGAAACCATTTACCCCACCCTAGTGCAGACCAGACGCTGTAACAGATGCTCCCTTCTTGAGCAGCAGAAAGGTGAGCAGGACAGAGGTGACACAAAATGCCATTTTCCAGGTATTTGACTCACAGCAGCACGTCAAAGACGACTAGGGAGAATTGGGACTTCAGGGTGGCATTTGTTTGATACTCCTGCTTTCTCTGACTCCTGCACAGTTTGTGCTCACTTTGGTTTCCATCTTCTTCCCATCTGGGTTCCCAATCCTCTCCAAAACAGATCCTGTCCTTCAAAGCTGGAGAGGGCTGCAAGGCCAGCTGGACCTCTGGCTCTTGTCCTATGCCTGTACCTGGGGAGACTCTGGTTGATTTAAGCAGAAACGTCTCACCTGGAGCTTCACATTATGAGCACACAAAGTGTGGCAAAATTTGAACTGCATATCTCACCCTTATTTCCTTTGGGGAAGAGATTGCACTCTCACACGTGAGCTTTTCTCAAGAAATCTGTTTTTGGATCCAGACTTGGCATCCTCCATCTATAACAGCCTGAACTCAGACTCTTCCCCCAGAAATAGTTCAGATTTTGAACAACTTTGTGCTTTGGGACTCTTCCTAGGATTCCTGATTCTGCACAAAAATACCTTGGCCTTCATGAAACCAATAACTGTCGACGAAAGCCCCGAGCAGATTTTCCCAACATGCATATTGTCACAGCTGAGCTACACACTGAAGGTGCTCTGCAGGCAGCAGCCCCTCCTGGCAAGCCAAAAGGAAACCTTGTCATTATCTGTGCCAAATGGAGTGGCACGAAGCCTGTCTCAGCCACACCTCATGCTCTGCCCACCTCCAAGGCCTTCACACCCAAGGATGTGCCGCTTTCCCTTGGGATCAAGACTTTCTTGGCAGGGCTGGGAAGTGGGGCATACTCAAACCATTGTGGAATAACCTACAGTCCCAGTCTGTGTGTGCAGACAACCTCCAGCCTGGCTAAGGAAAGGGTGTGTTTTTTCTTTATTTCCCTCCAGCTGGAATCAAATGTGAAATCTTCTCATAAACGCATACTGAGAGATTCTTGTTTTCTCGAAGGACACAGGGCAAAGACTTGAATTTCTTCTCCCAGCCAACACTGAGGGAGTTCCCCTCCTGGAGGGAGGGTGCCTGCCAGCCTCGTGGGGCATCAGAGTGCCTGGAAAAGGGCAGCACCAACCAGGAGCACCATGTGCCTCCGACTCAGGATTCATCCCTTTGCTCTCCAGCAGACATCACTGCTGCTGCTGCTGCTCCCCATTGTGTCACCTGGTCAGTGTGGCTTCTCACCAGTCCTTATTTGTGAGGAAAGGGACACCTGGTATGTTGTGCCAACACTTCTGCTAACTCTAGGGTTTTTTTTGAGATTGCCACTGTCCAGAGAAGCTTTGGAAAAGGTCATCATGCACAGCTTCCATTAAATGGTTCAGGAACTGTTATGTTCCCATGTGCATAGAAACATATATTAAAAATATTGCACATGTAGTCTCACTACAAGACCTAAACTATTTAGAAGAAAAACCCACCACTAAAGTAGCTCTTATTCAAAAAAATATTTGAAAATGAACTGTTTTGAGGTTAAGAAAAAAGGTTCCCTGTAGAAGTAGACATCCTGAAAGAGTAGAATGTACACAGCTGGGATATCTCTCTTGTTTTGTTTTCATTTCCTTTTGCAGTCTTTTTGTATTTTAATAAGTTCGTTTGGGCACTGCGAGCCAATGTTGGCTGTGCATCTATGTTCACTAGACTGCCTGTGGCTCTTCCCTTGCAGAAATCAGGTAAGTACCAAGCTCTGTCCAGAACCGCCCACAACCCCAGAGTGGTAGTTTTGCTTTGATTTGTTCTCATGCACTGTCCCTGTCGCAGAAAACCGTTTCTTAACTTGGTCTGAACTGAGACAGAGTGAAAAGTAAATTGTTTGTTCTTTCCCTTGAGGCTGAGCCCAGAGTTCTGTTTTCTTAAAGTGTTCGAATCAGCTTCAGGTTTTGTGTTGTGGCCAAATATCATTATCTGTATTTCTCTTTTTCAACAAAAGAAAATTTTTTTTCACTCCTCATACCTCTTACTTCTAAGATAAAGAGATGTATTTCTGTCTGTCAGCTGATGAACTTTGTTTCCATTTCCCTGAGCATCTTCTGAGCAGCTATCCAGCCTTCCTCTCTTTTGTCATCATATTTTGCAATCACATATGTAGGGTGTCAGGCAGAAGCCTACCTAGGCTCTCTCTAGGCTACCCAGGTCTTTTATTTCACGTCTGGAATACAAGTAGCAAAGATCAACTCCCGTGTGCATGGTATCCCCTCACCCTTCTAGCTTTCTCCAAGAAGCAAAACTCTTCCAACTGCACCCATGAAAGCATTTGCCTACAAAAAAGAAAAAAAATTTATTAAGTGATCCTTTCTGGTTGGTTTTGCTGCCTTTTTTCACTCTGCACAGAGTGCCCTGATAAATAAACAGACAGGTAGAGACTCCACACCCTAGTAGGGAGGAGAGTCTTTACTCCTGGCAGGCAACAGCCTGATACAATGTAAGATTAAGCAGCAGCAGGAACGTAGCAGACATGTGATCTGAGGTAGAGAGAATTGGAGTTGAAAGCTGAGAAATAAGCCAGTTTGTCTGGGCTCCTCCATAAAAGAGCTGCTGCTGTGACAGATACACAGCCTAATGGCACTTGAAGGGGTTAATATACCTGGAAAGTGCATTTTCAAATGAACTCCTTTTCCTCTTGGCCTCAGCATAAGGCAGTGCTCTATTAGACTTGACCTTTCTTAATGTGAATTAGCAGCTCAGTGGAATAGGATCCAGAAGCCAGAGTCCCTTCCCTCTTCACATCCATGCATTAATGTAACAAAAGCAAAAAGGTGTCAGGAAGGCTAAGAATAACTGAACAGATCTTGTGCCAATTTGGAAAAAATATAGGACCCTCCAGAAGTGGAAGTAACTTGGTTGCGTCTGAAGTCTAGGTGAGGCAGGCATTTTAACTCACCCACCTCCAAACCGCAAAAGAAAATGAAACATGGGCAAATTCAGGTACTGAATTTAAAATAAAAAATAAATAAAATAAAATGAAACTAGTCAGTTCATCATTTTGGTAGGACAAACAAGAGGAAATGCCAAATTATGTCTCTAGAATATAAATTACCTTTTCTCTCCTGAAACAGATTTGCTCAATGCCCTTCAATAAAAGTACTCCCTCGCCTCATTTCCACTGATTTCCTGGGAGGGTTTCCTCACCCTCAACATTCAAAATGTTTCATCAATCTTGTCACCTTGGTTCTATCCTGTCTCATGAGGAAATGGATGGAGCCCAGCTAGACACGAAGATGTGCCATCCAGGAAACCAGCCCAAAACTGGTATGTTTAAAAACGTGTTTGAAGAGAGCACACGACGACGGGGGGGTGGAAAGGGAGTAGGGGATGTTTTTCAGCCAATGCTTTACTTTCTCCCTTCTTCTCACAGACACTTGCTGTTGTCCAGCAGCTCAGAGAAAGAAATACTTTTTTTTTTCTTTTTTTCAGTGGGGGTAGGAACAAGCAATGATAACCAGATCCTTATGGCACATCTGTCTTTAGGTCCCTATGGGAGCCGCAGCTGTGCAAAGAGGGGAGAGTGAGGCAAAGGAGGTGGAAGGGGGTGGTGTCCAACTTCAACTTTCTAGAGATGGAGTTATTTTAAGCAATATATTTGAAACAAAAACCCGTGTGTTCTCCGTTCTGCAATGCACTGGGCAAAGCTCAAACACCAGGCTGGGTTGCCCGGGGTCGCAGGCCCCGCCAAAAAAAACAGAGCTCTGAGGTGGGTCTGAGGCAAAGCTGGTCACCGGCGAGGAGCAGTGACGCGGCCAAGCCAAGGGAGCGTGCCCTGGTTGGTAAACAGGGCCCGCAGCATTGACGGCCCCTCTGGCATTTCCCTTCCCGCACACCGCGCGCTCGGCATGCGCTACTGCCCGCAAATGTTCCGTGAGGCGTGGGCGAGGGGTGGGGGCACATGAGCTTTGTGTGCCTTTCAGTCCGGGCTTGGCTTTGGTCTGTTTTTCAGGTTTCAATCCACCCGGGCCTGGCTGGACGCTGTGCCAGCGAGGGGAGCGTCACGCCGTCCTTCAGGCCCATCCAGCCTCGGGGAGGCCGTGTCCAGTCACACGCTGCTTCCCCGGCAGCAGCTCCCACCATCGCACCTCGGCCCCCTGCACCTATAAAATCCCACTCCCACACGCACTCAAAGGAAAGATTTTATTCATGGTTCCACACCGAGCTTAGGTATGGATGTAAACTTCCTCAAAGGTGACATGTTTTGAGACGGGGAAGCATTGGTTCAAACACATCCTCAAAAGCCAGGTGTTACTGTTAATTGAGTTTTAAAAGCTGTCTCAGATCAGAAAGGCATTAAACTCCATTTTCAGGTAGAAATAAACCAGCTGCTTTTCCAAGAAACTCAAAACTGTCACATTGGTTTTGACCAAGTGGAAAATCACTTTCTTCTCACATGTTACGAAGGAAAATGAGTGCAAGGCAGAAGGATTCCAATCTGCCAGTGGGTTTTGGGGTGTGCTTACAGGCTGCTGAAGTTTTGGGATGCATATGAGAGAGAAGGGGAAACCCAAGGCCATCTTAGAGACTTGAGAAAATAATGGCAAAATCCTCACCCTATTTTCTTCCCTGGCTGCCTTCTTGGGAGGCAGACTGACATTTTCATGGGTTGGGGGAACAATCAGAGAGGGAGAAAAGAGATAATCAGTACTTTAAAAATACTGTTAAGTATTTTAAGATACAGATCTTCAAGCATGCAGATGCTACAGCAGTTAAGCTTTGTGGAATTTCTTATGGTTAAGGGCAAGTTGAGGAATAAAGCTTAATTCAAATGCCCTTTGTTCACTAAATTATTATTTTCCATCTGAATTTGCTGAATGCCAACAACTCATAGTCAGTGGGGAGCAGAGGGTACTCAGCATTCCTGCGAACTAGCCCCAGGATGTATAAGTATTGCATTAAGTCTCCTTAACATTTCACAGATTTGGTTGATTTTCAAGATCTTTAAAGCATGACACCATACATTTGTCCCATTTTTCTCTCCCTTCGGTGTGGGTGTGTGCCCATGGTGAGAGTGCTGGTATAAGAATTTATCTCAAAAAGCAATCTTTAAATCCAGCCTCTTGTTTTCCCAGGGGTATTTGTTTACATAAAAGGCTTTGTTGTGGAAGCAAGCACTAATGTGTTTGAAAATCTGTCACAGAGTAATTAATATATCCTCACTGCACCAAGCTGTTGGATAAGTTAGCATTATCCCCATACTGCAGCAAGAGAAGCAAGAAACAGAAATTAACCCATGAGGGGCCTAAGGAGGCTGTCAGAGAGCCAGAAAAGGAACACAAATCTCAAGAATTAACAGGCTAATGCCTTAACCACATGAATATCCTTTCTAAAGTTTGATTTGTTGCCATATCCTTTTTCTGCTTGATCACTTAGGACAAAATTACCTGTCCCCAGATAACATTTTATATGTTGGAACTAAAAATAGGAATTCTCCTCTCCTACTCTTAAATTGTAGCATTGTAAGCGTACAGCATGAGAACTTGCGGGAAAAGAAAACTTCTAGGGTTCAAGAGGAAAAACAGATAAAGACCAAGTGAACAGTACAGAGGGAAAGAACCTTTGGTAGAGTGTGCAAGGGATCCACCTTCAAATACTTCTCACAATTTAAGGCTTTTCTTGCTGCCTCCCTCCATGCCCTTCGGACAAATAAACATGAGATTGAAGATCATTTGTTTTAATCCTCACAGGTGATGTGCAAGCATGTGCAAAGGTTTGCCATGCTACTCCTTTAATAGGCATCCAGCCACCTAGTGGGAGAGGCACAGACCAAAAGCTGCAGAAAAACAATCAAATATCCTCCATTCACTTCCTAAGGTTTTGCCCTTACCTTGAAACACAGCTTTGCATGAGTTTACAAGTGACCATAGAGCCGAAGAAAGGCTGAGGCTGGTGATTTTTCTGTTGTCTTTTTAATACAAAAAATACTAGATTCTTTAAAGACAACACTGTCACCTCAAGTTAGTTTTCCAACAGCTTTGCAGTGCCAGTTCCAGACCTGCCAAGTCTCACAGTCTCTGGTTGAAGATTCCCTCAGCTGTCTCCAGTCTCACAGTCCGTCAGTGCAGGGCTGGCACTTCACTTAGCATCACATCACAGCTTCTCTCTGGCTCTGGGACCATCTCATACCGCATGGCACAAAATTGTCTGCCACCCATCCACTCTGGTACCAGGGTTTTCAGATAAGAGGTGATTCATCCACTATGTCCCACTGAATCTACCATCCTATTTTCTTCTGAGGAATCTGCATAGGGAAAAACCCTTTAAGTGCAGGATGTCTTTAGCCATGGCAAGAAAATCCTCTCCTACACCTCTCTTTCTGTTGTGCTTTCACATTTGTAAAATGGGTAGTGTTTAGCTGTTTTATTGAGCGTTGCTACTGCCAGTGCCTGCTTTTGTTAAATTAGAGCTCCACAGAAGAACATCTTTAAGCTAGAGTTATGTTCCTTAGAAAAAAAAAGTAGTTCCAAGTTACCTTTGAGTCTTAAGGAAAAAGCTGCAACATGCTTAGGGTGAGGGTTCCCAAAAGCACTCAGCTCTGATAGAAGAAGAGGCAGCAGCTGCCACACATATGCACAAGCCGGAGGAAGCCTTTAGCTGCTCACAGGCTAAGAATATGCCACATCTTTGGGAAGCTCAGCTCCAGAGCAAACTCCCTGCCATGTGCCACACACTTCCTCCTTCCTACAAGCATGGCTCTGGTGTAAGGCCTTTACAGAGCAGCCCCAGAGAAGCTGGAGCCGAAGCAGATGAAGACTGTCTGCAGCAGTGTAACTTGGGTAGAAATTTCTGACTAGTCATGCAAGCAAATAAAGCCAGGTGTTACCTCGATAAGGTCCTGTCTATGCAGCCATAGAATCACAGAATCATTTAG
This sequence comes from Ploceus nigricollis, assembly GCA_013399945.1. Lineage (NCBI taxonomy): Eukaryota > Metazoa > Chordata > Aves > Passeriformes > Ploceidae > Ploceus > Ploceus nigricollis. Next base: position 16,534 of record VXBC01000514.1, on the reverse strand, counting down.
GTTTGAAAAGACCTCAAAGGCTGAGTTCAGCCTTTGACCAAACACCACCACATCAACTACACCAAAGCACTGAGTCCAGTCGTTTCTTGAGCACCTCCACAGATGGGTTCTCTACCATGTCCCTGGGCAGCCTGTTCCAATATTTGACAACCTTTTCCAGGAAAAAATATCCCCGATGTCCAACCTGAACCTCCCCTGGTGCAGCTTGATGCCATTTCCCCTTGTCCTGTTGCTGGTGGTCTGGGAGAAGAGACCAAAATTACCTGGCTGCACCCTCCTGTCAGGAGAGTCAGAAGGCTCCTCCTGAACCTCCTTTTCTCCAGGCTGAGCCCTCCCAGCTCCCTCAGCCACTCCTCAACAGGCTTGTGCTCCAAATCATTCCTCAGCTCCATTCCCTTCTCTGGACATGCTCCAGCCCTCAATGTGCATCTTGCAGTGACCGGCCCAGAAGTGGAGACAGGATTTGAGGTGTGGCCTCACCAGTGCCCAACACAGGGGGACAATCACTGTCCTAGTCCTGCTGGCCACACCATTGCTGATTTAAGCCAGGTGCCATTGACCTTCTTGGCCATCTGACCATGCCTGGCTCATCTTCAGCCACTGTTAACCAGCACCTCCAGGGCCTTTCCCAGCAGGCACTTTCCAACCACTCTGCCCCCAGCCTGGAGCTGCAGGGTGTTGTTGTGACCAAGACAGTCAGACAGACTTGGTGCCTTCAGATGGCAGCACCCTGGTTTCAGCATATTGATGACTGGCAGGCAGCATACCCAGAGTGGTACCTGTGCCCTGCAGCATAATTGAGTGCCAAAACTTCTCTTAACATCTGACCATGAGGTACAATTTGAGCTGCCCTTGCTCAAGAAAAAACACTGTCTGTGGTTCTTGGAGGTTATTGCTGTGCTAACAGCTGTGATGTCATGGTTAAGGGTAGCAACACCACATTTCCTCTTGAAGCCAAAGTGCTAATAAAAGTCTAAGCAGAATTAAAATAAAACGTAACTATAGGGTCCAGCTTAGCCTTTAATAGGGATGCCTACATTCATCATTAAATTCAAGATAGAACTTTCCCTACCATGAAGGAGGGAAATTGTAGAAAAATGGCTAAATGGATCATGGAAGGTATTTAGTGTCCTTTGTTAGACAGCACAGGATTTGTTATATTGAAAAATGTGGAAAATGCCTCACTTGGGCTATCGGATTCTAGTTGAACTCTTTTGGCTATGGGCAACAAGTCACTTGATTGTTATGTGTGAATATCCCAAGAAATGGCAAAGATAGGCAGGCCTTGGGATCATGTTGTACCTGAACATTTTAAGGAAGGACCAGGAGTCCATACATGTAGGTCTGTGCTCATCTGGGAGAAGCCCAGCCAAGAACTTTCTGTGTCATTAAAAATAAACCCCCATGAGCTGCAAGCAATCTGAAGGAAGCAGATAATACTGTCCTTCAGCAGGAACGTAGTTAGCAAGATTGGAAAAATAGTGCATAATGAGTTTTTTGTGTCTGGGTGGATAATGAATGCTTTTTAATGTCTACAGGGCTTTTACAGGTGAAATTTGAGCCAGCATTATGCCAAATCCAGATCAGCTACCCTCTAAAATTGGCTGCAAGGCACAATCATATTCTATGTTCCTTCTCTCCCCTTTATCTCTTAAAAGGATAATTCCTGACAATTTACATTAACAGGCAGATGTGGGTAGAGGGGCTTGCTTGCTTGCTTTCTGGAAAGTGCTTACGGTGAGGTCTTCTGTCTCCTCTAAGGAGCCATTTACTTGCACGAAAGGAGGTAGGATACAAAAGATCCTAATATTCCTTACTCTTTAATCTTCCTAAACAGGCTTAGTGCAGAGCTCAGCCCTTGCTGTGAGAGGCAGAGCTCTGTTTTGCAAACTCACTGCTGAGCAGATGTCACCATGGGCAGAGCCAGGGGTGGAAGTGGCGATGTGGAGAAAGAAGTACAGTGCTTTCCAGTGTCCCCTTTCCAGCCAGGGACATTGTCAGTGCTCCTGGGTGATGTCACACTCCTGTTGCACATGCAGCCAGGAGCAATTCCTCCCTGGGACAGGCTCAGAAGAGGCTGCAGGCACAGTCTAGGTGGGAGGACTGCACACCCAGGAATTAATGCATCCTGTAGGATATATATGGCATTCTAGGCAGTGCTCCTGGTGCTCCCAGGGACTGGCAGGCCCTTTAAAGGACAGACGTGTCTGGAGAAGGCACTGCTCAGTTCTTGGTTCCTCTGGGAGAGCATGTGTGAGAGTGTGAAGGAGGTATTTTCTCTTTGCCAGCGAGCAAAGAAGCCTCCTAGAAAACGACCCACTCACTGCCAGTGTTTCACAGTGAATGTTACCCACATTACACCTGGCACAGAGGCACAGCCAGCTTGGAAACAGACATTATGAAAGAAAAATAATGGCTCAGCATTTCAGCCCCGGTGGTACAATGGGTTTATTTTCACCACGCCATGGAATGAGCGGGAGAGCTGAGGCTGCTGAGCTGTACTTCTGGACCTGATCTAGTATCACAGAAAGGCTTTGTGCCCTGTGGATGTGCCAGTTTGACTGGAGCAACTTGGAACCTTCTGCCCTCTGCTGCTTTACCTGCTGCCGACATCAGCATTCACACTCAGTTTTACTCAGTCTCCTCTATACCTCTGCCCTTCCACTGTTTCATCAGAGTAGCAGCCTTCCCTGGCATAACAGGAGATTAAAAAGGGGTGTCTAGGTCTGCATTCTTTCTTTTCTACTAGTAGTTTTTACTTTTGGAAGTCTCTGTCCCAAAATTCAAGCTCAATTCCTCTTTCATCTTTTACCAGAGGGTTTAAGCACCTCAAAGACACATTTTATGAGATGGGTGGGTTCTTTTGTCTTTTTCTGGTTTTGGAATATCATTATAAATGGGACACAGAAAATGGCTGCTTTGAGACTCTTTTGTTACCAGGAAAATGAGCTGAACTTCTACCTCATGTCAAAAAGCGAATATAACTAAGTTACTTTTTCCTTAGCTCCTTGTAGGTTTCTGTTTGTCAAAGAAATTAAACAGTTGGTAACCTCTGTGCAGGAAAGCTTCAGGCTTCAAAAACCAGGAGTTTTCTTGTGCATTGGCAATGTTGAGTGCATCTCTGCACACAAACTATCCCAGGACTTCGACTAACTATTACTCCAACCAACTATTACTCCAACCACTAATCCTTCACCTTCATGTCCTAACTAATAAAAATCAGGCAATCCTCATGCATGTCCTCTAGGAAGCATGCTGCCTTTGTGGTCTGAAAGACATTCTGCAAACCTGCTGAGGGTGCACTTGATCCCTTTATCCATGCCATTAAGGAAGACATCAAACAGTACTGGTCCCAGTGCAACAGCTACTACTGGTGGGTTTTACAGATAGCTGGCTGAATATGAAAGCTGGAAATATTTTGAGAGGAGAAGCAAGTAAGACACAAATACAATTTGATGACTGAGTAGAAGCCAAATATGATGCTATGAGGTTGTGTTTATTTTTCACCAGCTAACCTTTGGGTTAACCCTGTCAGCAATACCATTCCCAGAAGCTTCAAAGCAGGGAAGATCACGCTGGGAAAACAATTCTGGCTCCAAAGTCTAGAGATATTCAACTTAGCAGCTTTGTCCACATCATTCTCATCAGTTTTGTTCCACTCCTGGTGTTTGCCAGCAGGATCCAGTCTTTTCTGCTTGACATCATTTTATTTCACATGAATTTACAGCTGTTGAAAGATGCAGGCCTCTCTGTTTTAGATGCTGGCTTCTCTGTATACCTATGAGCTGGGCAGCAGCTTGGCAAGCTTTCCCTGGTTGTCCTGCCAGGACATCCTAGTCCTGAGGACAGAATTCATTGCCCATCTCATTCATACTCAGGCCTCCAAGTCAAAGATACCATTTCACAGATCCTAGATGTAAGGCCCTGAAACAGTCATCTGAACACTTATTCTTGTCACTTTCCATGCAGTATTGTAGTGAAATTATGAGATATGACAACTTCTACACAGGTAGGTAGGAAGAATTTTTCTACCCCTTCCTCAACTCTCCATCCCAGGCAGCAACAACAACAATTAGATTATAGTGCAGTGATATAATATAGACACTACTGAGAAACTGAATATAAAATTGACAGGTCATTAAAGGAGATCACCACCAACTGTAGCCCAGTTTCATTCCAAGAGTGACAATAAGGCCATGATCAGGTACACCAGGGATGGAGACCCGACCAGGTTTTAGTCCACATAACACCTCCAGGAAGAGGAAAGCCTGTTGGGCATAGTCTGACAACAGATAGACAGAGAACGTGTGAGAAGCCTTTGCAAGACCTGGTGCCTTTGCAGTTTAGAGGCACCTCAGGGACGTTTCCTCTGCGTTGGCACTTCCAGTGGAGGATGGATGGTCCCCAAGGGAAACCTTAAAGGCTTAACTGATTACACCAGATCATAATAAGGCAAAGCACATGAGAAATAGGCACTCTTTGAACGTCAGAGGTCATTCATAAACAGAACCTCATAAGCCTACTCAAGTCTTATAAGCATCCCTGGGACAGAGTGTAGAAAGCTCTGGGTGGCCTTTTAAACTCACATAGGGAAAACAATTAACATAAAAAGGTCCCTTGGCAAAAAATAGAACCCTTACACATCATGGGAACACCAGAAGGATTGCTATATAATTAGTTGCTTACCTGCCTGTGTAGAGGTGCTTGAAATGTGCTGTGTTTCTTTCAAGACCTGTGTGATTTGCCATTCTAGCTTTTCTTGCATGCTACACATGTAACTCTACTGATTTCAACAAAAAATTATTCCAAAACATTTTGATGTACACATTAGAGCAGCCTAAGTCAGAAGCAGGCCTGGTTCTGATGGACACCCAGATTAGCTGTAGCACGTGTGGTTTACACCTCTCTGAAATGAAAAAAGGAGTCTTAATTCTAAGGGGCAAGGGGAAAAAACCAAAACATTATGAATTGACTCTGTAAGTCCCAAAGACTTGTCTTCTTGTTTGTGGCAAGAAAAAATTATATCATCTGCAGTGTTTCTTTGCCATTCATGTCACTTTTCTTTTCACCCCTAGCCAGATATTATTTACATTTTTCTCTTCCTCATTCTGTTGCATTTTGTCTTCTAGCTAGAAATAGTTGCCACCTGAAAATATAACAATGCTTAAAATAAATGTGCACTTAAATGAACAAGCCACTTAAATTCACAAATGTGAATCAAAATATATTGTGTTTACTAACTGTTGTCACAATCCAGGAATAAGAGAGCATCTGGGATGTAACTGGTTCTCTGGCACTGTTTCCAATTTTGCACCAAAGTCAGAAGCTATTTTCACTTATTTGTTTCTGAGCCTGGTCCTGGGCAACAAATTCTGTATGATTTAGGCTTTTGTGTGATGTACTGTACACTTTGATTATGGCAAATTGCAGAGGACATCAGTCCCCCAATAGAAGCAGGTATATTAAACCCTGATAAAGGATCTCCTAGTGAGCAAAGCATCTCCTGCATAGAATTACAGACTGATACTCTGCTGAGTGGATTTTATTATTAAAAATACATGGTAAATTATAGGCCACATATGCTCCTGATTTCACTGATTTTAAAAATAGAAAGTGAAAACTCCCAGCTAGGGGCACAGCTGCTGCTGAACACTGGTAGAAATCATAGCCAGGAGTGTCACTTGCAAATGCAGCAGCCTGAAACTGAAGCAGTGGGAGAGTTTGGTTTCTCCTCAGCCTGCAGCTGTATCTTGGGGGTGGGGTGGGCTTCCACAATGCTTGAAGGATCAACTGCTTCTTCTCTAAGGCAGATGCAGGAAAGTTTAGTTCTAAGGTTCTCAGATAGTGACAGTGCTTAGCCAACACTGTACTTTTAAGAACCTGATGTCATTGTTGCTATCCCTTTTTAAAAACATTCAAGTTTAAGCACTTAAAAAAATGCATCCATATGGATTGTCAGGATAGAGCTGGGATACAGGCTTCATGACACCAGATACTGGTGAAGAAGAAGGACACCTATTGAGGACAGTTGATGGCAATTTTCATCATCTACAGAAACAGTGAAGGGAAGAACAGAAGGGAAGAGAGGAATGGAAAGTGGCTGTGTTGTGCCTTTTGTGCCAGCATCTCCCTCAAGTAACATCCTGCTGCCTTTTAGATGCAAGGGTCTGCAGGAAGGAGGATATCATGTGCAGATTATTGGGCTGGATAGCTACAGAGATCAAGCATCTCCTCTTCCAGCACTGAGTCATTGCTGCCAGCATGACAGTAGAAAAACGTATCCAGTGCTTGATTGTACTTTATTTGGTTTGTTTAAAATGCACCTAGTTGTAAAGTCTTATAAATATCAGATGCAGCTTCTTTCCCATATTCAGTACAAAGTGGAAGGTTTTTTGTATAAATGGACTTTAAAATGCAAATGTAAACAGTCCTTTGGCTTCTTCCCTTTCAAAAGAAAGAAAGAATGAAACTGTGAGAAGTGGTTTTAGCCTGTTGGTGAGGCTCTGTGCAGGGTCTGTGTAATGAGAGACTCCAAGGAGAGCAGCTGCAGCCTCCTGATCTTTAATGTCTGCAGTGCTCTTGACTTGTACAGCAGGGAAAATAAGTAATGCTATCTTGTTTAATCATGCTGTCTTCTACCTTGCTTAGCATTTACTAACTGGACTGGACCACCTAACTTGAAGACCTGCTTTAAAGGCAACCCTTTGATGGAAGAAACCCCAGACTGGGAAATTTTTGAAACAAGGGCACCCTCTAATGGAAACGAGAATGACAAAGCAACCACAAGCATTTAGGGTAGGGAACATACATTTTCTCTTCTCTGGGTATTTATGCTAAACTTATGCAAGAATCAATCTCTCTCCTACTCTCAAAGGAATGGCTATATAGTCTGCCTTTTAAATGTAAAATGAAAAAATTTTGGTTTTTTTCATTGCAGATCAAAGCTACAAAAAAATAACCACCTTCTGCACAGAACCCAAAACCACTTCACCGACCTGAAGACTAAAAAGCATCTTGGTAACTGATGGTCCAAGCTGTAAATTAACACAGGAGCTCTGGCCATTGAGGCCAAAGACCACTTTTTTGAGATTGCTTCTGTTTACGTTAACTATTTTTCCTGCTCCAAACTGCATCAGCAGCAAATGGGTTTTCCCTGAGCTGCTGCTGGTATTATAAGAGAGCAATAATTGTTCCACAGCATGGAAGGACACAGTAATTGCGATTCTGTGAGCACTTGTGTCCTGGGATGACTTTATGATGCTTGTATCTCCATTTGTTTGTTTAGCCCAGAAATAAGTTTTGCACCTTTTAGACAGGTTCTGAAGGGAAGGGGGGAGAAGAAGCACGGAGTTTGTTTTCAGAAACTGCACTTGCTCCCCTGCATCCTTCTCCTGGACTTTGTTGTCTGCAGCACGGACAGACAGCGAGACAGAGCTCTCCTTTGCTTTTTAGTTAGTTTTTAGCTAGCTGAGGCAGAGAAGTTCCTGGACTGTAGGTTTTCCTTTTCTTGGAACTGTTCAAACCTGCTCTGGACTGAACACCAGAAGAGCACCGGCAGCTCGCACCTGTGGCCCACCGGGCGAGGCCTGAGCCGTGGCATTTCCAGCACTGCAGGGAGTGATAACAGACTGGGTGAGCTGAGCTACAGCCCACCAAGGGGACTCTCTGAGTTTGCCATCTCTTCAGATTGGCAAGAGCTTTTATTGTTGAATATTGTTCAATTTTTTTGTGCTGGTGAATGCTTTGCCTGTTAAATAAACAGGTTTTTTCCACTTTTCTCCAAGGACAATCTTTTCCCAAACCAGTTGAGGAAGAGGCTGCTTGAATCTGCTTTCTAGAGGAACTCCTTTGGACGTTTCCTCCCAGATTTGCCCTAAACCAGGACAACTTGTCCTTGCACAGTTAGGCTTCAGAGTTCTTCTATATGAAGCAGTGTGAGCTGCAATCCAATGGCGAAGGCTGTGTTACCAAACCCTCTCTTACCTATCAGCAGAAGTTTTTCACAGAGGATGAAAAGCAAAATGGTAAGACTACATCACACATCCAGGATGATTCCAAATGATTTTGCTGCCTGCCCCTACAAGCAAGTTCTCTCCTGGTTCTCATACAGAAGATGAATGACAGTGTCCCTGGAGAGGATTAAATTCCATGAGTGCTTACCAAGTTTCTTGCTTTAGATTTGCTCCTTCTCATCCTCTGTACCATCATGTGGTTTCAGGGAGTGAACTGAGAGATGAGTTTGCCACCCAGGCTCTGATTTGTATGTTCTAATAGTATCAGAGGACTTCTGGAGGGTGCCACTGTATTTCTTTGCTATTTAATCACCAGCCAATTTCATTTTGCCCTGAGCGCCCATGAGCCTGTGTGATACAAAGGATGTGCAAGCCCTAGGAACCCCACCCAACAGGAGAGGGGTGCTCTGTCCAGGCTTGCCGGATGTACCTACTGAATGAAACATGCTCAAGCATTTCCTGAGAAAGTCTGGTGAGTCAAATCAGGCCAGCAGCACAACCCAGCTGTGTGCATCTTCTGTTTTTCTTGTGTTACTGGTCCATAAAATAACTAACACTGATTGCCTCAGCTTCAAAACTTGCGTGTGTAAATCAATGCTGTGTCTGTACCATAGCACCCACATGGCTGTTGACATAGTATTGTAGTTAAGGCTTCAAAACAGTTTTTATTCCAAGTCCAGTGTTTTCCCTTGCTTCTGAGTTTCTGAACGGTTCTACTTTCTAGGCTGAAATTTTCCATCACTATGTTCAGCCACTGGCTTCTGGGAGAAAGTCTGAGGAAAATACATTTGACCATTCTGTGAAACTGGAAAACAAAACAAAACTTCTCTGGAAAATAATTTAGGAATATATTAACTTGCACATCCAGTGAGAAAAACACAAACAGAAAACACAGCTAGGCTTTGATGAGGAAGCTGATTAGAATTTTTTAAAGATGTGATTCCCTGTAGATTTACTGCGATACATGTCTCCTGATTTCACCCTTTGCTCGTACTGAGTTAGGTGACAATGGAGTTAGATAGCATTCTGCCACAGCACTAGAGTTATCTTTTGGAATGTGATGGGAATGAGAGTGTGTTGTTACTCAGAGGAATGTGAGTGCGTAAGCAACACGTACAGTCCCTACCCTGTGGCCTGCGCCATGAGGGGCAGAAGCTGCCCCACGTCAGGATAGACACCACAGCTCTGCTGTGCAAACTGTCCTCTTGCAAATGGCATTGAAAACGTGGAAATCCAGACACAAGGGGGAAGAAAAAAATTAATTCACCTTGGGTGAATTATATTCACTGCAGTGTTCTCACGCGTGACTAAGTAAATATCATTTGGTATGTACTCCCTCTGTTGACATTTCTTGTATGTGCTTTTATTATTTCTAGTAGTGTGGGACATCAAAGGCAAAGAGATATTCCTACAGGATAATACTATTATCAACACATTTCTACAAATCTCAGTAACAGGCATACACACATATCCCCTACTTTTTGTCTGTATCTGACTCCAAGCAAAAATTTAGTCTTCAGATGACCCTAAGCATACAGGATGAGTTTCTCCCACTTTTGTTTTGCACACAGTGCCTCTCTGGTTACCCACAAAACAAGGCCAGCAAGTGGCCGTGGATCAGGTCCTCAGTGAAGCTTGACAGGGTAATGCTGATGAATTGCATCAGCTGGAAGTCTGGCTTGCTGGTGTTTGGGAACTGTGGTGAGGGAGGTGACTAATGTGTTGCAGTGTTTCTTAAGCTTTGAGGCTGAACATCCTGAGGAAACTCTGATCTCAGAGCAAACCTTAAGGAAGTGCCTTGTGTATGTTGTGGGAGAGGAAGGCTAGGAGGATGGATGAGAAGGACAGGATTTTTAGGGGATTTCTAATGCTCAAGACTTGGCAAAACCAGACCTTGGGACAAGCTCACATTAATAAATGGAGCTTGTTTTGCTGTGTCTAGAGAAAAACTGACTTAGTGAGAAAGAAATGGAAAAGATCTTGTGTTAGAAGTTTTAAGATGTGCTAGAAATTTTCATACAGAAAAAGAAGGAAAAAAAAGGTAGAAGTTCACATTTCCACATCTTTTTTTTCTGCTCTTTATCTTCTAGCCTTTTTCAAAGATGGCATTTAGTGTTTGCATCTTTACACAGGAAATTGTTTCATTAAACCAGTCTGAGGAGCTAAACCTTTCTGTGAGGATCCTGGGCCAGAGCCTTTGTCATAGCTAGCTCTCTAACCCCATGGGCAAACTGGGGTTAGAGAGAAGTTAGAAAAAGAACTGGGGTTAGAACTGGGGAACAGACAAGTGGGTTGTAGCATTCCTGGAACTCCTTCCTGATTCATTCAGCTGCTTCAGAGTGATCCAGATAGGTTAGTCCTACCTGATAAGAAGACCAGGAAGGTAAAGCAATTGCATTTGGTTAAGCTGGAGCAAAGAAATTGCTTCAGCCAATTAAAGTGAATTAGGCAAATTCATCTTACAGGCCTCCATCATGCGGTTCTTTAAGAATATCATCCAGCTTACCACACCAGGAGTTTAAGTTTGGAAATATTAGGAAATTATGAAGGCCAGAGGAACAGTGATGTAATGGGACAGACATCGAGGGTGACCTTCAGTGTAACAACCTGGTCATAGCAGCCACTGTGAGTGGCTCAAAGTACAACTGTTTGTTCCCTGGTATGTGTGAGCCAGACCTCCCTAGTGCTGAAGGGAAGAGTGAAGGGAAATAAAGCCCTTTGCATGCACTGCCAATGTGCGCCTCTCTGGAAACTTTAAACACGGGAGCCCTCCTCTGGCAGTTCTTCAGAAGCGTGGTTTTTGTCAGACTGAAGCTGCCACCAGCACTAAAGTGCTGAAGTACAAGCAGAGAGAAACACAGGTATAAGAGAAATCTGTACCCATGCATAGTGGGTGTGACTGTGGATGTACACAGCTACTAAATGTCAGTGGGCAAGCCAACCACATGCTGCTTGTGTCAGGCAGATCACAAAACTTAACCTGACCAGCCCAATGACAACCCAGCAAATCAAGCCTAGCCTTGAACACTGAAACTGTTTGAACCTGTGAGAGCCTGACAGGCTGCCTGCAAGCACAGAGCCTCTGCTCCTGTTTGTTTGGGAGCTTTGAGGGTAAGCTGTATCCTCTGTCCACCTGGAGTGCCAAGGTGAGCCAGCTTGCAGAAGAAGGCTGAATACTATACACAAAATTCCCTTCTCAGAGCAGTGTGGCCTGGAGGTGATGGGTGACATACAGGACTTATTTAAAGCCTCTAAGAGATACAGATGGCCTGGCTGGGCCTGAAGCCATCCCGCACTGCTGGTCGTGAGCTTGTAGATGAGGCTGAGCACCCAGGGCAAGATCCACCAGCAGTGGTCACCTGTCCAGCAGGTCCCTGCCACAGGATGTCCATGCAGGGAGGCTCATGTGGTAACACATGACAAAGGACAGAAGAAGTCTCTCTGGGGCTCAGGGATCATCACCCACCCACACCCAGTTTACTCAGTACCCACCAGATTTACAGCTGGGATAAGTACCCACGAGGGATCCAGCGGGTGCCTGGGCGAGTTTCATTGTCTGCTGACCCCACAGTGGCTGTTTCTGTCACAGCCCCTGGTGTTCTGAGCTGCCTTGGGCACTTACAGGCCAGTCCCAGCAGATCACATTTGTCCACAGAGGATGAGGAAAGAAATGCCAATATAATGACTCTTTTCTCAGTATTTGTGAGTAGAGGGAGGGCAGGGCTAACCCTTTTGGGAACACCACACACTTAAAACCACATTAGCTGGTCATAAATTCACTCTTAAAGGGTGGCGGCTTCATGTCTGCCTTGGTATGCACTAATTGCTATAGTGGCTGTACCCTGTTAACAGAAATGCTCAAACTGAAAAAGACATTTATTAGTTATTGGCACTTCATTAAGAGGAAGACTTCACAAGCATTTCCCCAGTGTCAGAAGACAGTAAATTTGCATAATTTTGTTCAAAAGCACAAAACTATGCAGCTTAATTGACAAACAAAAAGCCTTTTGAACAGAAGTAACACATGTTGCCACATACTGCAAATTGTACCCCCTGGCTAACCAGCACCTACTCTTATGCAGGTTCCAGACCATGTTCTGAACCTCACTTGGTTAAACTAGTGATTAAACAAACTTCAGCTTGCTTATTCAAAGTAGCGGCATCCAAAGACTAAACCTCAGTGTAATTATTGTGTAAGAGGTGGTGTCCAGGAATTTTAATGCAAAGCACCTGGTTTTATCTTATGTGCTAGAATGTAATGCTGGTGTGCTGTACTAGAAGGTAATTAGGTTGAGCAATTTCTCTAATCTTAGGGGCTATTTTAAAGGCTATAAATTTTAATTCAGCCGTAAAGAAACATTTTTAGAATATATTTTAATCTCTCTGGATTAATGAATTTTCATATTTGGTAATAGTGAAAGTCAGTGAAGTTAAGAAGGTAAGCCGTTGTTGGGGATAAACACATGCACAGATATGTTTGTACAGATACGTAAATAAAAACCTCTCTAATGCTGTTTCCTTTTAATTATATTTTAATTTCATTTCTTTACATGTCTCTTTGCTGTTATGCTAACCTGTCTGGAAGAGAAGAACACATGGAAAAGGCCCAGGGGATCACTGACGTCAGAGGCTCAGTGAGACCTAACTAACACTTGAGTGCCCACTGCTGGGGAGTGACTGACCCATAGTGAACTAATATGGTAAGTCTTGGTATTTTGAGATTGGCAAGTTAACAGTCACCTACTGTGCAAGCCCAGGACGTTTTTTTCCCAAGCAAAGTTTCACAGGGCTTCCTATTATGAATTCACACATGCTAATAATGCAATCGCACGTCTTGTTTGTTGCTCCTGCCTAATTAGAAAATATATTTTTCCTCTCCTAGCAGAAGAGGAAGTATAAATATTTTTATAAACATAAATCTTAATTATGGAGGTGGATATTTATAAAACCAAAGCTCATGCTGCCCTTGTGGAAGGACAATTTTCCATCACAAAACAAGCAGCAAACTAAAGTGGAAGATTGCGATGTGCTGTAACATTATAAAAGTTAAGGAAATCCTTTGAGGACACCAATGATTCTGAGTGGGTTTGGCACAAGTCTAAACAGGAGTGGTCCTGATTCCCTGGTCCAGACAATTTTTTTTTCTGGGAAGGATTTTTGCTGTATATGCTGGTTTTAAAAATTCTTCTTAAACTGATCTTGGGTTTTGGAGGTTTCGTTTGTTAGTTTTGGTGGAGTTTTTTTGGTCAAGTTTTTTTTGGTTTCAAAATTAAATCAAATTTTAAAATTAAAAGCATAAGTCTTTAAGAGAGTCTAAGCCAGTTTTCCCTTTCACACCATATGTTGTAGTGATTGACATTTGACAAATGCTCTTTCTTTGATGTTTATACAACATCACCTTCTTCTCTCTGTTCATGGATAATTGTAAAATGAAGCCTCGCCTTATAATTTTATCAGGGAATAATTACTTTATTGCTCTACTGTAACCAGACATCATCTTGTCAACTGCAGAATAAAACCAGAAAAAGTCATCTGGCTTCCAGGAGAAGAAGTTGTGTCACTTATGCAAGTATCTTTAATAATATTTACTCAGAAATGTATATACTGGCAAAGAAAAATGTAAAATGTTTTCCTTTCTGCATGTTTGTCCCAGCATGAAAGTCCCTTTTTAATTACTTGCTACAGCTGCCAGTAAATGGTGGGGAGGGAGGGGGAGCAGGCACACCGGGAAGAGCTATTTTAAGAAGCAAGGAAAGGTTTTCAAGGCTCTTTTCCTATTATTGTTCTGCTGTGATTTTGCTCCTTGAGAGATTTTTAGGTTGGACGGGCTCTTTACTGTTCTGTGTGAGTTGGGTTTGTGCAGCAAGGAAGAGTCTCAGCCCAGCTTTAGCCTTGTGTTCCCTTCTCTTTCCTTGCTCTCGGAGACTTCAGAAGCCTCTCTAGGTCTTGCCAGGTCTTTCTCCTACAACCTGTGCTAAATTGCCAAGGCTGAGCAGACCCTGCAAAGCCCCTCAGTGCCACCAAAATTGCAGGGTCGTGGGGCTCCTTGGATCTTTCAGAGTTTCAGTAACACTCTGTTCCCTTTAACGTGGCTTTGACAGGCTGTCTCTTGCTTCCTTTTGCACAACCTGTACTTTTAGAAGTAGTTAGATATTTGTGGGTGTCTGGTGAAGGGATCTCAAAATCCCAGCCAGAATGTAAACAAAATACAGCTCTTCCATAAAATTCAATAAATATTGGCCAATATAAACCTGCAAAAAAAATCAGACTGTGCCATGCAACATTAAACCTTGCGAGCTGCTGAAATCCCTCACCTTGAGCCTTTTTTCAAAAGCACCAGTAAAAGTACAGTCTAATGTACATAAATACACAGGGACCATGTTAGGATGGTATGTAAAGGCCAGTTTGTGTATTTGCTCCATATTTTAGGAAGCAGCTTTTGAATGTCTCTGTGCATTCAGAAGATCCAATCTGTAAACTCCGATTCTATTGTCAACAATATTTTCTTTGGAAAATAAACTGCCTTGGCTAAATTTGGACCTGCTCCCAAAACCAACTTAGTGCTCACTTCCTGATAAATGGCAGTAGAAAATTTGGACCAGCTAACATAAGTATTAGCATCTGTGTCCATAGAGAGGAGGTATGTGTAATAATAGTGGGTGGGTGGACATCACTCAATAATTCTGTAGGCCACTTAAATACTAGAATCCACTGTTCTTTATTTATACAGCTCTGAAAGATGGCTCATATGAAAAATCCAGCTAGGCTATAGAGGTGTGCTGCTCCAGTGGTACTTGCCTAATTCCAGACCAAAAGTATATTTTTCCCCATGGAGGCCTTATAAATATGGTCCATCCAAAATTCCTGTGGGAAGGCCTGCACTTCTGGTGATATTCTTTTTTTTTTTTAAGGAGCAGCTTGTGGTGCACAGGTGGGGTCCCAAGCTGGGGGGAAGGTACAAAGATTCAGACAGAGGCAGGGATAACACCAAGAAAACTTTAACAGCAGCTACTGGATGCTGAAAGGATTACCCACCAGATAGTGCTCCTCTGATGCTGAGGAGTTTGCTGGAGTGAAATGTAGGCCAGAAAATCATAGCTGGAGTTCTGTGCCTTCTTTGGGGCTGAGGAAAAGGGGCTGAAGACTCGAGACTCTGCTGTCATTTGGGGCACCCCAAGGTCCCTAGGAGGGGGAGCCACACTGCGCTGGAGGAGCAGGTGGGTGGCGAATGAGGGGGGGTCATGCTGGGTGCCGTCCCCCGGAGGGACCCGAAGGTGCCCCAAAATTCCCAGGGAGGGGTGTGTGTAGAATACTAAAACCTGTCAAGTGTTTCGTTTTTATAGGTATTGGTAAAGAATAGGAATTTGTCGCTAAATTCCTTTGGAAAGAAGCCCTCTCTCTAGCCACTCATTTGTATACAGCAATGTAGGAGACGCTGACTAGAGATGGCTAGTAGTTTTGAAAATCATGCCATCACGTTTCTATCTAGGAACGAACCAAGCAAGTGCCCTGAAGCCATAAGAGCAGCTGCAGGGGCTGAAGGGAGTAGAAAGGGCTCTCTGG
>VXBC01000513.1:68464-80139 GCA_013399945.1 Ploceus nigricollis | reverse complement strand
TCCTGATAAGTAGTAAAGTTCCAGTAGACTTTTGTTGTCTATCTGGAGGGACTCCAGTTTCTTACTATTATCTTAAATTTTCCCTGCTATCCTGTTATCATATAGGTTGACAGTTCACTATGTGTATCAGCTGTAACAGCATGATGCTTCTTCTATCTTATGTACATTTTCTAGTGTTTTTCTATATTTTGTAATTTAAATCTTAAATGACTTACTCAAACTTCTATGTAATAAAAATGGCTATGCAGCTGTTGATATCTAGATGCTGTAGATTAGCAGTCACATGTAAATTTTAATGTTATGCATCTTACTTCACTCCCTGTGTTGCATTTTATTTCAAAGTTTTCATGTATTCCTTCTTTGTTTGAAACACTTGTATGACTGTTTTTATTGGTGTATTTTGTAATTTTTATCATGGCTCACTAAAACAGTAACAGCAACAGTACTCTGATTTTGGCTTAGTTCAGTTTATGAATAATAAATTATAAGTCCTTCTTGTGAAAAAAAGCACAAGGAGTTTCTTGGAGCTTTTATGTAGGAAAAACATATAGCTATTTTTTCTATTTATCTTACATGCTGACCAGGCAGTTAGATGTCCTCCTCTATAAAGGATATTAAAGTTTTTTTTTCCATTACTGCCAATGAGTAAAATAAAACGCCAACCCCATTTGCATCACAGTTACCTATAAGTAACAAGGATATGCCTTGAAAATGCCTGGGGAAACATTAATGATATTTTCTACTTGCCAGAACAATAACGATATTACCCCTCCCCCCCGCAATATCTGTCAAATAAAGTCTACATGCTGATATCTGGAAATACATTTAATCTGCCATTCTTTAAAGTCAAATAATATCTCTTTTTACTTGCCTTCTTTCTGAGCAAAAATTTCCAGTCTTCAATTTATTTTTGTGGCATCTTTTCTATAGCCTGCTTTTTTTTTGTCATGTTGCCTCTTGATCTTTTAATATCCTTTTTGAGAACATGTCCAGTGGTTATGCACTGAAGAAATATAGATCATTTTGGATCTATCCAATAACCTCAGAGCAAAATATGAAATAGCTTGCAGGTGTAGTATTTCCTAGAGGTGAAGCTGTGAGGATGACAATATGTGAATGACATGGCCATTTAAATAATTTGGGAGAACAATATTAGCATCTATACTAAACAAATTTTAATAATTTACATTTGAAAATGTGTACTGCAAAGATTGTTGCTTGCCAGACTGAAGGGTGCCAGAAGACCAAATAAGGAATTCAAGTTAAAATATGTTCTCTATAAGTGAAAAATATACCAGTAATTTGTCAAAGTTGGATCACTGGAAAAGATAACAAACTTACTTTTTTCCTCAAGGGAGCTAAACTGAGATTGACAGATATTTTGACAAAGCATGGAGATAGTATTGAGATAAATCTAAAGGACAGGTGACAAATATTTTCTCAGTGTACAAGGGGCTTGAATTTCAGCTCATGTCTTTTATTAGTAAGAACAGGAATACTGATTAAGAAAAAGGAGACTTTTCTATCCAGTAGCTCTTCACATCTTATTTTATTATTTTATCAATTCTCTTTTTACCTCTTAATTAACCTTACTAAATTTGCACACCATGGAACAGGCAGAATGTGAAACATTGTAAAGAAGGTAAAAGAAAAAATCTGAGACTAGAAGCTATTATTTCTCTGCTGTTTCCATTCTGTAAACATGCCAGTTTTTTTATAGAGGTCTTGATTCTAGTGCCCTTGAATTGCTACCCTTCTGAGGAACTGAAATCTTTGGGGATGCTCAATAAATTAAGACTACAGTTTTGGCACTCTTTGTCACAGAGAATTATTTCTTGTATTACATGTTGTGATTTTCCTTTGTGGTGTGTAGCACTATGCACACTGACAGCACTATAACAACACTGTACTCTGAGTTTGAAGATACTCCATGTCTGGGAAGATTAACAGGTGTGGCTCAAATTTAAGAATTAAGTAAACCAGGCATTGTCAGGAGATATCCACCTTAGTATATTTATGTCTGTGTACTTTCCTTCACTCTTCTGTGATTAACTCCCACTTTCCTTAATGAAAATGGTGTGTTTCCATCAAAGAATGCTCCTTTGAAGATGAAACATGAAAACTCCCTATTGCTTCACTTTGTCTCTATAATTTTTTTCTAAGGAAAATATATTTGATAATTTTAGTAGCAGTTACTTGTGACAGAAGAACTAATAATGCTTTACTGTCTACCAAAGATGTTTCCAAGTCTGTGTTATATTTAAATGCAATGCCATTGGCTTGATCAATGATGTAGCAACTGCTTTTGGTTGAAATATATTTCCTGGAATATGGCATTTTATATTACCTTCTCCTTTATGAGAACATGAAACATCTTTCTTAGGATGTGGCATTAAAAGATGTGTTTGTCATATGTGCTATTTTTCCTAAATGAAAAGTACTGCCATTTCATATCAATATTTCAGATCATAAGAGAGTAGAAGTTCTGTCTTTTATAAAAGTTTTTTGTTTGAAAAAGACCTTTAGGATTTGAGTCCAGCTGTTACTGTTGTCAATGCCATCACTAGACCATGTCCTCAAGGGCTGGACCACATGTACAACGCCTATTACAGGCCTCCAGGAATAGTGACCAATGACTTGCCTGGGCTAGTCTGTTCTAGAGTTTGATAAACTTTCCAATGAAGATTTTATTCCTAAAATATAATCTAAACCTCTCCTGGTACAACTTGAAGCCATTTTCTCTTGTACTTTTTGCATTTTCTCTTGTTTTCACTTGTTGCTTGAGAGAAGAGACTGAAATTTCTCGACAATTTCCTTTGAAGGACATAGAAAGTGGTAAGATCTCCCCTCTGAGTCCTATTCACCAGGGTCAGTAATGCCTGTTCCCTCAGCAATTCCCCATGAGGACTGTGTGCTCACCTTGGTTGGACTTTGTGTTCACTTGGCTGCCCACCAAGTTGCTCTATCACTCTCCCTCCTCAGCTGGACCAGGGAAGAAACATTCAACAATCACCCCCACTGGCAAAACAGATTCAATATTTAAAAATTCATTTATTACCAATCAAATCAGAACTGGGTAATAAGAAATGAAATCAAATGTTCATATACCTTCCCACCATGCCTTGCTTCTTCCCAGGCTCAGCTTTACTCGTCAATCTTTCAGCTCTGGCTTTTGTGGGTCAGGGGAGATGTTGGAGAGACAGCCTTGTGTGGGAGTACTGCTCAGCAGTAACTGAAACACTGATGTGTTATCAGCACCTTTCTAGGCACAAAGAATGGCACTATGACAGATGTTACGGGGAAATCTAACTCCATCCCAGCCAGACCCACTACAGTTTCCATTCCTTATTCCATATAATTTGTGTCATGCTCAGTCCTACACAATTCAATAAATTGACATAAATGGTCTTCTAACCATTCCATTGTTTTTAATCCTCAGTACTGAAATATCTTTGCAATGTTTACAGCTTATACCACATACCTATACCATATTTATACCCAACATACAGATTTTTGCGCTCTCCTTAACTATGACTCCCTGTCTTTTAATAGCTAGATACTATTCTCTCTTTCCATGACCTTCACCCACTCCTCTAATATCCTCCAATATTGAGGCACACAAAACTCCTCACAGTACTCAAGGCGGGGCCAGGGCAGTGTGTAGCAACCACCTGCCTTGCCCTACCAGCCATGCTGTGAGTGAAGCAACCCAGGACACTCCTGGCCCTCCTGACTGCCACACTGATGACTCATGTTCCACTTGCTGATGTTGTATACAGCATAGATATACTTATATCATGGCTCCATCAAGGGCAAATTCTTCTTGACCAGCCTGGTGATCTCCTACAGTGAAGTGATTCCATCATGGGTAAGGGAAGAGCTGCAGAAATCATTTATCTGGACTTTTGTAAAGCTTTTGACAGACACTCCACAACACTCTTCTCTCTAAATTGGAGACGTGAATTTGGAGACTGGACTGTTTGATGGGTAAGGAATTGGCGGGATGGTTGCATCTCAAAGGTAGTGGTCAATGGCTCAGAGTCCTGATGGACGTCTGTGACAAGTGGTGCTCTCTGGAGGCTGTATGGGGANTGAGACCCCACCTGGAACCCTGCATCCAGCTCTGGGATCCCCAGCACAGGAAAGACATGGACCTACCTGTTGCAGCAAGTCCAGAGGAGGGACACAAAGATGATTACAGGGATGAATTACCTCTCCTATGAAGAAAGGCTGAGAGAAATGGGATTGTTCAGCCTGAAAAAAAGAAGGCTTCAGTGTGACCTAAGTGAGGTCACACTGAAAACCTTCCTTCCAGTACCTGAAGGAGCCTACAAGAAAGATAGGGAGAAACTTTTTATGAGGGTATGTAGTGACAAGACAACGGTAAATAGCGGGTTCAAATCCAGCTGTATTTTCCTTTTTAATATTTCTTAAACAAAAGCAATTTTAAGAGTTTATATCACTCTTCTAACAACCTACTGAAACATATCACTGGCCCAAATTATCTCAATTCTCCATGTTTCTGTATGCCTCATTCTACATTTTGAAGCTGCACCATATTAATAGGTTATGCAGATTTTGTGATGCATTTACACCAGCTCAGGCTGTTGTTTGAATCCTGAAAAATCTATTGGCAGTCCCTTAGTTTTTAAACTCCTGTGATACTAGCCATTTGGGAATTTTTAAATGAATCTTTACATCAAGAGACTTCTCCAGTAGACTTGCAGTAAAAAGTAAGGAAGAATTATTGGCGTGATGTAATTAATTTTGAAGGTAAATTGCAATTTGCAAGCTCTTGTTGCTGCTACATTACTTGGTATTTTACATTTTTGAGAGTCTGAAAGTATGAAACACATTAATTATATGGAGCAGGACTAACACTGGCTGAAAAGAATAAAAGATTTTGGTCTTAGAGGTTAGCTCTCACACTTAGAGGTTAGAGATAACATTTTAGTACTCTGTTCTACACAGAAATTAGAAATGCATTTTACCCATTTCAGGTTTGCCTGGCTTCTTCAAAACAGAGACTAGAGGAGGCCCAAATGATACTGCTCCTTTTGAAGGCTGCCCTCAGAAGGCTTCCTTCTGCTCTCGCTGGTAAGTGAACACAGAATCAATTATGTATATCAATTATGTGTGTCAGTTATATGTATCAAACAATGTGAAGTGTAATTCTCACTCTACTCTAGAAGAGGGAGTTTTCTATGACTGTAATATTGTTTAGGATACAAAAACTGTCACATATTAGGAGCAGTCAAAATCATTCAAAGAAGAAACAGAGATAATTTCAGAGGTGTTTAGATGACAGATATAAACAAAATAGTATATTAATTCTCAAAACAACACTTGAACTAGTGGATTTGGTAGAGAAATCTAATTACATTGTGCTGGGTTGACCCTGGTTGCCCAACAGATGTTCACTAAAGCCGTGGTATCACTCCACTCCACTGGAAAGAGAACAGGAAGACAGAGTACAGTGAAAATCTCATGGGTGGAGATGAGGACAGGGAGAGATTATTCAGTAATTAGCATCATGGGCAAAATAGACTCGACATGCAAAAAATTAAAATTAATTAATTTTGTTACCAATCAAATCAAGGGTAAGAAATAAAACTCAATCCTAAAACATGTTTCTCCCATGTCTCTCTTGTTCATGGGCTCAGCTTCACTCTGATTTTCTCTCCCTCCTTCCATCCAGCAGTCCAGGTGGCAGAGAATGGCAGCTGTGGTCAATTAATCACACATTGTCTCTGCCACTTCTTCCTCCTCAGGAGGAGGACTGGTCACTCTCTTCCTCTGCTCCACTGCAGGGTCTCCTGCACAGGAGAGAGTCCTCCAAGATGTCCAGTCCTTCTTCAGTGTGGGTCCTTCCCACAAGATATAGTTCTTCACAAACTTCTCCACTGTGGGTCCCTCCCCTGTGGTGCAATCCTCAGGAACAGGCTGCTCCAGCATGCATCCTCCATGGGGTCACAAGTCCTGCCAGAAAATCTGCTCCCACATGGGCTCCTCTTTCCACAGGTCTACAGGTCCTGCTCAGAGATCCCTCCAGCACAGGCTTCCCATGGTTGCACAGGCTATGTGTATCCTTCAGGCTATGTGTACCTGCTCCAGCGTGGATCTCCTACACAGGCTGCAGGTGGATCTTTGCCTTCCCATGGATCTCCACGGGCTACAGGGGAATTTCTGCTCCAGCCCCTGGAGCACCTCTTCCACCTCCTTCTTCCCTGACCTTGCAGGAGTGTTTCTCTCATAAATTTACTCTTCTTGTCTCTGTCTGCAATTGCTCCTGCACAATATG
Organism: Ploceus nigricollis; assembly: GCA_013399945.1. Taxonomy (NCBI): domain Eukaryota; kingdom Metazoa; phylum Chordata; class Aves; order Passeriformes; family Ploceidae; genus Ploceus; species Ploceus nigricollis. Next base: position 73,838 of record VXBC01000513.1, on the reverse strand, counting down.
TTTTTCTCCTTCTTAAATCTATTATCCCAAAGGCACTACCATTGTCACTGATGAGCTCAGCCGTGACCAACAGCACGTCCATCTATGGGGCTCCTGGAATTGGGTCTATTAGACATGGGGGAAACTTCTGGCAGCAGTCAAAGAAGCCACCCCTATAGGCCCCACTAAAAAAAAGAAACGCCCATTACAATGTAAATGCAATCTGGTAAAAGATTACTCAGATTAAGTTAAAATTAGAGTTTACACAAAGAGGAAAGACGTATAATGGATTTTTTTCTAGTGAATCTTCAAGAATATAATAAAGTCAATGCTCTCTTAAATTAGTCATTTCTGTTTCCAAAATGACCAGAAATAGAATATGCTTCTTATTGTAGTTTTAGATGTCTTTGCAAGAGGAAACAAATTTTTAAGTCAACAAAAACTGTAGGAGTTACAGAAAAATCGTTACAATAAAGTGAGCATAGCTCTTTAAACTTCTTGGCTTGTCCATTTTTTCTTAATATGCAGACTATTAGTAATGGCTGGGTAAAATTTTTATTCTGACCGCATTATCTTTGTAACAAATGTACAAATGCTGCCTTCCATTAAAAGGTAATATTTAATGCTGAAATTATGAATGTGAAGCAACAGAGCAATGCAAACCAATTGGTAGCTTAGATCACATCTTGGCAAAGTTTAATATCTTATTACCAGCTTCAATATTTTAGCCTTAGTCTCTAAAATTAACAAGGTAAAGAGCAACCTAAAATTAGAGTAAAATGGTGAAATTTGGACTATAATCTAGAAACAGCATTTTTCTCAATAAACAAGAATTTTTATGTAATCACGTGGTCAACTCTTTTGTTAATATCTGAAATTCATTCCCTCCTGCCTACCTGTTTGTGATCTTATCCCATCACATTTATTGTAGACAATATTTAATTTGCAAGTTCCTTTTAATAGTAAGTGATCCCAACAATATATCAGCAAAGAAAATTATTTTCTTTCATAAGAAAACAAATCTTGTTTTCTTATTAATCTACCTTGTTAATACTCCTGGTGAAACTAAAAATACAATGTGACTACTTGATGTAAATTTAGCCTGTACTCAGAAAAGGAACATTAAGAGAAATATTGATGAAAGTGGGAGCCAAATATTTATTTTTATGTTTTCCCTGCTTTGTTATATTACAGAGATTTGTCAGTATTTTGCAGTCTTTAATTTTTATATCTTCTTTCCCCCCCTCCTTTTTTCTTTGCATTCTTTTTTCTTTCGCATTTCTTCTTCTTTTTTTGTATCTTTTATCTTCCTCCCCTCCCATCCCCTTCTCTGCAAGCCAAGGGTAGAGGTTTTGTTGATGCCTCTCTTTACTTCCTCCTTGTCCCTAATAACACAAATTACAATTATACAACAGGGAGCAAACATGGTATGCCACTTCTTGCTAATAGATGAATGCACAGAAGACAATTTAAACCTTAAAATGCAGAGAAGTGAGGCCTAAAGCTATGATAACTGATGATAACAAAAACCTGTTCAAATTGAAGATATTTAGCAGAACACTGATCTCAGAATGGTTTTGAGTCAGTACATGAAACAAATGTTTTCAGCTTTCCTTTTACACAGGTAAACTTCAATTCTTCAGGTATTTGAATTAAAGATTCATAGACCATCCTTCTCATGTGGTGATTTTTCTTTTTCCTGGGCAAATAACTTCTGATTTCTGACTCAGTGAGTTTCTTCTGTGACAAGAATGGCCAACAGAGTGATGTACAGGTTATGTTTATTTTTCTCCCTTTTTCTAAAATTGTGTCTTCTGAATTGAGCTGAAGCCAAGAGCCAGTGTGAGGGTACAGACTTGTGATATGTTCTTGTGACTCAGAGACTATTATTGGGAAGGTGAGAGGAAGTGAAGAGTGGTGTTAAGAGATGCTATAGCTTGGTATTTTCTCTATATCTCTTTCACACTGTATGCTTTCTTTTCTTGGCCTTAGAAAGATTGGCTACCTCTGTAATATGAAATTTAATAATGGAATATGTTGGTTATCTATTAAACTTTGCTTTCTGGAGTACAGTTCTATCTCTACTTTGCAAGTAGTCATTTATCTTCTCGGTTCAAAAATGTTAATATTCTTTATTGCTCTGAATGTGGCTGCTGGGAAAGTGAATGTAAAGATGTAGTAGGTGTGAAGACCTATGATTTTATGTGTTTCTACTGCTTCTTTATGAGGCCAAATAAGTTAATTCAATGTTTCATTCATCTGCAACATGAACAAAATGATAATTCATTTCACATAGTGCAAAAGTGATATGGAAATTCCTCTCCCACTTGAGGTGTCAATAATAGTACATGGTTTCTGTGTCATGTAATATAACAAATTTGAAATGTTCTACTTGCCAGCATTATGGAAACCTTGTTCAGGTTTTAAAAATTTTGATAGTTCCCCACATCATTAAAGTATTATAACTCTGTAAAAGAGTTCAGTTGATTTATTTGGCTTGTTTTAAAAGTACTGGTAATAAGGTATGTTATAGAATCATTGAGTGGTTTAGGCTGGAAATTTCAACCCTACTGGCATAGGCAAGGACACCTTTCACTATATCAGGTTGTTTAGGGCCACCTGGTCTTGAACATTTTCAGGGCATCCACAACTTCTTTAGACAACATGTTCCAGTACCCCACTATCCTCTGAGTAGAGAATGTCTTCCTTGCATCTAACCTAAAAACCTCCTTTTTTAGTTTAAAACTATACTCCTATTTCCTATTAAAACTATACTCCTATTTTAGTTTAAAACTATACTCTTATTTGCCCATATAAAAGGTCACTCTTTCTCTTATTTTATAAGTCCCCTTTATGTACTGGAAGCCTGTCATATGACCCCCCCTGAGCCTTCACTTCCCCAGGACAAATAACATGAGGTGCCTCACACTCTTATCATCTTCATGGATCCTCCTCTGGACCCACTCCAAGAGGTTCATGTCTCTCTTCTGCTGAGGTCTAAGTGGGGCCTCATGAAGATAGAGTATAGGGGGAGGATTGCCTCCTTCAGCCTGTTGGTCACTCCTGTTTTTGTGCAGCCCAGGATGTGATTGGCTTTCCAGTCTGTGGTCACACACTGTTAGCTCCTGTCCAGCTTTTTATCCATCACAACTTTTAAGTCCTTCTCCATGAGGCTGCTCTAAATGAGTTCTCCCAGTTTGTACTCATGTCTGGGATCAGCCCAACCCAGGTGTAGAACTGTTCTGGTTTGAAAGCAAAACCAGTGAGAGACTCCAAGTCAGAAATACAATTTATTAGGAAAAGGGAAAAAGAACTAAATACATGCAATAATACAAAAGAAGAACCACTGACAAAGTCAGAATATAACCGGACACCCTGCTAGTAAGGGTGGTGGTAGCAGTCCAGATTGGAATGTCTGCAGTCCTCCTGGAGTGGTAGATGTGATTCTGTCAGAGCAATGATCCTGTAGAAGGATGTAGTCTTCCTCTGATGGTTCAGTGGAAAACCCCAGCTATTCCTCTTGGGAACCAGTGGAAAGGCTGAGTCTGGTTCCCAGAGTCTCAGATTATATTCAGTGAGGAATGCTTGGCTCCTCCCTCTGGGCAGAGCATCCCACAATGGGATGATGTAATTTTTATGAGTCATGCAGCGACAGTGAATAGGCCATTAACAGCAGATGTTCCCCGGGGGGAGGAGTGGTTTGTGGAAGAGATAAAGAAAACTGCCCATTTAAGAGAAGATAACTGCCACATCTTTGACAGATGGTAATTGAATATATCTTGTTTTTTTCACCTGGGACAAGAACCCAGGTGTAGAACCTTGCACTGGGACTTGTTGAACTTCACTAGGTTCTTGTGGGTCCACTCTTTGGGCTTTGCAGTCTGGATAGTATCCTGGTCATTTGTTATGACAGCTGCATTTCTCAATTTGCAATTTTCTCATTTTCTCAATCTGCAAACTTGCTGAGGCTGCACTTGATCCCACTGGCTGTGTCATTGATGAAGATATTCAAGAGAACTGGTCCTGTAGCTGAGCTGTGAGGGACCCCACTTGCCTCCAGCCTCCACCTGGACATAAAATCAGTGATCACGACTTGCTGCCTGAGTGCACTCAATTCCTCATCCACCAAAATTTCACTCTTAAAATCCATCTCTCTCTGATTTGGACACAGAAGAGCCATGTGGGATCACATCCAAGACCTTATAGAAGATGAGGTAGACAATGTTGGTCAGTCTTCCCTGATGACTGTTGTAGTCCCTCCATCACAGGAGGCCACCAGAGTGATCAGGCACAATTTGTCTTTCGTGAGGCTGTTCTGCCTGTCTCGGATCAACACCTTGTATTGAATGTGTCTTGACCTTAACTCCATGGGGATCTGCTCCATGATCTTCCCAAGCACAGACGTGAGGCTCATGAGTCTGTAGATCCCTGTATCCTTTCTCCCTTTTTTGAAATTAGGGAAAATTTTCCCCTTTTTCCAGTCAGCAGGGACTTCATCATGATTTTTCAAATTTGAAAGAGAGGATCTTGGCAATAATATCAGCCAGTTCCCTCAGGACACTGGGGTAAATCTCATCAGGAGCCACAGACTTGTGGCTATTCTGTTTCATCAAGCAGTCTCAGTGCAATTTTATTTCAGGCCTTTCTGATATTGTCTGTGTCTTTTATAGTCTGTGTCACAGAAGAGTATGGGAAATAGAACAGCTACAAATGACCTCAACAATTCCAAGGAATTTTTGAGAGTTAGGCTTCTGATGTAAAAGACTCTCCTTTTGTAGCATTCCTCTACTTTAACGTCAGATTCAGGCAGTTCTGACATGATGTTTTATACATACATATGTATAGATATGCCACTACATAAATATGTATTGTTTAATAGTTCTGTCAATTTAATTTTCACAGTAAATCTCAGAGGGACATTTGAGCAACAATTGAAGGTAAATCAGTGCAAATTAATACACTGTTTTTCATGTTCTTTAATGATTATGATGAGGGGAACATCATTCTAATTGTTGTGGACTTGCCTGCACTGATCAGAAAATCACTGTCTTCTCCCCAGCAACAGGAAAAAGCCTGTCTAACATCACGCATATCTAGCATCATATAGAGGTTAACATTTAGTTTTTTATTTTCGTAATTTTTATTGTCAGAGAATAAATGAGTTAGAAAAAATGAAGCTCTTTAAAGAAAGAAATCAGCATCTTGCTGTAGTTCTTTCCATTTGCACTGAAACAATCAGCACGTGCTACTGAAGCAGGCAGGTAATACATGTATACATGTATATCTGCACATATACACATAATATACATATATATAATATACAATAATTATATATTAGCTATTACATACAATAAGATACTAAATAATATAACATATACATAATATAATGTATATT
>VXBC01000513.1:51296-64757 GCA_013399945.1 Ploceus nigricollis | reverse complement strand
GGAGTTGTCATACAGCAAAACACAAAAAAAAAAAAGAGACTGAAGATTATTTCCTTCAGCTAAGAGTAAACATCCAAACCATTTTCCTCTTAGGTTATCAGATCCCACTAGTAATATTTAAGAGTAAATTTTCCATAGATAAAATACAAACATTCTGGAGTCATGGCTCCTATAACAAACTTCCACGTGCCATTGAACTAATTTCTTTGATATTACAGTGATGACCAATATGTAAGAACATTCCATCATAGACTTAAAGTACAGAAATAACACTATGAAATTTGTATTATTCATTTCCATGTACTAGAGTTTCCTCAAACTCATATTTTAAAAGTATTTGCAACCAGATGGTGATAGTCTTTAATAGCAGTACTACATATGCATATATTTGCTAATAAACTTATTAAGTTACGTTATTAGCAGAGTTAAAGATTATTTCTTCACTAAATAATTTCAATATGTGTTTATAAATGTGATTCCAACTCACTACATTTATTTCAAAAAAATTCTGAATTCTCTTTGTGTGTACACTATTTTGAATCTCTGCATCCTGACATTTCAAGTCAGCTTCTGAGCTGAACCAAGGAGCAGAAAAATTGTGACATTTCATTTTGGCTGGAGATCTGTCCTTGTAAATTAGTTCACACTCCCACACAATGGAGAATCTATGAAAGTCCATAAGTGTAAGTGTTGATTTCCAGTCAGTGGCTTCAACAATCAGTACCTCTACACACAAATACTCTACACCTGTCCTTGACATATATGACCATTGCCATATACAATTCTAGACTTAGCTGTTACAGCATTCTTTATTCAAGACACTGATGCCTATATAAATCTCTTGCTCATACAAAACATGAGCATACACTTTAGCAAAATATCTTGTAATGATTTGTTATACGTATTCCTTCTGAAACGCTTCTCAAATGCATAGTTTTTCTATTTTCAGATGGAATATTTCTCAAAATTCTAAAACAGATGGTGCCTAGCTGATGCTGCTTCTGTGGAGTATTTCAGGATGCAAATAAGTTACTAATTTTTTTCTCTCTGAAGTAGCTGTGATGATTTGTAGCCTAAGATCCTTGCCCTCTTGAATATTTGAACAAGCCATCCAAATGCTCCATTGGAAAATAGCTGACTTGCAGTTTTTTATCTACATCTATGCTATAGAAAATAAACTGAAGCGGGGAGAAGGAATTATAATAAGTAAAGCACAAGCAGAAAAAAAATTGACACACTGAATCAGTAATGATTTTCCTCCTTGTATTTAAAAAGTATTATTGCCATACATCTGCTTATCATGCTAATGTCCATCATCCTCGATATTAATATGTTACAAAGCACTGAGAATCTTTGTAGAAGAATCAAGTACTAATAGTGACCTAAAAGCTGTCTGTGTTTCAGTTGAATACGGGTGATAGGAATATCTGTTCTTTACCTGAAATTGCGCATAAAAATGCAGTGGCATCTAAGAAGCCAACTGTATATTTCCTATTTTTCAGCAATTAACACAAAACTCTTCAAACATTAGCAATAAATCATCCACCTTGAGTGTATATTTCATCAAGCAAAGTAATCACCATATCTTAAATGAAACCAGCTGCTGATGGGTGTAAGAATTCTTACAAGCACAAGAGTAGGAAGGGAGAAATTGTCTGCAATTTAAATAAGGTTTGAAATGGCAGATTCTCCTAGATTGTATCTTTTTTCGTTTTATGTATGAAAGCCTGATCTGATTATTCAAGGACATGTTTGATAACCCAAATTTGCAGTGTTGCTAATAAGGACCAGAATATATATAACCACAGCAGGAGGATGATTTAAAATGCTGTCACAGTGATGCATGAAGAAAACATGCTTTGAAAAGAGGTTTCTTTCTCATCACTTACTTTCCTGCAGATAAAAACCTTGATTTCAATCAGTACTTCTACAAAAGTCTGATTTTTTAATCAGGTAATCTTGATGTAAACACTAAAATTTTTTTCTATTATCTGTACTTATATCTTCATTTTGTAAAGCAAAAGTCTTACGGAAGCAGCTCTATCAAGAAAGGACCAAGAAAGACTTCAATGTGCAGCCCTCATTATTAGACATTTTAGCAAGATTATCAAGGCAAAAAATAAATGAATACATAAAAGACACTGGGAAAGGGTGACAAGTTTAGGGACAAGTAAGACATCGACGAAGAAAGTTTATGGTCCTTTGAGCAGCACATTCTGCCCTATTTTTAGGTAATTGTTTTCTAAGGTGATTCAGCATGTATTTTCTGTAACTCCATTTGCTTTATGAGTATCAGAAGTCCATTAAGTTTTATCCTTTCCAGTTCAGGAGAATGGCATGTACTCATGCAGAAGCTTGAATTAATTTTTTGAGGGAATCCATGAAGGTTATGGTATGCTGTTTGCAGTGCACTGGATCTAAATGGATAAAAAAATCATGCTTGACTGTCTCTCAGGTTTGCTCCTGCTGCCCACCAGAGTGAGGTTCAGTGTTACCTCAGCTGGGTAACACAGATTGCTCTGGAGAAGCAAGCCATATAATGCAGTCAGAATGGGACTGGACATTTCTGAACGTCAGGTCTTGCATGATCTGTAAATTGGTGCTTCCTGGATCTGCAGTGAATATCTTCTTATGCCTTGTAAGCTTATCAGGCTTATAAGGTCTCTATGATGCTAAATGATTGCAGCATGCTCCACCATAATCTTTGAGACAGACCAATTAAAAAAAGTTTTATTTTTTTTGTATCCAGAGACCATCAAGAATATACCAACTCAAATTTTGAACCCAAAATGTTATTGTCTGCAAACTACAGTTTTAAATGACACCACTCCTGGTAAGCTACTACCATGACTCAAGGTCATTTTAAACAATAAAATTTATTAAGGATGGCAAAAGATTTATTGTTCTGATTTATTCTGTCCAAATAAGAAATACTATTTTCTAATGTATTCCCACTAATATAAAGTGGGAATGGATAGCAAGAATCAGACCAAGTATTATTCTAATCTAATCCCTCATATGTAGGACTTTTTTCATTGCCCAGAGTCGTTCACCCATCTCCTTTTTCTGGTAGCATGCTCTTCTTTCCATTTAAAGAAGAATGAATCAGTTTGGCTAAAAATTATGTTCTTTTTGTCTTCCACTGTTTCCTTCAGCCAGAGATTAATAAAGATATTACTCTCTCCTCAAGGCTCCCTCCTTCACTCCTGTCTTAAGTGCTTAAGGCCTGTTCTGAGTGGTTATGTTACAATTTTAATTGTTCTGAGAAAAAAGTGATATGAACCGTATCAACCTAACCAGGCCTATGATATCGTTATTTAATTTTCAACTTGCAAAACTGTCTATTCTATCCTTTAAGTGAGACTGACTTACTGACAGTGTAGAGTGTGTAATGTGCCATTATTATGAAAATGGAGACTTCTAAGACTCCTGCTTGCAAGTCTGAAATTTTATCCGAATATTTCCACCAGAAAACACACCAGCATCTTTGAAGAACTAGATTCAAGATGAGAAAATTTCAGCCAAGTATGTATTGGTAATTTTATTATCATTAATTTTCAAAATGAAATGGTCATAAACTATTACCAATTTTAAAAAAATCTGAAATCTGTAAAATACACATTGTATATATGTTCTAATGAAAATTATGGTAAAATCCCTTTGCTGTAGGTGTGTATATAATGTAATGTCTAAAAGTGAAGACCCAACAGAAGTTCTGTCACTAACATCCCTAAGAGTGATTAGATTGCCATTTACAAACACATAAAAAAGCAGTTAGAAGAGTTCAGAAAAATTAGAGCAATTCAGCTGTTTTGTAAATCCAGGAGTATCTTTTAAAAATTCAACTTTTCTTTACCCCAGTATGTATTTAACTTAAAAGGCTTAGCTTTCTTAGGTTTCTACCTGAGCTCATTTCCTAGTCTACTTTGGAATACTTTGATTTCTTGACATGGGAGGCAATGAAGTGTGCTTCATTGCTTTAATTTAGACAGCTAAAACTTCCTGAGTCATAGGTAGGGCTGTATTGATGGAAAAATGGGGTTGGCATTCTGGAGAATATATACATTTTTTCAGTGATGTGTTCTTCTTCCATCAAAGAGCAGCAGTCTCAATGTCTAAGAGTGTAATAGCCTCACTAAAATTAAAAGGATAACCTTAGGTATTTTTGTAATTGCCTTTAATTCGGTTAAAGTTTAAACCTTGATCCAAGAGGTTTAATTTCCACAGCATTTGATATTTTTTAACAGTTGTAGTTTTGATTATATCTGTTGTCTGTAAAAAATCCTTTTCTTTTGAAGATTGCAATATACTTCGCCTTCATTACATGCTTAGAAAATTAATTCCTTAGATTATTCCATGATAAAATTTTTGAAAATAAACTTTGAATTGAGATCCATTTTGATTTAGAATATGATCTTTTCCATTTACCTTCTGAAAAGCAGTTACTATTCATAGATATTACCAGCATCAATTTTTTCAGTATGTTTTTGTTTGAGATCTTTCAATACATTTGTTATTCCACTACTTCTCTGAGCCATTTGAAACTATTAACCTTCTTGAATTGTAAAATTATTATATAATATTTCAGTAATTATAAATAGATAGAAGGTTTTTATACACTGTATGCAATTCCATAGGCTGCCTTTATTTATTGTGATTTGGTTTTGACTGTAATTGGTTAGGAAACTGAGCTGAGCTGTGACTATTGAAACTATTTTGTCCAATGGTACAGGTAATTTAGGACCACACAAGAGGTATTTTCCTCTTCAGTGATCATTGTTTGTAGATTTTTTAATGAACTTGGCTATTTATTTGTTGATGTATTACCAATGTGTCTAACTTTGAATATAATTCACTGGAGTTCTTGCATTCCTCTCTAATCTTGACCAAAAAAATAACTTTGAGCCATCTGCAATTTTTTACCTCACTGCTAATTCCTTTTCCAGAACATTAATAAAAATAATGAACATTAGCTATAACACAGAATCCCCAGACACTCTGCTATTGATCTTTTGTATTTTGCAGCAAGTTATTTTTTGATAAAAATAGGTAATTTAATATTTGTTTCCTGTCTCCAAGTCAGTTCCTGATTCGTATCAATTCTTTGCATCTAATCTAATGCCTACATACTTCTTTAGTAGCCTGTCAAGGACCTTGTCAAAAGTCTTCTGAAATATTTACTGGATTTATGTGACAAGGTTTTGATAACAGAGGGGCCACAGGGGTGGCTTCTGTGAGGTGACACCAGCAGCTATCCCCATGTCAGACAAAATCAATTCCAGTTGGCTCAAAAAGAGCGCTGTGATGGGCTGCGGCCGAGACCGTCAGTGATGCTGACAGCACCTCTGGGATAACGTATTTAAGAAAGGGTAAAAAATGCTTCGCAAGAGCAGCTGGGAGAGAGGACATGGGAGAGAAGCAGCCTTGCAGACACCAAAGTCAAGGAAGAAGGAAGCGGTGCTGCAGGGGCAGACACTCCCCTGCAGCCTAAGGGGAAGATCATGGTAAAGCAGGTTGTCGCTCTACAGCCCATGAAGACAGTGTGACAGCAAATATCCAGCAAAAAACCAGTGCTTCCCATGGAGGATACAGCAGGTGTACATGCTCTGAAGAAAGCTGAAGCCCATGCAGAGCTCATTCAGAAGCTGTTTCCTGGCAGGAGCTGTCACCCACAGATCACGCGTGAAGACTGCATCCATGGAAAATATCTCTAACAGATTAGTTCTTGAGGAACTGCAGCCTACAGGAAGGACTCATACTGGAGAGGTTTGTGAAGGACTGTCTCCCATGGCAGAACTCCTATCTCAGAGCAGTGGAAGAGTATGAGGAAATAAGAGTGGCAGAGATGAAAGATTATGATTGCACTGAAATCCGCATTCCTTGTGCCCTTGCACTGCTTTTGAGATACAAAAAGCAGAAATTAAGTCTAAGAAAAAGGGAAGGTGGTTTTGGTTCCGTTTTCATTACTTTCTGTGAGTTATTGATGCTATTCTGTGATTAACTGACATTGAATTGACATGTTGAGTCTGCTTTGCCCAACATGATATTTGGTATGTTTCTCCCTATTCTTATCTTGACTGACAAACATTTTCATCTTATTTTTCCCCCTTTTTCTGTAGATACAGGAGAAATTATATAACTGCTTGATGGATACCTGCCTGCCAGTCAAGGTCAACCCAGCACACAAGGGTAAATAAATTGTATGAATCTCTTTAATTTATTCCTTTTGAAAATGTTTATATAGATCTAATAAATTTGTAAAATGCAATTTTTCCTTTACATGAACATGGCTATTTAGATGCAGAAATGTGTCTAACTGGAAGACTCACAAACTCTCTCAGTTTGCAAACTATGGTTAATACCTAGCATGTGTTGACTTCTTATCAACTTCCATGAATTGAAAGCAAGAAACTTTAGTGGAAGAATATGTTTGGTTGGCATAGATTAAGACACAGAAAAAAAAATCTTCAGTATGAGCTCTGAGACACTTAAATGTGGATCTTAAAACACTTCTGCAAGTGTTAATTAAAGATTAACAGATTAAAATTAAAGATATTTTTTAAAATTAAAGATTTTCCAAAAACTACAATGCAATAACCTGGGAAATATTTCTTTAATCCTTTGTAGTTCTTTATGTGGAAATATCAATCAAAAAAACACGCTGTTGAAAAGATGATAAGACACGTTCAACCATGGTCCAAACATACTTGAATAAAATTATAAGAAGTGAGTTTTTATCTCATAAAGCCAAATAAAATGCAATACTGAAGAATATTCTAATGCAAAATCTCACTGGCATGTTTATTATTAAGTAGTAGGAAGGGAAGGAAAAGACAGGTTCCACAACATGCCAATTTAGCCAGTTCCTAAAATTGTATAATTTATGTAGGCGTAGCAGATACATATTTGGATCACTGTGAAAGGGATTAAATAATGTTCCTGTAGTCCACCATCTCAGCATTGGAGATGAACAGAATTTACGTTTTGGGTTCGCTGTGTGACAGATTTCAAAGTGTCGTACAGTGGCAGCAGGTATGTTGAACTAAGGGGTCAAAAACCTAAGAAATAGGAGGCTGAATTTATCCTTGTAAATAAGAGTTCAGCAAGAGCAGTCTGACTTTTAGAATTTTTTTTTATTTTACCTTTTTGTAAAGCAGTGTACCTACCAAATTTATTTAAAATTAGCATTAGGATAACAGTCGTGTTTGATCATGAAGACCTTTGATTTAATGTAGACATACTAATGTCTGTGTTCGCTTATTGTCCTCTTTGCTGTAGATGGAAAATGTAAGTCTCTTTGTAGTGAAAGACAGTTTACTTTTTGCAATAAACAACAGCAAACGGTATAGGTCAACATAAAATATACTTAATAGTCCAGCAAATATCAGCAGAAAAATAAAATATAGGGAAGGTGGAATTTGTAACAGGTGAGCTGATAAAGCTTATACAACAATTACAAGTTTCTTTTCCCTTACAGTGGTGTAATTTTAACATAACTTGAGTGTTTCAGCAGAGTTGTAGAGGTTTATCAAAGTTTGTTATTCTGTGCAGATTTCATTGCTTTCATTGAAATAATTTTATGGATAGAAGGGGCATCAAAGAGGATACTGCTTATGAATGTGATATGCCTAATTCAAGTTATTTTTAGCAAGAAGAGTAAACTGACCTTGTCAAGACCTTTGAGTTTAATATCTGATTTTTAATGCTTCCCAGACTTTTACAATAAAGAAAAAAGATTGCACAGCTGGGTACTGACTTTTTATCTGATGAAACATTACATTTCTGCCTTTAGGTTGAAAGTAAGAGGCTCTTATTTGCACAAGGCACTGGATTTCCTTCACTTTTCCTTAGTTGTGAAGCACAAAGACAACCATAGAAAAAGAATTCTTTTAAAAAGAAACCTATAATGTGCTATGTTTAGTTAGGTAGTTTAACTGCAAGAAATAAAGTTAGGTTTTCTGCAGTGTACAACTGAAAATATGCATATTAAAATCAATCTTTATTATGTACATGAAAAACTGATCCTAAGTCTATTGCTAAAATTCCTAATTTTCTGCAAAAATAGCCAGACCAACCGGATGCTGTTCTCCTGAAGATTCACTCAGGGAGTTTTAGAGTTACAAGTTTAACAGGAAATAACGTTATTTTAAGACAACACAGTGAAATGGCTTTGATAGAGTCTCCTCCTTTTCTTACAGGTACCGTAAATTTTATTAATTTACAAAATACTTTCATAATTTTGGATATTGTGATAGACTGAAGTATATCTTTAACACACTTTAAGCCATACTTCTTTCTGTATATTACTTTAACAGCACTAGTGTCACTCTAAGAACAGGGATTTTTGTCCTCTATAATGTAAAACAAACAAACAATGTGTCGATCTTTGCACATCAGGATTTGGTTTTCTGATAGCTAAAGCACTTTGTCAGATTACTACAGCTGAAGTAAGATACAAAATATAATAAAGTAATTATTTCTTGCTCTTGTATACGTGAGTTGGCTCAGAAAGATATCACCTTATGGGCATAAAACAACCAGGATGTGAAATACGTGGCATTCTGTGTGAGCTGCAGAGTTTGCCCATGATGAGTTCCATAAAGGCTGCTTTTATTAGTCCCTGCCAGTCTGTGCCCTGTACAGGTATTATTCAAAATGGTGATTTTTCCCCTGAACGGAAGACATATCAGGGACAAGATTTTCAGTGACATTTAAATCCAAGTAGGAGGAAACTACCTGCAAATTACAGACAGCAACATGTTCCATCCCTCTCTGTACTTTCAAAATTAAAGCAATGCTACATGTATGCACTATATGTTTGGTACCATTTAAGACTTTTATCAAAGTAGAGGCCCTCTGAATTTCAAATTATATCAATTACACATACGTCTACTATGTTCTTTCATGAAAGAAGTAACAGTTAGTCCTTTCTAGGAAGTTCATTTTACTGTGGACAGTAGTTTCAGTTATCAAACTGGTTTTTTCTCATTTCTGAAACATTAATTTTGATAGAAAATTCAATTAAATACTTTAAAAAATATTTAGATCATTGCAACTTTCCAAAAAGCAAAATTTTACCCAGGAAGAAAAATCATAACAAATGAAGTTCAGCTAGAATCTAGATCTATCTTTAGGTCCTTAGCCAGTTTGCATTCTATTCTGAGAGCACTTTTTTATAGTGTAGTTTATTGAGTTTCATATTAATGATATGGTAATCAAATGCTAATATGGAACAGTTCTGAACCAATTCAACAATATGAAATTGATGATTATTGCCACAAAAGCCTTTTTGCTTATGTAAGTATGCACTTTAAATACATAATAAGACTTTTATTTAAGTAAGAATGCAAGATATTTAAAATTAAATGGAAGATGATTTCTAATTGCCTTGAATTAGATGCAAAACTATGATTTCTGTGTTTTAACTATGTTATTATATAGTCAAAACACAAAACATATTATTGCCATATTCCTTTATAGTTCTCAAGCTCAGTCATCAGTATCAGCCACACTTACAGTGCACACATTACCAGTACTATAAAGTGAATATGAAGTGATATAATTGCTCCTACCTTTTCTGGTTGAAAAGCATAGATGTTCTTGAAGGTTTTCATGATGAAAAGTCCTCTTGGAAGCAGATATCTCTCTTGTACCTTGAAATTACCCAAATACATTAGAATATTGAAGATTATGACCAGCATTGAAATAAATGAAGGCCTAATGACTTCTTTAAAGCTGCTGTGTAGCATGATGATAAAAGGATCTGCTAGTATAATGAGAGCAAACTGAAAAAATTGGTTGTATAGCTTTATTTTAATGACTGCTAACTGACTCATGACAACTTAATATCAAATCTTCTTACACTTATAAATTGGCCACGAACACTAATTATACAGTAATAATTATGTAGTACACTTCCCTAATGATGCCATTCTGTCCAGCATTAATGTTTTTTGCTGTCAACTTGTAGTTATATTTTTAGCTTTTTTAATTTTTTCAGATATTACAAATATCTGTGGTGGTTTCACCCCAGCTGGCAGCTGAGCCTCACGTAGCTGCTCACTCACACCTCCCAGCAGGGCACAGAAGAGACTTGGAAGGGCAAATGGGAGAAAACTTGTGGCTGAGACAATTCAGTTCAACAAGCAAAGCAAAAGCTGCACGTGCAAGCAAAGCAAAACACAGAATTCGTTCACCACTTCCCATGGTCAGGCAGGTGTTCAGCCATCTCCAGGACAGCCAGGCTCCATCCTCCCTGAAGGTGACCTGAAAAATCTAATGGGATCACTTCGAATGTCCTCCCCACCTTCCTTATGCACTCCAGCTCTTATTGCTGAGCATTATGTTGTATGGTATGGGATATCCCTCTTGTCAGTTTAAAAACATTGGTTGTTTCTTTAGAGTTTGAGTTGAGTTTAATAAGGGATTAGAAGCCTATTACACAGTAGATTGAAAATGAAAAAATCAAGCCTGAGGATGAGATATGACACCAGAAATTGCAATATTCTATGGAAACTTACAGTTTCTTGATCAGGATAATGTAGCGTTGTGGGTGTCCACCAAAGCCACTCTATCATTTCACCCTTCTCAGCAGGACAGGAGAGGGAAAATATAACAAAAGGCTCATGGGATGAGATAAGGACAAGTAGAGATTGCTCATCAATTAAGATCACAGGCACAATAGGCTAAACTTGAGGAAAATTAGTTTAATTTATGCCCAATCAAATCAGAGTGGAGTAATGATAAAACTAAATATTAAAACATGTGAACGTGTGGCCCCACCCATCCCTTCTTTCTGGACCTTATTAACTTTCTCTTCAGGTTTCCTTCACTCCCACCTCCTCTGCCCGGCAGGGTCACAAGTACTGCCAGGAGCCTGGTCCACTGTGGACTTTCCATGGGGGTAAACAGCCTGCTTTGGGCATTCACCAGTTCTGGTGTTGGGTTGTCCATGGCTCCAGGTGGATCTCTGTGTTCCTGTGACCTCTGTGGCTGCAGGGGCACAGCTGACTCACCATGAGCTGCACCACGGGCTGCAGGTGAATCTCAGCTCCGGTACCTGAGTACCTCCTGCCCTCCTTCTCCACTGACTTGGATGTCAGGTCTGTGTCTCACACCTATTCTCACTCCTCTTTTCTTTGGCTGTTGCTGTTCAGCAGGCTTTCTTCCTCTGTTTAACTCTGTTGGCCTGCCAGCATTGCTGAAGGGCTCAGCCTTGGCCAGTGGTGGGCCTGCCTTGGAGCCGGTGGACATTGGCTCCATCAGACATGGGTTAAACTTCCATCAGCTTCTCACAGATGACACCCTCCCTCTACCAAAATCTTGCCATGAAAGCCACATAGTTATCAGTTTCTGTGTTAGCCGTGTAAATATTTTTGAGCCATGATCGTAAGATATCAGTAATAGTTTTATTTTGATTTATGATGAATCTTGATATATTTCAACACATATCCATAATCTAACATTTTAGGGACTTCTCCTTAACTGGCTAGCCTAAAATCTAGAGTAATATTTACTAATATTTCTGTTATGTTGCCTTGAAAAACTTTTAAAAATTATGTCCCAAATTAAGTTTATGCTAAAAGGAAGAGTTAAATACCATTTTAATTTGCATTTCCTTGCAGGCCATATGCTGATTTAATTTACTGTGCTACAATCAAACTGAAGAGCAAAGATAAAATATGGTGTTCATTGACAGAAGAAAGGAATCAATTTTTTCCAAACTACCATTTGGAAATCTGTAAATGGAAAAGTTATTGCATGTTGTTTTAATTTCAGTTTCCTTTAATCCTTATGGCCCCCTCTAGTTTTCATATACTAGACATGTATGTATACTGCATGCCATATATTTAAGAGACATATGGGAAGCACATTTTGCAGGGAAAGTCTGAGCAAAGAAGGGAAAGGTTTTCCTGAAAGGAAAGATGAAGGAAAAGGATAAAAGCAAGTCATGTTAGCACCTTGTTTTGTTTCTGCTCTTTTCACTGCTTTCTGATGTTTCCTTTATCAAATAATATGTAGACAGATACAGAATTTTAGGGTCTTAAATTTTTAAGGTCCACAATGTTCAAAATCTTAACAATTAGAAAGCCTCTCCTAAAGCTGAAGAATGGCTTGAAAAAATAATAACTTTACCTGATTCCTGATACTGTGTCTCTTTTTTCCAAAGCATAGGAAGTTCATTGATGTCATATACCCTTTATTTTGTATTCCTTATTTGTTATGCTTTTGCTTTAGATAATCAAGGAATTATTTTGGTTTTTTCCAGACAAGAGATAATAAATTGGAGATTATGTTCCTTTCTACATACAGCATGTTACGTTCCCTTAAACTCACACATTTTTCAGGTTTTGTTTGTTTGTTTTGTTTTTTTTTCTAATATATTAAGTACCCCTGCAGGCACTAAAAATATTGGAATGTAATCATCAAGCCAAATATAAACTTATTTTTCTACAATATCTCCTTCCCAAGTTCCGTCCCACCACAACCCACACAAAGTAGCTTTCTACCTTTCAATCATACTATTATGCAGTAGTTTAGACTGGAAGAACCATCCGAGGTCTCTAGTGCAACCTATAGCTAAAAGCAGAGCTAATTTCAAAGCTAGGTCTTGCTCCAGAAAACAGATCTCTGAGAAACTCGAAGAATTTTTTGGAGCTCAAAAAATTCTTGTAAATTTTAAATTTCTGGATAATATGTCAATTAATGTCTTTTAACCTGAAACTTCCATTACATTCAGTTCAAAAAGAACTTGAAGCTTTAGCTTCAAGTACTGCTATCTGTATAAGGCTGGATTGTGCTTGACCTCTGCTTGACAGCAATGTTGCAAAAAACAAGCTCTTTTGGCATGGTATAACTGAGGGAATTCCCAGTTCTCTGAGAAACTGGATTTGAACGGAGATAATTAATTCCACAATTTTCAGAAAGTCACACATTAACTCATTAAATGCCATTTGTGGTGTACTAATGAACTGGATATTGTTGAAGTGCTTTAGAAAGTCTTGAGAAGATTGTGAGAAAGAGTCGCTAGATAAATGAATATAGTATTGAATATAAAACCTCACTTTTATGTCCAAATCCTGCTTTTCAGTTCTATTTGCCCTTGATACAAAGACTTCTAACAGAAAAAACATTACATTTTGTATGTTGCTTCCTATATGAAGAATAATAATATGATACTATAATGTAAATTCTACCTGTTGCTGCAATTGACATTATTTCAAACACTCCTGTTTTGTATTCTGTTCTAAATTTAGTCTACCTACTTAACTTAATATATAAGTTCTCTTTTCTATCCGTCTGTTTCTAAATAAAACAGGTAAAGAATCAAACTTGCGCATATGCTGCTCGCAAGTAAAGTCTGGTGTTTCTTTTCATTATTCTGAGCTAACGTCCATGCAAAATGAGAGATTCAAGATATTGCTGAAATACTACTACTGATTTCTGCACAGCAATGCACAA
>VXBC01000513.1:33142-43414 GCA_013399945.1 Ploceus nigricollis | reverse complement strand
TTATTGACATGGACTTCTTAATTAGGGAACTGATGTCTAGAGAGGCTACCTGGAACAGAGGCTAGACAGTGTTAAAGGAATAAAGTAAGTATTTATTCAAAGGCCTTCAAAGGATACACCTTGGGCAGTGCAAGAGCCTGGCTGAGGCTACGCCCAAGCTGGACACAAGATGGATGACTGGTCACGAGTTTTCACACTTTTATAAGCTTTGGCCCATTTACATATTGGGGTCAATTGTCCAATTACAGCTTCATGTTATGAAGTCCCATCCTCCCAGATTGCTCTCCTCAATTCACTGTTGTTTACACTTCTTGAGCCTAAAGCTGCAACAGTGTCCTTGGTTCCCAGGCAGGAAATGGATTGTGTTGTCTAACTAGACTGTGAAGAGAACTTGCTAACACTTTATATGAAGTTCAGAGTTACACACTAAGGCAGTACAGAATCTGAAAAATATGAAAGCTAAGACTTAAGAGATCAGAATCAAGAAATGGATAACGTGGCTATGATTTGGATTATGACACAGGAAGAAACAAGCTTTCTTTTTTCCTCAACTTTTTTTTTTTTTGGTTTCATTAACTACGTCGATGTCTGTCCCATATTCATCCAATGTTAATCTCTGTATTGCGTTTGAGTTGCCAAGTTCTAGTAGTGGGGTGGCTACAGGGGTCACTTCTGCGAAAAGCTGCCAGAAGCTTCCCCCATGTCTGAGAGCAAATACCATCCAGCTATGGGGCAGGACCACTGCTGGCCAAGGCTGGGCCAATCAG
Organism: Ploceus nigricollis; assembly: GCA_013399945.1. Classification (NCBI taxonomy): domain Eukaryota; kingdom Metazoa; phylum Chordata; class Aves; order Passeriformes; family Ploceidae; genus Ploceus; species Ploceus nigricollis. The sequence continues at coordinate 42,647 of VXBC01000513.1, read as the reverse complement.
GAATGATAATAAAGCCTCTGTGGTAACATATTTAAGAAGAAAAAAAGAGGTTATTACGAAGATGTAGTTGCAGGCAGGGAAGATCAGGGTGAGAATATGTGAGAGGAACAACTCTGCAGACACCAGGGCTGGTGGAGAAGGATGGCAGGAGATGATCCAGGTGCCAGAGCTGAGATTGCCCTGCAGCCCATGGTGCAGCTCATGGAGAGGCAGCTGCACCCCTGCAGCCCATGGAGGTAACAGGGATGCAGAGATCCACCTACAGTACGGGCAGGAGCCCCAAACAGGAGCAGGTGGGTGCCTGAAAAGAAACTGCGGATCAGTGAGAATCCCGTGCTGCAGCGAGGTCCAGGTAGGACCTGCATACTTGTGGAGAGAAACCCACACTGGAGCAGGCTTCCTGGTAGGAACTATGACCCTGTGGGGAACCCACACTGGAGCAGCCTGTTTCCTGATGAACTGCACCTGGTGGAAAAGAGACACAACTTGAAGCAGCTCATGGAGAGCTGTTACCCGTGGGATGGACTTATGTTGGTGAAGCTCATGGAGAACTGCCTCCCACAGGAGGGACGCTGGAGCAGGGGAAGGACTCCTCTCCCTGAACAGTGGTAGGATCAACAAACTGACCATAATCCCAATTCCCTGTCTCCCTGCACAACTGGAGAGTACAAAGTAGAGCTGGGATGGTGCAAGGGTGTGGGGAAAGTGTTTTAAAGATTTGATTTTACTTCTTATTTTCCTACGCTGATTTTTTTGGTAATAAAATAAATTAACGTCTCTAATTCAAGTCTGTTTTGCCCATGAAGATATTTGGATCTCTCCAGGTGCTTATCTCAACTAATGAACCTTTTGCTATATTTTCTCTCCCCTGTCCAGTGGTGGAGGATAGTGATAGAGCAGCTTGGGTGGTTGCCTGGCATCCAGCCAGCATCAGCCCGCCACAGGTGTGTCCCTGTCATAAGATCACATTCTACTGTTAGAAATAATGTATGTTCTTACCACAGGAATCTGACCCAGTCCCAGGAGTCTCAGGAGGTTCTACTAGGCTGTGCAGTTTAGTACACAGTGTTAATAGCTCTGGAGCCAACAGGTATATTAAAACATACTCAGAGTGATCATATCTCCTTTGACATCCTCCACTGCATTAACTGCAGTGTTTCCTTCACCCAGGCTTGGTTTCAGCTTTAGTCATTTGCATTTGCAGCACTGGGTTTTGCATAGCCTGTAACAGCTAGCTTTTATACAACTATTAATCAGAGATAATTCTACTCCTTGGAATCACAGCAGAGAAAGTGAATGAAGACTAACACCATACGTTCTACCCAAATTACTCTCTAGAAGACTCTAAGTAAATAAACGAAATAACCTCATTTTCCACAACAATTTTGCAAAACATACTTTATGCTTTATATATTCCTTACTATCTTCAAATAATACTTACACTGGTAGATGGGTGCCTCCAACTACCACAGATATCATTAGAAATAGCATTTAGTTATAACAAAACTAATAGTATACTTTTATCTTTCCCTTAAAAGCTGATTTGCTTGAGGCTATTACTAAAACTGATTAGCATTTTCAGCTTCTGGAAATTATGTGAATATTTCTTCTTCTGTGTAACATTAATATGCTCCTTTAGTTGTGTATTCTGCTTACATGAACACTTTTCATCCTCCTGTTTCAGTGGAGCGCTTATTTTGGGACAATGAAAAAATTACAGTAATTATTTTTAGGAGAAACAGGAGCATAGCTCTCAGCTAATGGTTGAAATAGCTGTGAAAGATTCCTCCTTACCCTTGGAAGTCTTTGTAATGGAAAGAAAGTCTGCAGAATTGCAGCTTACACCTAATGATGTCCATTGTGTCTTCATAGATGATTGTAGTTTTACAGTGCTCCTCTGTGATAGACTGTGTATCTGTTTGGGGGTATAAATTCTGGCCTGGGTCTCTTTAACACCCTTGGTAGGATGAGGGGAAATTAAAAAGACAGAAAGGAACAAAGAAGCAGAGAGTAAATTCAGAAGAAATTGAAGTCTTTAAATCAGGATTGTCCTTTTCCAAAGAAGATGCTCAATTTTAATTATGTAATTTGGATTTAATACTTTTGGTTTTTTGTTTTGCTTTATTTTGTTTGGGTTTTTTTCTTTTGTGTGAGGAGTAGTCAGTTTCATGCAGGAAAAAAAAAGTCGGATACAATAATGTGTACACTCTCCTACTGGCCTAGGAGTAAACACATGAATTCCAGATGTTCAGGGTAGTAAAATGCAGATTATTCTTTTTTGCACCACTATTATAGTAATGTTGATTTTTAAATTTCTTTTTCCTGCCTTAGGTGGTGAGGGGAGACAAGCACACAATCAATATGATTGATAAAGCAAGCTCCGATTTATTGAATATTCTGAGGGTTCTTATAGGGTTTTCTACAGGCTTTTTCTTAGCAACAGCTCTGATTGGTTAAAACTCATAGTTACATTTCTCTTACTTGCAGTTGCAGCTTTAGCAAAGCAGTATCTCTTGAAGGTACATCTTGTCTCAACATCCTGTGCTTGCCAAGTTCTTCATATCTCAAGGATATGCTGTCTTTTTGCTATCTGTGCATACGTGCTTAAGCATAGTGTACTGTTTTCCCAGGCCTGAACAGAGAGTTGTTCCCAGGCCTGACAGAGCTTTTCTCAGGCTAAACACAATACCTGATTCTGGGGTCTTAAACAGAGGTATCACCCATTGATCCATGACCCTTCTGAAGCCATTCCCCAACACTTTCCTGTGAGTGCCTTGTTTTGAAGATTGAAAATTTATAATAAATCCTTTGATCCAAATTTAATCTGGCCAATGACAAGGTGAACATGAGTCAGCAGTGCCCTGGCAGCCAGGAGAGCCACCCTTGGGGCATCAGGGACAGCATCACCAGCCGGGCAAGGGAAGGGATTGTCTCTCTCTGCTCTGCTCTTGGGCGGCCTCACCTCGAGTGCTGGGGACAGTTTTGGGTGCCACAACACCAAAAAGACATTGAGCTGTTAGACGGTGTCCGGAGGAGGCCATGAGGATGATGAGGGGCCTTGGGGTGAAGCCGTGTGAGGAGTGGCTGAGGTCACTTGGTCTGTTCAGCCTGGAGAAGAGGAGACTGAGGGGAGACCTCACTGCAGTTACAACTTCCCTGTGAGGGGAAGAGGAGGGGCAGGCACTGATTTCTTTGCTGTGGTCACAGTGACAGGACCCAAGGAAATGGCTTGAAGTTGTGCCAGGAGAGGTTTAGTTTGGATATGAAAGCATTCTTCACCCAAAGGGTTGTTGGGCACTGGGACAGGCTCTCCAGGGAAGTGCTCACAGCACCAGTCTGACAGAGCTCAAGAAGTGTTTGGACAGTGCTCTCGGGCACATGGGGTGACTCCTGGGGCTCTGCTGTGCAGGGCCAGGAGTTGAACTTGATGATCCTCTTCCAACTCAGCATATTCTGTGATTCTGTGACTCTTAGTATACACATTTCAAGTTAGGAATAAGTTAGCTCTTTCCCCACAAATTAGGAAAATTTCCCCACAGATTAGGAAAACCAATGGAGAAATGTTCAAAAAACCCCTTGTCATAGCAGAAGTGTTTATTTTTTTTCTCCCCTGAAATACACAGCTGAGGTTATATGAAGTACCATGTCAATATTATTCCTTACTTGCACGAATCCAACTCAGTTAAAATTTTTAAAACTACAAATCACTTTTGTTGAAATCAATGAAATTACTTGCTGGCAAAAAGCTGCATGCAAGAATGAGAAAAGAGGGTGCCCCAGAAACATTTTCATGTGCCTCCCAGTTAGCTCATGAGAATCTCCTCAAGCACACATGAACAAATAAGATATTATGAATTATGTGCTTGGCTTTATTTGTCTTCATCTTCTTCTTTGTCAGTATCACAACTGTGATCACCCAGATAAATAATGTGAAATTTCAACATTGGTGTTTCCTATTTATGTACACAGTACTATTAGAAGGTCACAGGATCACAGGCACCTGCTTATCTCAAAGTAGAAACAAAACCAACCATAAATTTTGAGGGTTTTTTCCTAGCTTGTAATCTAGTCTATTGATTTTCTAAATTTCTTAGAAAAATAGAGAAAGTTATTAACTGGAGCAAACAAGACATTTTCAAAAATTGTCTCAAAATATATAATCAGCATAGAATGTTGTAGTTTTCTGTTTTTTTTTTTTTTTTTTTTTTTTTCTAATCAGTTCCTTTGTATTGGCNTTGATGGCTTGCTTGGGTAATTAGAGTCTTCAACCAAGCTCTTTCTTCCTTTTGATTCCAAGATATCAAGGTGAGACCAAATAGAAATACTAGGTTCAAATTTCACAGCAGATTATAATCCAGATTATAATTGCATCTTTATGTTATATCTGCAATAATAGTAACTCAAGAAAACAGCTGAGAACATGCAAAGGTAATCTTTAGGTGTGGGGGTTTTATTCTGTTTATAAATTGAGATACTTTTTAGGACCCTCTCCATTGCATGTTAGATTATTTGGTGAGGTTGTTTTTCATTTACAGCTGCCTACAGCTTCTAAATGGCCATACAAATGATGTGGCAGGATAATGAAGAGGAGAATTCTTGCTCGTATAATCTATCCCTTGGTGTAGCCTTCTTTTAAGAAGATAATTTTTGTACTGAAATATTATTTAACCTTATGCCATATTTTTCTATATTATATAACACAATCTTGTACAATGATATCCTCCATATTTAAAATTCTTAGTGTTTACCACAAAAAGAAAATAATTCACTTTATTTCTAATATCTGCTAATGATAACTTCTAGTAGTATTGATGAGGATATGTGATACTTGAGTACATCTGACAATTATTGTCTTATAATTAAGGGTTCAATGTTTGCAGTTAGACTGCGTTAGAGCAATGTACAGTTGTACAAACAAAAATAAAACATTTGTAAATTAGGCAGAACTCTTTGCTGTTGCTTGATTATGTTTCTTTAATATTTGTTCTATTCTTTCCTGATAGAAGTTAAACCCCTCCTACATTCTAGTCTTAGATCTTGGCAATTTTTAACAATAACCATATGAGTTCCAGATGCTCACTAAAACTACAAAAAACGACTGCCAATTCTGTTTGTGCCATAGTTGTGTGAGAGTTCTTTTTCTCCCTTGAGACCTTTCCTCCTCTAATGATTTACAGTATGGCCATAAAATGTTGTTTCTTGCTACATTTTGCAATAAAAATGTAATCTCAAGAAGACAATGTGTTTTTCACAAAATATAGGACTGTTTGCATTTTGTTGCTGTCCATTTAAAGTTTATCTTTAGACTAGGTCTTTATCACATTTTCTTTCCTGAAAGAGAAGACAATTCTATTAGACACCTAAGTGACTTCTGACTTTCAAGCACCAGCCTCTTTTCACTTAGATACTCTCAAAGTGGCTATTTCAAAAATCTATAAATATTTGTACTTAAAATCAACACATAGTTTTAGACTGCTGTTCATACACAAATAACAGCTAGTTCAATTTGCCAGCAAGCAGACAACTTTAGCTAAACTCAAAAGGAGTTTTTGCATTTTAGTTCATCCATGGAAAGATCAAAATCTTTCAGACTAGTTGCCTATATCATTATAAAGTTAACAGAGCCAATGGGAGGATAGAGAGAGTAAAAGGAGAGAAACAGAAGGAGGGAGGGATAGAAACAGAAACAGAATGGATAGAATAAATCTATTTGTGAGTGTCTTTATCTTTACACTATCTATGGAAGAAATCTATTTGAATTGCTCAGAACAGATGTGCCTTCAATGTTTCTAACGTCCAGTGAAACAGAGCTTTCTCAACAAAATAAAAAATCATGGTTTAAGCATGAAAACATGATAATGCAAAATGTCTCAGCTACTTTTATAAGGGATGGAAATGAGCATTATTAAAAATAGGAGGGAGCTGATTGAATTGATTTTCAGAAATTGCCATTTTCTTATTTATGAAATGTGAACTTTGTGTCACTTATTGATAGGTTCTTCTCCTCTTGTTTCTTTTTCAATAACATAATAGGAAATATTTTTTTTCCCATCTAGTTTCTAGTTGGAAACAAGTTTCATTTAGGAAATCTAGGCATCCACAACCCATTTAGCTCCCATTTTCACAGCATTAGCAGTCAAATGGAAGAATTTTCCTTCAAGCCCCAGTGGCTCAGGCTGAGAATCCTTTAATCTGAAAATAACTATCTTGTGTCATATAGGATTCAGAGGCTACAGGCACAATGAATTGGTTACTGTGGAAATTCCTCATGATAAAAAATAGAAAAGGAGACCCAAAATTGGTCACATGAGTTTAGTTGATCATGCAGCATTTGAAACACATCACATGCATCTGGCAAACAGCTCTTCACCCTCTAGGCATTTTTAAAATATATCTGATTCTCTCCTGTTAGGTAATGAAGTCAAAACTCTGCCTGTTTCCACATCCCTAGGTTTTAGCAGCTAAAGGCTGCTCTTGTATTGTTAAACCATTTAATGCCTTTTCTTTAAAAGAAAATTCTATTTCTTTTTCTTCTTCTTCTCCTCTCTAATTTTAGGGGAAACAAATTTTTATGTCCAAACACCAACTAGTTCACTTTAAAAATGCACAGCAAAAGGAGGAAATTCTCCTTTATTATTAACACTTTCTAAAATATGTACCTAGTGAAAACACCTGTTTATAATTTAAGGTGTACATACATGAATTGACAGGCAGAAGCCTTGTGCATAAACATCCACCTATCATACAATTTCCCCTTTTAGGCTACACAGCTGAGTCGTCTGTCTTTGAACTCAAATGCCTTTTTGTAGTATTTCCATTGGGAAAACTATTATAATTAATGAGTTAAAAAAACTTTTTCATGCAATTTTTTAAGATGACATTTTTGCTTCCTCTTATTTTAGCAGATGCAATAATTTCAGAGAGAGCAGTTGTTGCATCAGCTTGTTATCACTGTAATACCAGTGGCCCTATTTTTATCCTTATTACACAGAAGCTGATCAAGATGAGTCATCTAATTTATAATTAGTCCCATGGTGGTCAAGCCTATGAATGACAATCTAGTTCTACGTGACCCCAGAGAGTCAGAGCTGGAAGGTATTCACTGCAGTGAGTGAGTGACCCCCTTCCTGTGCCTGTGCACAAGGTTCATACTGGTGTTGAGTGGCTCTGGGTTACTGCATATTGCGCACCTATGGTATGTGAATGAAACTATGTAACCCACCCTATTCAAAGGAGAAATCACTAGGGATAGAAGCCATTTGAAGCGGGCACGTTCAACCTCCTGCAACCACTAATAAGGAGAAATAAAGGCACTTTGCTTCTAGGTTGTGGTGATGAGGGCAGTGGCGCTCTCTTGGTTGATCTGTGTGAGTGGCTGAGTGTTCTACCTCCCTTGTCAGGTATCTGCCAGAGCCTTGATGAGCCAAAGAAAGCATGGAAGAAGACTAGAAAAAGAAGCATGACAAAAAAGTCATTCAGGTATTCAGTTTAACACCAAAGCTGCCATTTTCTGTTACTTTTAGTATTCTTGTTTACCACTTTAAAATATATTCATTGGTTTTGAAATATTAAACTTTGGAGGTTTATCCACAGACATCCTGCATATTTTCCGTTACTTTCATACAGTCTGAATTTTTCATCTTGCATTCCTACTTTTTAAAATTATCTTTGTTGTTATTTGGTGGGGTTTTGTTGGTGTTTCTTTTTTTTTTATTGTTTCTTTGTTCTTTGTTTGATTTTTTAATCATACCCTGCTGTTTTGAATGTCAAAATAAGCTATGTTGGGACAGGATATAATTCAGGATACACTTATATTTCAATTATACATCAAACATAAAAACATTTGAAAAAAACTATCTTCTAATTCAGGTGCATCTCTGGTTTCATTTATTGCTTATTTGGTAAAGGGCCCTCATGCTTCTTCAGATTTGTACTCAGAATAAGTGAGATACCAGTTTACTGGAATATGTTAAACTTAGGCACTGGTCTATTATTCTATGCTTTTTCACCTAATTTTCTAACACTTTCCCACAAATGAGGGGCTGACACTCCAGGTGACTTGCCTAGACTCTAACGACTATGTAGTATTCCTGGAGAGAGACTTCAATTTTCAATTGTAGCTCCTCCATTAATTAAGGTTCTGAGGCTGTTATAGCTTCATGAGCTTCAAGGAATAATACAGAGTAATCAACATGAATAATGAAATATTAGTCAGATCAAAGAAAGAGATTGTATGAGAATAACGAAAAAGCTTGTAGTCAGACAAGAGTGTCAGAAAATTCCACCATATCCCTGTAGCAACCCCTAAGTGCACAGGTATTTTGTACAAAATGGAGCATTTTTGGAAGGAAAGGAAGGAAGGGTTAAGAAACACTATCTTTTAGAACTGGAAGAAGTGGATTTGATGTTCTTCAGCAGAAATAAGGCCTTGCTGTGTTTAGTCTTTCTCTTCCATCTTAGACAGATATCTTAACTACAGTGATGTGGGGAACATATCATTCATTTACAGCACTCTAGTCTTGTAAGTGAATGATATGATCTAGAGATTATACTGCATTATTTACCTGAAGAAAAAATATATGGAAAACTGAATACTTTATCAAGACTCTTTGGTCTTGGGTAATTAGGTGTGATACCATCAACCATTCTCTAAGATGAAATGCAGATGCTTAGATAACTTTACTAGAATAACATAGATCTTTAGGATCTTTAAGTATCTGAAAAGTATAAATATTAAATATTTAAATGTTGTGGATTTTCCTACAGATTTTTTAAAACCTGTTGTATATGCTCTTTGATAGAAAAAAACAGAAAAACCAAAACAAGATATAGGCAAAAAATCCACAACAAACCCTGGACTTCTTTCCTGAGAAAAATTAATCTAGAAAACAATCAATATCTTATGGTATTAATTAAGTTATTCTTGCACAGTCTTTCACACTAGTACACTATTGTGAAGGGATCTGTTGCCAAGAAGCAGAAAAAACTGTTTGTTGCCCAGACAACCACAGTAAGGGAAGATTAGGTTAGCCTTCAAGTGGCCATTAAATTGTCTAAAAAGAATAAAAGTGATTTGTTAAATAAATATCACTGAAATGTTTACTAAAGGAGTTTTTAAACTGTGATAACTGCCTGTAATAACTCAAATTCTGCGTAGAAATGTCTCTGTTTTTATTTAGTTTTCATATCAACAACAATTACTGAATATGCTACTGCTGCTGAAACACACTTTCTTTTCTGGTTATCTTGCTCCCCGACAGAGACCAGACTGGTTAAAAACAGAGAACATGCTTGGAAAATACGTGGATTTCACATGAAACTACCATTATTTTTAGCTAATTCATTGGCAAATGCAACTCTAAATTTGATGTTGCAGTTCATTTGGCAAATTCTCTGGATTGTAAGTACCAGTAGACATTTGGTAGACAGTGCCTTACTTTATCAGAGTGGTTTCCTGAGAACCTTTCTCAATGGGTTTTTTCCCCTCATTTTGTTATGAGCCTTC
>VXBC01000513.1:0-14410 GCA_013399945.1 Ploceus nigricollis | reverse complement strand
GTTTATGTTGAGTGCAACCACCATAAGAATTTTCAGCATCAACTTGCAAATATCAAGTGGGAATATTTTCTTTTCTTCATAATTTTAAAGTCAAATTGTATGTATTTATGTGTAGATAACAATAAAAATGTACAGTATCAGTGAAGATTTTGGCCTTGACCATCATAGTTTCTAAATCACTGGAAAATAAGTTTGTAAAAACTGATCTATTGCATGCTTGACAAAATGAGATATGGAGGAATGAATAGATGTTAGAAAAAAATTTCTTAAAACAAGCCATACTAAACCAGATAGAAATACCTTGTGAAAGGAGAAGTTAAAAAAAAAAAAACAAAAAATCAAAAAAAAAAACCAAAAAAACAAACAAACAAACAAAAAAAACCCACGACACAACAGAAAACAAGCCCTATCTGAATATCATTGATGAAGATTCAAAATTTTTCAGGAATGGTTGCTTCCAGTTTTTGCTTGGTTTTTTTTGTTTGTTTTTTTTTTGTTTGTTTTTTAATTAGGGGAAATCTATAATAAAGTAATTAGAAATAATGTGCCAATCTATTTCTAAATAGTGCTCATTATCAAATTTTTGTGTCAAGAGCTGTAGAATGAGTTTGCAACAGAAGGGGACCTTAGCAAAGGCCTTTTCTACCTATGCCATTTTGCATAGTCCCACCACAAACAAAATCAACTATTAATCAAGCCAGAGAATGCAGAAATCAGGAGTCAGATTGTTATAATGCTGGTATTAATCAGAGATGTTAAACAATTAGGTACGCGTCTTTTTGACACTATGTCAGAAAGAACAGACATTGGAGTTGTAAGGCACAGCTAGAGCTACAAAAAATCAGTCAGTTTTGGGATTTCGGTGATACCACCTATGTGTATGATAAGTTCAATTAAAAACCTTCACATTGTGGACATGACCCTCTGGGTAAGTAGGTCAATTCAGCTAGCTGGTGACGGGGGGAGTGTTCCTTTGGCAGGACCTCTTAACGCAGGCCGTTTTGGGTGGTCCACAGTATTTGCCTCTGCCAATGTCCACAGATGTTGCATTTTGGATATTGGAAGTTACACTCCTGCTTATCTCTTATGGACTGATTTTCCATAAGCTTGTCTAAGGCATGCTTCAATCTGGTGATACCTCATAAAAAACTTCTTAGCTGCCATGTACTGTTTTAAACTGATTTCTTTCTAGTTTCAACGACTGAACCTTATCTATTGTATGTTGGTGGGTATCACTCACCTTATCCGCTTTCATGACTTTGTAAACCTTAATCATATGTTATGTTCATATATAGGTTATACTTTGCCTAAATGAAGTATTGAAGTATTTTAAATAAAGAATTAAAATATTTCAGTAACAACTCACAAGGTATTTTTTTTATCCTGAGGTTATTTTAGATTTTTGTCTCTGTACATTTCTAAATGCACTATGTCCTTCTTCAGATACAGAAATCAGAGCTGCACAAAGTATTTAAAATGTTGGTGCAGCAACGTCTTTAATAGAGCAAAATGATGTTCTCTGTCTTGTTCTCCATACCCTTCCCAGTGATGTACAGCATTTTCTGGGCTTTTTTTTTGTCTGCTGCGGAATGTGAAGCCATATTTTTCAGATATGTCAATGTACAGAGACATGACAATTTATATCCGGTGTACATTTAAGTCAGGTAGGTTATTAAGAAACCATTGTTAAGGCAATATTGCACATACTTTGCAACCAGCAGGTTTCTAGATTTGGGATCACTATCGGTGACTTTAAACTGGAATATTGGAAAGCATTACACTACAATTATCTCCTGTTTGTAACTATTACATTGTACCCATTTTTCAAATTGGTGACGTTCAACCCAGATGGATTTTTTCCTACTGAACATATCTCTAAAAATGTTCAGAGATTATAATAGTCTACAAAAAAAGTCATATAGTACAGGTGTATATTTAAACTAGATATACATTTTTTTACCTTACATTTTTTCATTTAATTCATTAATTTGACCTGGGATAGAGTCATATTAAATGTTCTTCAACTGAGTGCTCAACCACAGTGGCATAATTTTAGTGGTGGTTGTTCTTGGTATGCTGTATGATACCTATATGTTTTAACTCCTCTGAAAGAGAGCCTCATTGAAAGAGAGCCATATTATCAGTGTTGTACAAATAATATACAATAATAGCCTAATTATCTTGCTTATTTTCATCTCTCAGATAATTTAAAACTCTTGCTGGTATCTATGTCAGGTTTCGCATCTGCACTTGGAAACTTCTTCCTTTTAGGTCCCTGTGGGGTTTTTTCAGTTATGTTGTCTCAGTTTTTATTAAGGCTATTTCTCTTTGGTAAATTTCAAAACTAATTTTAATTTTTATTCAAAATTATTTGTAGTCTTCCTTGTCCTTTATTGACTTACAATACTCTGTCATCTACTAATTCATCTTCAGTGTTTATCACTGTTTCTTTACCTGTGCAGCATCAGAAGGAAATTCAATGGTTCTTCGGGCAATTCCTGTAATTTTTCTCTCTATATTTGATCTAATCTATAAGCCTGAACTTAGTGAATATCTCTATGACAACAACTTGCAGATCAGCTTCTCTTCTACTCTTGTCTCCTTGTCTAATCAAAACCTTCTTTTTTTTTCTTGCTCCCTTTCTCCATTTCTTGATTGGCATTGATGGTAATACTATCCAGCCTATCACTCAAATATATAATGTGGTTGTGACATTCTTCTTCAATTTCTAGATTTTCAAATCTGGAACCTGCTCAAAAACCTGATGCTTTTGTGAGTATAATAACTTCAGATGTGGGTGTTATGGATATTTCTTTCCCAAGTAGCCATATGGCTGAAACTCTCCTCCAGACTTTTATCATATTATGTTTCAGATTTTGCAGCACCCTTTTCTGTGGCTTTGCTTATACGAGTCAGAATTCTGCTACAAGAAGTAATTTCTTATCTTCTGATAAGAAGAACCCTGTAATCTATGGTTATTTCACTAGTGTTATCTGCTTCTTTTAATTTTTCAGCAATAAACCTGTAATTCCCATTTTCCCTTTCCATTTTTCCCATCAACTATCATTTTCATTAGCTCTCACTTTCACTTGACTCATAATACCAGTTCTTATAATTCCCTCTTTCTAGCATACCTCTACTTTCTCCCAGGCTCAAAACACATCCTTTGGAAACACACTTAGTGAAACAGTCATTCAATTAACCCCTCCATGCACCACTTTGTGATGAATACCATAAAACTGCCAGAAAATAAGTGAAACTTCTACAGCACTACCACAGTACAAACAATATTTTCATCAACAGCATCCTTTGAAAGAATATTTTGAAGATTGGTTATGTAAGAATGAGAATTGTCCTCTTCTAATAAATAAATATATTAATTTTATTTTCTAATAATTACCTGTCTTGAGGAAAAAGTTTTTTTTCTCTTTAGTTGACTGTTACTCAGGTAAATGAACCCCTCCTGTTTCACTAGGTACATTAAGTCCCACTTCAGATTAATAGATTACACTGGTACAGATGGGGGAAAAATCAAAGAGTTCAGGAACACCTGAATATTTATGAATTCAAAATTGCAAAGCAGGTAATAGGGTGCCCTGTTTGGCTTCCCCTCCATTACTGAGTTCCAAAAATGTGATACTGCTGATAATTCTGTCTTGATTTTGAAGGATTTGTAAGGGGAAGAATGTATTTAACTACACCACTATTTTGTAGCACAAATAATCTAACTGTGTTTGTAGAACCATGGAGTTAAAAATATGTGTGCAGCAAGTTAAAAACAAGAGCTCTAAAAAGGGAACCACGCAGCCTGGAGGCAAGTGTCTGAAAACGTGATGGTACTAAATAAAATAGCCTTGCTCTGTGTGCTAGTTTCCAGTCATTTGTACCTCACTCAGCCTACGGCAAAGACCATAGAAAAGGTCATGTACTTTGTCCCATGTTTCAGGAAAATTCTTTACCTCATGATTTCGAAATATAAGATGATTCTAATATTACTGCACACTAAGATTATAGTCTGTCACGTATAGTTGTGTGTAGTGTAGGGGCAAGGGGAGTGGTTTCCATTTTCAGTTGAAGCTGAGAATGATTAAGAAAAGGCCTAATTTCTTCTTCCAAGTGTGTGCAAAACTTCCAAATGAAACCTTTGCTTATATCTTCTGTCTTTATTTTTGACAGTTCCATTTATCTCTCATTTATTCTGCAAACAAAGAATGTTGAGCTATGTTCAATTCTGACCCTGCAGGGCTGGGTACCTGCTGGCCATGAGAGGTTCATGTCTCCTCTGGAAAATTGGATAACAACATTCCTATCTAGCAAGGTGTTTCTAATCTGCTAAATAATCATGTCTGAGATTTTCACTTGTAGAGAATACAGAATGCTTGTAGTGTGCCAGCAAGCCAATCAGAAACCTTCCTTTTCCCTTGAAAATTCACTTTGAGTATCCTTGTACAGCACATTCCCTTGTTATTTTCAATCAGCACAGAAGTTCTGTATATATCATCTTGAAAATGAGCAAATTATTGAAATAGTTTTTTGTTTGGTTTGGGGTGGGTTTTATCTAGGGGTTCGTTATTGTTTGTATTACAACACTCCAAAATGACACAGTTTCAAGGATCTGAAGTTTCTGGGTTTGTTTCAAGATGAGCCTTTCGTCTGGCACACAAGCAACCTGAAATTTTCAGACTTGTGAATATCCTGTCTTAAAGAAGCAATCTTTGAGAATATTTCCAAAGACTGGAAAAGTATTCCTGCTCCTTGACTCCTTTCTGGAAGCTAGGGTAAGGATAAGAGATCTAGAAATCTAATGTCAGCAGTACATAAGAATCTGCAAAATAGCTTTGAATTAAGAGTCTAACAGGAAAAGAGACAACCTACTTGGTCTTATGCAATTATCCTGTTAATTGCTAAGTTTTGCTCTAACATTAATATGCTCTGAAATGGAAGTTATGAGGGGCTGTATCTAGCCTTGATTTTTCTGATCAGCGGCATTTGTTCATGTCTTGCTATGGTAGTTCAACGCTGCACATTCAAGCACTGGTTATTTTTACTAAATCTTGGAATGAAACCCACTGGATGAATCCTTAGATGGACCTACTTGAACTTTAGTACCTGATTGATTCTTATAGCTATGAGACTTAATCTGGAATTTATTTATTTTGCCCGATATAGTATATGTACAGATCTTAGAGTTACCGGTTAGAGATTGTATAAGCATTCTTATCTATCTATTTTGAAGACAGAGGAGAAAAGAGAGAAATATCCTAATATGTTCATGTTTCTTCTGGTGATTGTTTGAACTCTTGAAACATTTTCAGAGTTTTCCGTGGCCCAAATCTTCTACTTTTCAAGAGTTTTGAAAATACAGATTAATTACTAGAACAAATAATTTTCTGGGTGATTATTCAAAGAGTAATGCACAGTTCCCCTGCAGCTACTCAACCCTGGCCTTTGGTGTGCATAATACTGGTACTTACGGGTTTTGTTTTATATCTTCTTAGTCTCTCAGATATCTAACATGGGATAGAGCTAATACCATGGCTGTTGTGAGATATAAGACAGAATGTGTGGCTCTCCTGAATTGCCTAGTAAGTGCTCTAACTCTTTAAATAGCAGGGTGACCCAGCACACTAAAGAAAGAACAGAGGACAGCAAACCTCAAGAAAAGCTAAATCTTTAAAGGAAAAGGTTTCCAATTTACTTATTTGATTCCATATTAAGGCAATATTATGTTCTTTTGAGAAAATACTATTTTAAAATAATTTTTTATGCACAAGGAAACATCCCTTTACTAATCTGAATGCCTGATTAATATTTTTATACTGTTCTTCTCTGTTAACTGTCACATTTATATAACAGTCCTGAAAAAATATGAAAGTTGATTCTTTTTCTTTACCTTGTGATTTCTTATTTTCAGGGAAAAATATGTATCTACAGCTTTAATAAACAAGAAATTGTTATTTCCTTTTTTATTCTTATACAGATATTAAGATTATCCTGCTCATGACAGCATGGAAATTTACCCTAATTTACCCCAGGGTGAAATCTTAAAAGATTTCTTGATAGTAACAAATGGAAGTAATAGTTGAGGAAAAATGGGAAGGTTAAGGGATTTTTTATTATTATTATTTTTTTAGTGTAATCTGTTTTATCTAAACCCTGCTGCTGGTTTACATATTGACATATCCCTCTAAGTTTTGTCCCCCAACAACAGGAGGCCTAGATAGCACAGCTTCACTGTCACTGAGCCAAAACCAGAGGACTTTCATCTAGGTTGCAAACAGCAGATGTTCATGCATCAGATGTGGAGAATTTTGTCCCTCTTCATAATGACATGTTTTATTGATGTAATTTTGGAGGGTAGAAATCTGGCCAGCTATGTGGATGAGTTGGAGAGGACCAAAGAACATTTTTGCAGATTAGGGATTATGGTCATTTCTGACAGCTCCCTTAATGAAAAAGTAGAGGTTATTTAGAACCAAAGTGATTGCTGAGCTGTTCAATCCTGACTAGTTTAATGAGACAGGGAGATGATTTTTGACAAAGAGGAAGCTGCCCCTACCTAAAAACTTTTCTTCTATCCCTCAGCCTTTTTTTGCCATGTGAATCATCCTCTGAGGAATAGTGTTTTACAAGCCTTTCAATCAATTACATAGAGATCTTCAAGCAGATGACATTTTTTCCCCTGAATATATGCCAAGGCAATCTGAAAGAGCATGCTTCAGAGATGTTCCAACCAGTTGCTGATAACTAGGTATAAGAAGTTTGTTCTTATTCCACAATAATTCCTTATTGCACAGTAGAGTCCATTCACCTTACAGGAGTAGTCCACACATTGCAAGTATAGCAGCTTGATAAAGATGTTAATCTGATGCTGTGGAGTGATGAGCCTTCTGTACTATTCCCAAAATATCTGCAGATACCATTTCAAATGATGTACAGGAATATGTGTATTTCTTCCAAGATTCTTTTCTCTCTTCATATTTATGACCCTATAGTTTGGTGATGATTGTCACTCTCCAACCCTACCTCCTCGGCTTGTCTCTTTCCATGTTAGGGTGGTTGTTGACCTGCTTTCTCAAATGGTCTCTGTTTGCCTCTCTTTCCTCTTTTAAATCAGAGACCAGAATGTATTCCTTTTAATTTTCACAGCTGGCATCTTTGATTTACTATTTATCAGAGAGGAAGGAAGAACTGATGGCTGATTCACAGAGCTATTGAATTATCTGAGTTGGAAGGGACCTTAAAGACCATCTAGTTCCAGCCACTAGAGAAGCACTATTGCTATTGAACTATTGCTGGAATTCCAATTCCTCCTCATTTTTAATCTGAATAATTTTATTCAGCAATAGGGACAATTTTGCTTCTGGAACATAGCCAAATAGCCTTTCAGGACACTCACAATAATCATACATATTTAATGTGTTTAAATTATTGTCCGAATATATGTAACAAGTACTTGCTCATCATGGGAAGTCTAATGCATAATTGTTTAGTTTTGTGACACTTTGATCCAAACCAAAAAAATATTACAAAGGAAATAAAATATACACAGTAAAATTTTTGTCACTGTGCAATCAGAACAGGAGCATCTACTCATTAAAGATATATCTTTATTAATACAATAATTGAGGTTTTATCATGCAAATGCATCCATGTCACACAGAACTGTAGTATATCATCATGTAAATTTATATTTCCATGACAATTTCTTCTTTCAGAATATAATATCAGAGAATCTCAGAGTGGTCATCTGACAGGGGCTGATTTTTTGTTCTACTGTTAGTGATGTTTTCATGTAGGGACGGTGTACTCAGTGTTTTTGGCAAAACTCATATTTATGTCTTGGGTTTTCTGGTTTTGAGCTTTGGAAAGTGGCTGTGGAAAAGTCTTTAAACATATTTGCTCCTCTTTCTTAGCAAATGCTATTAAATGATTCTACCTGTGTTCACCTTCTCAAAACACCAACGCAGCAATTCCAGCTTTTTGTACACATCTACACTGATGTTTTACAGTGATTGTACCTGCTCCACGGGATGACTGAAATGATTTGCTGATGTTGGAACTGGAAGATTTAAATTTTCCAAAGTCTCTGTGTAATATTGGCCTAGCAACCTGGGACCAGGTTGCTTTGGTCCCTGAATTGAAGTAAAATTCACTGAAACAAAGTAGGAAACACCTAAGATTCTGTGATTGTATTTTCTTGATATAATGATAATTTACTGGAATTTTAAAATATCCCAATTATTTTGAATTTTAATTCGAAATAAAACCTCTTACTTCTGTTAAATGAATACAAAAAATGAGTATTGTGTGAACCATAGCACCCAAAAAGCCCCCCAATAAATTAACTTCAGTCTAATAAATGCTTTCACAACACACCTCTATTAAACAAATAAAACAAAATAAAACAAAACAAAACAACAACCACAACAACAAACAAACAAAACAGAGAGATAAGAATAACCTAAAAGTAGTAAGATTTCTTGCATAAGTTTTCTTTTTAAACAACAAGACACTGAATGTGTGACAAGTTCCATCAGGAAACTAAACCTGTGATTGCTTTGATCCATAAAGTATAGCATGTTCTACTTTGAGGGTTTATGTCTCAGAACCTGACACAGAGCAGATATCAAAAGGGTACCACTAAACTAGACGGTAAGACATTGTTCTGAGTTCAAACACGCAGACGTGGTGAACACACTGATAATGAGCTGCTTCAGAGGGTCAGAGACCACTGCCAACTCCACAACCAGGACTTGCAGCAGGCACATAATGCACATGTGCTTGGTTCCCTGAATATTTTCCTCCTTCCATTTCTTTAAGCAACATTTAACTGTAGACATATGTGGCCAGACTATAGTGTAAGAAAAATAGTGCAAAAAAAGGGACATGTTTCATGATGATAGTGAATCTATTCAAAATTCTTAGTATAGCAGATGACTAAAAAGTGTTTGAAGTCTTACTACTGAATCCTTTAATATCTGTGAGGTCACCATCAGAATACTGGAAAATACAGAAATAATTTTGTAGATGTTATAGTAGAAATTCATTCCTTTTAAAGTTAGACAGGAAATGGGGAAACCGAGGGCAATGTGGTTAAAGGATATATAAAAGTTAGTATAAGTAATAAGCAGAAGGTTTCTAAGCAATAGAAACAATCTGGAAAGGGAAAATGTTGGCAGTCATAAATATTTTAAAAACCAAAAGGAAGGAGTGAATGTAGAATTACAGGGAATATTTCAACCACCTATAAAGATTTCGTTAAGTAAAGTATACTTATAGTGAGCAGCAGGGAAGTAAAATAGGCAGAGAAATAAGAAAACTAAGTAGTAAAATAGCTATGGAAATTCCAACAGAAGAGACAAAGAAATGGCATATTTCACAACATCATTTTGTTTCACAAGTGATAAAATAAGATAAAACAATGCAAAACATATATCTAAAATAAGGATTGTTTGATCACAGGATAGAATATCCTGAGTTAGAAGGGACCCACAAGGATCATGGATGTCCAGCTCCTGGTCCTACACAGGACAGCCAGAACAAGGCACAATGTGTACCTGAGAGCATTTTCCAAAAGCTTCTGGAACTCTGTCAGGCTGATGCTGTGACCATTTCCCTGGGGAGTGAAGGAAATCCAGCCACCCTCTGGGTGAAGAATCTTTTCCTAATATCCAATCTAAACCTCCCCTGACGCCTCTTCTGGCCATTCCCTTGGATCCTGTCACTGTCACCACAGAGAAGAAATCAGTGCCTGCCCCTCCTCTTCCCCTCACAAGAAGTTGTAACTGCAGTGAGGTCTCCCCCCAGTCTCCTGTTCTCCAGGCTGAACAGACCAAGTGACCTCAGCTGCTCCTCCTACAGCTTACCCTCCCCTGCACCACCCTCATTGTCTTCCTTTGCACACCCCTCTAATAACTATGTCTTTTTTGTATTGTGGCACCCAAAACTGGCCCCAGAACTTGAGGTGACCCTAAATGAGTTTTGGGTTAGGAAAGAAGGAGGATGGTTATCATATAATGGGTAATTCTGTGTAGGGCACCAAGAGCTTCATATAGTTTCATATAGATTCTCTGCAGTTTCATGGACTGGATAATATTTTACTGAAGATACTATTTTTTGGTGTAATTATCACAGAATCACAGAATCACAAAGTATTCTGAGTCAGAAGGGACCCCCAATGATCACAAAGTCCAACATTAAGTGAATGGCTTGTACAGGGATCAAAACCATGACCTTGACATGAGTACCATGCTCTTATTTTAATAATGAATTTTCTGATGAAATGAAATAAATTTTAAAAAAATCAATCAAGTTATCAGATTGATAAAGGATCTATACCTTCTTAAACTACTCAAAGATATCACTTCAAGCACTGATCATTTGATATTCAGAGCAGAAGAATTACATTTAACTGCCAGAAGTATCTCTTTTTGCTTCTCACAGTTATTTAAAAGATACTTGTACTGGGAAAAGAAGGTGCAGATACTTCTTAAAATACTTCAAAACATTTTTTTCTTTGTTGTATTTCTGTGCTTGATCCTAATGCTTAGCCAAAGTTGGTTTACATACATTTTGAAAAGCCTAACAATGCAGTTCTGTCCTGTTGCAAAAAGATATACTTTATGATCAGTGAGTGGCCTAGAAACCCCGGCTCCCAGGACACAGATGAAGGTTACAGGACAGGAAACAGCAGTGCAGGTCTGTGCCCTGGACCAGAATTCTGCACTCCTTTAGCGACGTGGAAGGGATGTAACAACATGTGGTAGGCTATGGGCACTCATATGATCTAAGGTATGTAAAGCTCTTAACTGTTTTTGCGTAGGATTCACAGAACAGGAGGACGACTCAAAGTCTGATTTGAAATGTTTGACAGGAGAAATTATCTTTCTGGCCCCAAGTCCTGTTCCAGTTTCAGGGGCCTGTACTGTAGGGTAGTGCATAGCAGATGCCTGGAGAGTACACTTGCATGTGTACTTCTGCAAGGTTAAAAATGGTGCATGAAAGAGTGGAACAGAACTTATTAGATTACAGCCATTCAGGTATCTGCTTAATATAACAGTTGACAGTAAAGTGGATTCCTCTGATTTCTGCCAGGTATTAAATGAAATAAGTTAGTTCCTACTTATATATACTGAAGTAAGAAAACCACTGTAATTCTATTGCTGACTGATACAAGTACAGCTGACTTTTTGTATCTATGATGCCCTGGTTTCCTGTGTTCGGATCTCTGGGGTTTGGGATAAACACCGACTGTGCTATTGCAAATACAGCATTTCCATAGAAATACTTAGGGCAGAACATATCCAGAATATTTTAGAAGAAAAAGGGATTCAATTCAAGCAACTTGTCTTTGTAGTGAATGATTGATCTTGCATCTTAGAGTGCAAAAACTTTGATAGTGCCACTACCATGTTTTCACTCACAGGACACAGCACAGTGTGTTTCCAGTCCTGTAATATCTGTATGGCTGAACTGGAACTACTTACCACTAACAACTGACATATCGTCTCATTGCTTTTCTTTGAGTATCTTCACTGCCATGTGAAGAAAAATTCACATTTTACCTGATGGAAACTAACACATGTCATTATCTATTTTTCTTTCTCTGCTTTCTCTCATAGAGGATATGACTATCACAAAAATCATATATAGGGCAAGTTAGGGGAATTCTTTTTCTTAAATGGCCAATTACTAAACGTTTGGCAGTGATTCATATAATATTAGGGAAGTAGTCATAGCATGCTTGTTTTTTTCCTCCAAAATGGGGTCCAGTGTTGTTTCTGTCAAAAATACTATTTTCAATCAAGGCAATAATTGTCACTAGAAAAAAAAAATCATTCATGGGAGATTATCTGAAGTTCTCTGGAAGGCACTAACAGATGTTTTCTCTAATGCAGTACTGCAGCTTACAAAAGTTTCATCAGCCTATTTCTTGGGATAACATTTTTACTTAATAGTTTGTTAAGTTTTGTCCAATACATCGAACAAACATTTGTATGTTATGTGGTGCTGCCTGCAATATCCCAGTCATATAACTGAAATATGTCACCAAGTGATGCAAACAGGTGCTAGATCTGATTCATAACCATGCTAAATCTTTTTTTTAATATTTCAGAGCTGTAATATTTCAGAGCTGTAATATTTCATATTTTCATAGCACTTTCCGTTCTGTGAGCTCTAAAGGCTTAAATTTCCCACCCAGCAAGGCAGAAGACACAAGCTAAATGAAGAATCAGAGGTGACGTTCTCTTTTGAAAAAGTTTCCTTTTAATTTGGAGAAGGCTGATGACCTCTTTGCATAGGTATAAAAAATTAAAAGACAATGGATGATAGCCTACTTAAATTTTTTATCATTTTTAAATGTAAAGTTTCACTAGTCTTTGGTGGCAATGGAGTCTGGCTCCATTACACATGGAAAATACCCTTCCTGCAAAATATTGCTGGATTTGAAACGTGTCTAGAATGTATTTTTTAAAAGAATCTTTCATAAGAAATAAAATCTGGTTTACTATTACAGCCTTTTTTTCTGCTTTCTGTCACTGTATTTAAAAATGTCAATAATTTCTGGAAGCTTAGAAAACTTTTTCTAATTTCTTCGCCAAACAAATATATCTCTTTCCAGTGTGTCCAGAAGATTTGATACTGGGTAGCTGTGTTGTCAAAGCTTCTTTTTTCTACTCTAAGGTCTTCATTTCTCTGCAGAATATTTATTTGAAGTAAGATTAATTTTGTGCCTTGGGTCTTACTTTAGTAGGATGGTAAGTTGTTTGTTAGCTCACCACAGATGATGATAATGAATTGAGCTTGCTCTGTTCCCACATTCAGTTAGAAGTGACTTGTAGCTTATCGTCCATTTCAGCAACAGGTGCCCAAGCACTCTTTTAGCAGAACTTCCTAGATAAAAGATAAAAGCCAATTGTACATTCTAATATTAAAAAAAAAAAAAAAGAGAAATTTCAGAGAAAATTTTGGAAAGATACGGAAATCTAGTCCTGTGGCCTAGCTCCTTCTGCAATTTCAACTGTTATGTATATATTTTCCCCAAAAAACCCCACCCAAAATGCTATAAGCAAGAGTCCTCCACTCACTATTTAAAATTACTATTATTCTGTCTTAAGATAAATTTCCTACTATACAATGTACAATTCCTAGACAAGTCTAATAGCATGTAATAATAAAGGAACAGGATGTCTGATTACTTGATCAATGTATATTTGCATAATCACCTAAAATATTCTCTTGTACTTGAGGTTTGTAGAAGCTATCCACAGCTTTAAGCATTTTCATGTGGTATCTTCGTCAAAATTAGAAAAAATTGTGTTTATTGATGTAGTTTTGGATTCAGCTAGACAGACACATGGAGTGTTAGTACAACATCATCCTTCTACCTCTTTTTAACAATCCTGAATCTCAAAGAGCACATATGACACAAGGAGAAGGGACCAACCTACTTCATATCAGTGAAGTCTCCTCTCTGTTAATGGACCTGGCATTTATTGCATTGCTGAAGCTTACTGACCTAATGTGCAATGATGGCATGCTAATATAGTGTCTCCTAAGTCAGCATCAAGTTAAAAAAAGTATCGGACTTTGAAAGATTAAAATTTTCCCAGCCCAGTCAATATGTGCTTATGATTCTGGGGCCATAGAATAGCCAGTTTATTCTCTAGCTGTTCTTTATTACAGCAATTATTCACTAATTCTACCAGACTTCTTGTTGAATAACCTTTAGTGGCCTCTCAAAGATTCACAAACTTGAATTGCACATTGGGCTGAGTATAAACACCTCAGAAAAGTTCCTTTTTTAACTAGCTACATTTCTTGGAACACTGGCAGCAACATGGGAAGATATTTTAACATAACAATGGGAGACAGATTATACGATCTGCTGACACATAAACCCCCTTATTTTTTTTCCTCATTTTGTGAATCCCCTACTACTTGGCCTCAAGAATAAATAACCACTGATTTCCATTTGACATCATCTCTTCCCTAACAGACTGCTGCTGTTTGCCTTGTTCAGGAATTGAACAGGAGTCATGTGTTTTCTGCTTCAAAACAGAAACAGGGAAACAAATGCTTCATTTGGAGTCAGATAGATTCCTTAAAGACAAAAAAAAAAAATGGCCAGTTTCTTAAAAGGACAGCTGCTTTTGAGAACACAGGAATTAAACTTTATCCTGAAAATTGCTATTGGTTTTGAGTGATTTGGGTTTTTTATTTTATGTTGTAAGTATTTTTCTCCTAAGCCTCTTCCTTTTAGATCAGATTTAGTCTTGCCAGTGCTCTCAATCACTTAAATTCTAATATAATTCCTTCTCTTTCCAGATGGTATAAAAATAAAAGTAAACTTCAGAAGATATTTTTTAATTTAGACTTAGACTAAAGGGAAGAGGAAAGGGAAGAA
>VXBC01000511.1:0-37961 GCA_013399945.1 Ploceus nigricollis | reverse complement strand
CTCCAAGTGTCAGCTCCATTTCCCCCTGCACCCGTGTGGTGCAAGAAACAGAGAAATTTCAGAGTTCCAGCACCCCAGTGCCTGCCAGGGTGCAGAAGGAGATCCCCAATTCAAACAAGAAGAAAAACGAACTGGGGAGGCTGAAGCAGTTGCATCCCTTGGATTTTGATGAAGGTATTAATGTGCTGGCTTTCCTGATTCCTGTGTGGATAACTGTGGTGTAGAGATTTGGTTATTAAGGGAAGCTTCTGCCTGAATTAAGGTGCAAAGGCCACCCTTTTCCACAGTCAATAGTAAAAATGTTATTTAACAGTAAATGCAAACTAGGGAGATAGAAAGAAAGAAGAGAAGAGAGGCAGGGTGAGGGGAAGAGAGAGACATTAAGTAGGAAGATATCATCCACATGGACTCTCTGTCATCCAGCTGGTCCTTCTTCACCCTTGGTCTTCTTGGTGCTGGGGGTCCCCAGGTCGCTCTGGAGGTACCACCTTTATACTGTGCAAGACTGGGGTATCCACAGGGTGGTCACAGCTGTCCCCACATCTTGGGCTAGAAGCCATGTAAGCAGTGATTTTCCTTACCCACAGTCTCTACAGTGGAGTTTTTGTCTGGTGTCCTAATTCCAAACCTTCACCTCCGTTAGGCCAAGGCTTAGTGCTTTTCTTCATGCCATCTGTGCTTCTCTCAAATTCCTCTTGTGGTGGCTTATCTTGTGGGAACATCCTTCTTTGACAGTGTTCTGAAATAGTTAATTGTGCTCTTGCACCTTGTGAAAAGGGAGCTTTGAAACTGGGCACTGGATACATGAAGGCCCTGCTCTACATTACTGCTCTACCATTGTCCCTGCTGTATGGTCAGGAAAAATCAAAACTTTTTTTTTTTTCTGCCATTACATTACATTGTATCTCTTGGTTTAAAAGACAACAACAGTAAAGCCCAGAACCTGTGCTGCTTGAACCTTGTCTAAAACTACATTGATTTTTAGAAATTCTCCCTCTAAATAGTGCAAAACCAATCAAGAACAAAGAAATGTGAACTAGATTGCTGTTGAGATAAGCTGGTTAAAAGGAAGAGCCAGGCACTAGAAAGCCACAGGGAATGGCTATTTTTCTTTCCATCTGATTTCTAGTAAAATGACAGTTGACTGAGACACCACTGTTTCCATCAGCAGGTTTTCAAGACTGCATGCTGAAGACAGAGACCTGTCACACATTTATTGCAGACTAGTTTATTGAAACATGTCGGTCAAATCTCAGTGATTCCATGGCTGTTCATTGAATTCAGCCTTTTCATGGAAACTCCAAAAGCTACAAAACCTGGGCTGTGGTTTCCTGGAGTTCTACTTTGAACTGGGCTGTGAGTTCCCCTCCATCCTAGCTGCAGAATATCTTTCTTCAAAAGCTGCAGAAGCGGTGCAGGCTGAAAACAACATTGAAAGCTAAACAGAAATGCATAAAGAATGTCTGATTTCTGATGACAGGGACACACCCAGTAGGACAGAGTTCAGCTGCTTTGTTAAATCTGTGTGTTGTCTCTTTTGGAGGTTGACCTTGCAAGCTACAAGTTGGGTTTAGCCTGGAGGCAGGTTTAGAGTGTGCAGATGCCTCTTGCAAGTGGTGGTGTGCTTGTAGAGACGGGTGCTTTGACGTGGTCTTTCCACATTTCCTCTGGACATACACACGGTACCTGCAAACCTTGGGAAGTCTTTGGAAGGATTTCTGCTTGAATCTATAAACACGTGAGCAGCTTTCTTCAGGAGCCAGTTATCAAATTCTGCTCAGCTGGTGAAGGAAAAATCTGTTCTGTGCTTCTGGTCGGGGCTTAGGCTGAAGCTTTCACGTGGACGGAGCCATGAGACCAAAAGCACTTTTGGAAATGAAATGCTCACAGCAAAGCTGCTCTTCCAAGTTGTACTGAACATACTGTGACTATTGGTATTTCTGTCCAGTTCTATTTCCACTTTTACACCTCTTTTTATACTTCTGCTATATCATCTAATAATTTTAATGCTAAAATCAACAAAACCAAGTGGAACATCACACAACATCTGCTTCCTCAAGAATTAAAACTCAGAGAGCTTAAAGATTGGCAAGAATGGCTGAGTTTTAACAGGACTACTTTGTGTAAACAATGGCAATGGAAGTTAAAAAGGAATGTAAAGGATCATGTGGTTTTTTGATGCTTGCCACAGAATCTCAAATGGAAAGCAGAGAGAGACTACCAAGATCCTGAGTGTTCCTTCCTGTTTCAGCTGACTTTTCTTATGGCAGCTCTTTTTATTATCATTGTAATTCTTCAGCATTTCTTTGGAAGGAGGGCTTTGAGGTTTTGTGTGCAATGCTTCCTGAATGCCTTTGAAAAGAGGCAAAGGGCAATTCACAAGTGCAGAGCTGTTTCCAGCCCCATCTTGCCTTGTTATTGAGGAGCGCTCGGTTTTGGCTGCAGGTTATTGGAGCCTTAGTGCCAGTGAGCCCTATAGAATGGAACTGGCTTTCCTGCTGACAAGAGTGCAGACACTCATCTGAACATTGGCCTCTGGAATTGGCAGGGAAGTGGGGATAAAAACATGGCATGAGAAGAATTTCAGCTTTCTTCTTTATTTCTTGTTAGAACCTCAATGTTGATCTCTCTCAAGCTGTTGTCTGTTGTGAAGCTGCATCTGTTGCTGCATGACTCGAATGGCTGTGCAGATGCCACTTCATGCCTTCAAATAAGAAAAGCTGAGCTGGGGCTGACACTGTGGTAATGCACAATCTGTAGAACAAAGTGGCCATTCCCTCTTTCTAAACCCTGGGATTGGCTACTGTGGAGAAGGTCGTGTGTGCCTATTATTAAATGTTATTGGTTCTTGTGAGTAATTTACTGTGAGAAGAAAGCTCTGAAGGACTTTTTCAAGACTGTCCAATGGGGATCTTTTGGCTTTTTAAAGATCTCCTGATGAAGAGTGTCAAAATTCTTCTTTTCTGCAGGAAATAGAAAAGATACTTCCATTGCCTCCACAAGCTCTGCAACAAGCAACCAACCAGACTATTTGAGGTGAGTAAAATAGCAATTAACTCTTGCCACTCTCAGTGGGGTGCAGTGTCAAGCTCTTTCCTCTGCTGAAAGGATGAGTTTCAGAAGGTTGCTCTTGCTAGCAAATGTCACTGGGCAGAGGCCAGTAGTCCAGGCTACTGCTTCTCTCAAAATGTTGAAAGGCATCTGTAGTTTTCTTTTCAAACTTATCCTGCACCCCAGTCAGGTGCATCTGGCCTGGGATGTATCCCTGGCACAAGTTGTGTCTGTCCTGGTGCTGAATTTGTAAAGATTTAGTGCTTGTAAGTATTTATCTCAGGATGGTTTGAAGTGTTTATTCCCATGTGGAACGACTTTTTGTCATCCAATAAGAACCAGATCTTCAGGCCCAGAGGAACAGAAGCTTTGTTGTGACAGTGTTGGGATGTGGGATCTGTTATTCTCATTGCCACTTCATCTTGGATTTGTATCATGAGCTTGATAAACCTCACACCTGTTCATTTGAGGGAGAAGGGAATGAAGAAGGTTTGACTCCCATCGGTGGCTTTAAGCATTAATGAGTTTTGCCCTCCTTAGGAGCAGATGTGGTTTCAGTATTTCTTGTTGCAGTTTCAGACTTGTCTAGAGTTTGTTTTTGTGGCTGTATTACAAATGCCTCAGTTCCCTGGTCAGTGATGTAACTGCTGTCCACTAGAAGAATCAAATATTATCATTAATTCTGCTTTGCCGTTAGACAGACAAAAATGTAGCTCAAAAGTCCAACTCTGTGCACTCAACTCCATAAATGCAGTCCCTGACAAAAATATTTTGCAGATGAATTTTCACAAGTAAATGTAATGTAAATAAGTTTTTCCTACATAGGAAGAGAATATAATTTAGCAATGTTTCTTCTCTTCCTGAAGCTGCTGTGTTTGTTTGTCATTTGACATTTGAAATGAGGGCAAATATTTTCTAAATATGCTCCACTTGCTAATGAAGAAAACCTCTACAATGTAAACTATTAATAACTAAGTGTCATAGAGATGTGGCAGATTCCCAGAGTTACCTGACTGCATTCTCTTGAAGCACATGAGCTTGAAAGTAGAAACCATCAGTCACAGCACGACTGATTCGAAGCTTGCCTGTCTGTGTTTGACATTTTCCTGTGCTTGGTGTAAAATTACACGTGTGCTTTATGGTATAGAAACATACTGGAATGTTCTCTTAGAGTTCACTCATAGAAAATGGTCTCATTTTTTCCATTAGAAAAAATGTAGCCATTGTCTCCTTGGAGCAACGCCAGCGCTACAAGGATGACTTCAATGCAGAGTATGAGGAATATAGGAATTTACATTCTCAGATTGACAAGACCATAAAGAAGTTCAGACGGTTTCAGGAACAACTGAAGTCTCTGACTCCGGGCTCCAAAGCCTATCAGGTAAAGAAGGATAAAACCATGAAGGCTGTGCTTCATCACAGCAGTGTTTTGGATTCCCTGGAGCTGCTCAGTGAGACAAAGAGAAACTGTCAAACTGGCATATATGCCCAGACACTGCTTGGGCTGGGTCTGATTTTTGCAAGACCCTGCCCAAAAACCCCTGTTGGAGATGTCTATGAAGAAAAAGTAAGGGGAGAGGTGTCCTAGGCAGAGTCTTAGGGCATGGGCTCCTTCTGTTGCCTGTTGAGAGAGAGACTTAATTAGAGATCTTGGGTGATGATGGGAGATGGAGATTTGTTTTTGCAAACCTCCCAGAAGAGTGGTGGCTCACAGAGAAGAACATCTCTAGAGTCAGACTGAGTGTACTTTTAGTGTTTTACCAAAGTTTGCATTTTATAGTGGTAGTGAAACATTCTTCATATTTTTTTTCTTGAAGATGCTGCATCATCGAATCCTAGCAGATTATCAGCAGTTACAACAGGTATGTGTGACATCAGGCCTGCAGGGCCGTGGTGACTGCTGAGTCTGACTCAAGGCTTTTTAAAGCAAAGGACATCAGATTCTAGACTCTGCAGAAGTGTTTGCATGCCCTAATTTTCTTTTGCTTTCTCCTTCACAGGGTAGCCCCAGCTTCTCTGAAATGAAGAGCAGGTGCCAGTACCTCCACAAAAAGCTGTCCCATATTCAGAGCCACATTTCTGAATTTGACCAGCAGTTAGTGGAGTCCTGGCACCAGACATCTGCTTCAGCAAGGAAACATCTATGAACTCTGGATTTTTTATTTCAACTAGAAGATTAGGTTTTTTAGGATTTTATAAATTAGTATTGAACAGTAGGTTATTTTAGCACTGAGCAGTAGATGATTTCTTAAAAATGTAGGATTAGTTCAAAGTTTAATAAGTTTAAGAAGTTGAAAGATGATAGTATTGAACATTAACAATAAAGAAATCTCCCTGTTGGTAATTCCTTCTCTCATTGTTGCTTGTGTCATATTTGGAGTGGGTTTCTTCTGGTCATTTCTTTTCTTCAAGTCTTAGGTTTGTCCACTGAAATAAATTTATCAGTAGAGGATGGAATCCCACTACCTCTACTATGAAGTTGTGCAGATTTTAAGAAAATATTGTAGCAGATGGAAATTCTTTATGAAAAGTATAGGGGTGGTTTTTGACCTTTCCTGTTAATGCAAACTCTTTGCGCAATGTGGTTAAAGGCGTAGAGGTTTGTACAACCCCCTCCCCAAATCACCTTGTTTGGGAGGGTTACAGAGGAGTGCACATGGGCTGCTCTAAGCTGTCAGCTGGAGCAGCTCCCAGGACTGCTTGGAGATCATGGCCTCACCTTGTCAGTGAGCCAAGGAATATCCAGATCTCTGCAAGAGTTTTGTAAAACACAGGGAGAAGTGTTGGAGGCAAGGTACTTCAGTGGGTTTTAAAGAGAAATTGGGTTCAAGTGTCTCTAAAGGATCTCTATGAGTTTTGTAGTTTTCTCCAAACTAGTCAGTCACAACCAGTCTTTCTAGAGAGACACAGATGTTGATTCCTGCACAGACCTGTGGGGACTTTGAAGTCTAGACCCTTTCCTAAGTTTCCTACCGGGAATATATTCAGCGGACAGGGTAGAGGTGTGGCCAGCAATGCCATCACCTTCTTTCGGGAGAGAGATGAAATTGACTGAGGGAGGACAATATTTGGGAACACTCAAAGGTGGCTGTGAATGCCCCTTTCTTCCTTGGAGAGTATTCTACAAGTTCCTCAGTTGTCTCCGTGCCAATGATGTTGACCCCCGTACCTGAAGAGCTCTTGGGGCATTTTGTGATTGAACATCTGAGCCGGTCTTGCCCTTCTGTTCTCCTTCAAGTGAAGCTCACGAAAATGTCACCTCTTGAACCCTGAGACTTGGGTCCATTTTTGCCTGGGTCATGGGGTGCTCCTACAGCTCTGCAGTGCAGCAGCCCCAGGGACGCTGCTGTGGGGGGCATGGGGTGAATTCTGCTGGGTGCCCCCCTTGGCCTGGTGGCTGCTGCTGGTTGGCAGAGCGTGCAAGAGTGCTGCTGGCGAGAGTGTCGGCTGAGACAGAGGTTCTACAAGCACATCCTTATTCTGGGTCACACTTCACTCTTCCTGTAAACTGCCTTTGGGATGTGTAGTGTCCACATACTTATTAGGTCTGTGTACATCTGGCTGTCATTTTTGTCCAGATTCCTTAAAAAACCAAATGAGAAATAAAAAACACTCTGCTCCAAACAGGAAAAAACAAAAAACACATCACCTTTAAGTGGAAAAAGACTGAATTTTGCAACAAAAAAAGCCATCAATGCAATAAATTATAGTTGCTGGAAAGCTGCTTTATATGCCTGTTAAAAATTATTATATGAGCTCAGGAGGCTCTGCGTGGCTTGGATCTAACTCTGTAAGCTCATAGCTGGAGAACAAAGCAGGGGCATCCCTGAAGCCCAGAAGGATGCTCGAGACCCCTGGGAGTGGGGCAGGGCACAGTGTCCTGGGCAGAGGAATCTGATGGGGGTTAGCACCCTGCTGGCTTCACCAGAAGCCTGTCACACTCCTCTGTCCCATGCCTGCTCACAGCTGGGATAATCTGTGGTGCAGAACAGATCTGAGCACCCCAGCTTGCAGTGCTGCTAGTGAGGCTGCACCTGTGCATGGGGTGGTCCCCACCTGCTGCTGCAGGTGAGAAGATTTTGGCGTAGGAAAAAGCAGAAGTCATCAGGTTAATGAATAAAAAGATGTCCCAGTCTTTAGAAAGTCTTTGTATATGAACTGGAGCATCCTTGGTCTTCAAAAGGATGGGCCTGTCATGGCCCAGGCTTGTCCAGCTGATTTCTCTTGTTAACTGAGCATGGCTGAACATATAAAGGAATGTAGGTAGTTGTTGATTTGCATTTACAGCCTATAGCCAGCCCCCCTCTTTATCCTTTTGAGCAAAGAATAGTGAGAATTTAATGTCTTCAGCTTGGAGTTCCCAGGTGAATCTTCAGGTCAGGTGGAAAATTTTTCAGGTTAAAAACCCTAAAACACTCTTCACCCTGACAGCCACAAAAGAATCAGGGCTGCCTTTCCTCTGACCAAGTCTGCCTCCCTGACACACAAAGGACTTGACCAGCAGCCTGCACAAGATGAAAATGGATAGAGTGATACTCTTGTTGGGCTCAGCCATTGTTTTCAGCTTTGTCCTTGAATGAGAGGCTGGGAGCGGAGCAGAACTGAGAAAAGGGATGGATCTCAGTACTGGAGAGTTGAGTGTTTTTCCCCACCACTTGACCTGAACCTCCTCCTCCTTTCCGAATGTGATAGCCACATATACAGGCTAAGAATGGCTTCAAGACTCAATAAGATACACGCTTTCAAAACAGCCATTTTCATATAATAACATTGATGCGAAATACACGCGGTAAAAACATTCTGTGAGGACATCTCTTTACTGGAAAGTCAGAAGTACTGACCCAGAGAGGAAGAATAACTGCAAACCTTTTAAAAATAAAGCTTTGACCAGAATTCAGCCTTCCACCCCAAACCACCCTCTGTACTTGGGTGAAGTGCTGCTGCCTGAGGTGTTTGCCTTCTCTGTCTTCAGCCTGAGGCTTTTGGAGCAGACCTGGACTGGCTGACATGTCTATCTTTGTACTGACACCACTTTTTGCAGTGTTTTCTAAGAGGCACCGTGGACTTACAAGGACAGCAAATACTGTGTTACTTGCTCTCCACCAGCAGAGCTTCCCCTGACACCACTGCAGTGGAGTGGGCACAGACGAGCCCAGGTAAGCCATGATGGCTGAACACTGTGTCACAAGCCTGGAAAGAGGACGCCATCTATAGCAAAGTTAGTGCCAAGCCTCTGCACGGTTTCTAATTATCCACCTAGTCATCCCTTCCCACAGTAAACTTCTTGCAATTCTGCACTTGCCACGAGATGGCAAAAATTTCACCAGACAAGCATTTAGGAAAGAGATGAGGAGGTTCCCACAGATTTACAGTAGTGTCAGTGAAGATGGGACAAGAATCTTAACAGTGTCCTTGTTGCCTCCTGTTTTCAGAACCACTGGAAAAGTCTGACAGGTAACAAAAAAATGCAGGGAGCCCACATATACTTACCTATAAAAAGGTGTCCCCACAGAGCCTGGGTGGGGAACTGGCTGGATCAATGCTGACCAAAGACTGGTGATCCTCTCCTGTCTGATCTCCCTTTCCCTTTTCTCTTTCTTCCCTCTTTCTTCAATGCTTCATAAACCAAACCCTTCCTCCCACTGCTGCCTGAGCACGCTCTGGCCTTTGGGACACTGCCTGCAGCTTCCATCAGTGCTCAGTGCTGCTGTTGTGGCTCACTGGGTGCTCAGTTGAGGATCTGGGTGTCCAAGGTGAGGCTGGGGCTCTGACCAACCTGGTCTAGTGGAAAGTGTCCCTACCCATGACAGGGGTGTGGGGACAAGATGATCTTTATGTCCCTTGCAACCCAAGCCAATGGCTCTACCCAAGCCAGTATGGTTCTATGACACCAATAAGCTACAAAAAATATCACCAGTGTAACACTCAAGTGTGCCAATACATATCCATAAGTAATCACATGAGACTGATTAGAGAAATTTTTTTTTTAATTTTGTATCCAAAATTGTACATATTCAATCTAAAAATGTGTAATTTAGGGTACACTAAAAGAAAAACATACAAGAGTTTCAGGACATGCCTAATAAAATAGTTATTCTTTTTTTTACCAGTTTGGTTTTTTTTTTTCAAATCCACCACACCATGGCCTAAGGACCATAGCAAAGGTTTTATGACTATCATGTGGAAAACCTTACTAGTGCAGAAAACTTTTTTTTTTAGTCTCTATAAAGCTTAGTGCTAGTTTGGGACAGGAACACACATGTATAGGACAGCAAAAATTAAGAGTGTAATCCATTATTCAAAAATTATTTACTAAAAGTTAATTTTGGGAGCTAATTCTAATGAAGGACTCAGGAGTTGCATCTCTACTTAAGCCTAAATATGTAAATTCAAATGCTGTAGCTACTGCCTAGGGACATCCAAATTCACCACTGACCTCCTTCTTTGGTCCCAATGCTGCCACTGCCAGGGGAGTTTGGGAGGTGTTGGAACCAGTGGAAGCACTCCAGAAACATTTTATTTTGTCAAAACCACTTCCTTAAATAACTTTTTTTTTTCCCAATTGGTTCCTGATTTTTACTTTATACCAGAGTATAAGGTGGGGGGTTTATATCAAAGCAGTTTTTACTTTATGCCATACACAATTATAAATAAATACCAAATTCAGTGCTGCCCTAATTCCTGACTATCTGTGATGGATACAGTCCTAAAGCCTCCCCTAAAACCAGCTAAGAACAGCAACTCACAAACATCATTATCTACTTCCAGTCATGTTTCCAGATGCTGAAAAAGGTTTAAAAATAGCTCTAGAGAGACATACATTTCTACAGAAAATCATCTTAGAGAATGAAAATAAGAATATCTAGTGAGATTTCTTCTAAGACTTAAAATTGATCAGGTGGTCTATGTCTGCAAGTACAACCCATCTGCACCTGAAACAGGCAGCATTGTGGGGCTACACAGTAAAATGGAAACTTGGTTTGTTGGCTCAACAGTAGTAAGCATTAATCTCTGAACCTCTGAATAAATACTAAACATTTTTATACTGCCTGACTTCTCTGTATAAAACCTGTGGCTATCACTGACTAAAGTGCATAATAGCAAAATATTTCTCTGGTTTGGATATAAAGTGTTTTATATTTCCATTAAGCCTATTTTTAAATATTTATAAAACATTTACAGAAAATTAAACCCAGTACTTTCTTATGTATTATCCATACACAAATCATTGGCAACAGACTAATTCCTAGGGAAAAAACTGGGAAAGCTTTCAAAGTATTAAAAATGCAGGACTACATGGAGCTTAGACCAGCATTCACAGAGCTGTTGTGTCACTTTTGCACAGGATGTCAGTATGAAGCATTTAATCCCCACTTCTGATAATTGAGCTGGCTTCTGGTAGGAGCACCCAAGGATGCTACCAGATGTCTAGACAAGCTGTAGTTTAAGTGTATGCACAAATTTTTCCATGACTCTAAGCTTCAGAAAACTTACAGTTTTATCCATATCTATCCAGTAATTTAATTTTTACTTAAATTTTTGATAACTATATAACTATAAAAATGACTTTTTTCACGTGTAAGTTCCATACATATTACTTTCCTACTAATATTTTTGTTTAATAATTTCAGTTTTCTTTATGATTTTGAAAAAGCATTATCATTCTCTGTATTTTAGGCTCCCTATATGCAAGACATAGATAAGTATATCCATCTTTTAAATAACTTCAGGATCTGCAGATGCAGAGTTTTTTAAAAAAAATAAATCATTCTAGCCTAAAACTAACCTTGGGATTTTGAGTCTGCAGCAGCCAGCTGAGTCATAAACTCTTTTTTTTTGTGTGTGTATAAAAAATAGGGAAGGAAACACCCTCTCAAGTTCTGCAAAGTATCACCAAAAAAAAAAATTTCCATGACTCTAGAATGAAATTTGAAAAGAACAATTTATCTATAGAATGGTATCAAAAATATAACAATTCTTATGCTTAAAAAAAAAAATTCAGTTCCAGCAATTTGTTTTTCCACCTTCTTCTCACAAGTGCAGTTTCCAGGTACATTTGATGTGGTAGAAATGCCACAGTCTCAGGCTACATGCCTCATTACAAAGGCAGATGAAAAACCAGAATTGGAAGTGCAAGAATGATAATGAGGCATTTAGTTCCTTGATTAGATTTTGCTTCTAGAAAAGCACCTGTGCTCAGGAAAAGGCTGGGTTCATTTTGGATTAGCACATACTAATACACACAAGTCAGCAGCATGACAAGTTATTTTGGTCAGGAAAATGCTGAACAGCATCTGCAAGGTCATGCCAGTCAGAATATTCTGGGTTTGTCTCTTTATCTCAGAAAGGACCCACGGCTAGGTTTGTCTCACACGGTGCAGCTCATGAGCACACGGTGACAACTGAACTTGAACTGGGTCCCTGCTGGGGAGCTTTGAGCTCAAAGTCCCACCACAAAAGCCAACATCCCTGGCAGCACTGGCAGATCTGTGAGGGTCATCTCCTTCAGGACCAGCACATCTAACACCTCTTGTGGTGACTACAATTACTAGACACACTTTTCCCAAAAAAGCCACTTCTGCTAGTGGCTTTTCTTTTTGCGCTTTCTGCTCAAAGCCCAAGGAAGAAACAAACCCTGGTGACCCCTCTGCCTTTCTTCCCTGTCCGTCAGTACACACGGATATGCTCTGAGCAGACGTAGTTTTCCCTCTCTTTATTCCTCATGGGGAAAATACCATATGTCCACACTACCAAAGGTGTTCTGCAGATTGTAAAACAGGCTTTCTTCTCCTACCTACTGGCAGGAAAAATCATGTCATTCTTCAGACGTTTGGAGGCACTAGAGAATACTGTGATGCACAGGCATTCCTGTGGAATTAAAACATCTACTCATGGGGTTGTAACAGAACCACAGGCTTTCTCTGGAGTAATAAATTAATAGGAACTGCAATGCTTCTTAAGCCTACCCATTCTATTGTGAACTAACAAATGCTGCAGAAAATTTTTGCATCCTTAAGTATATGAAAAACTTATGACCTGGCTTCTCAGCTTCCCTGCACTGCTGCTGTATCCCTATGCTTAGAGTTTTTTCAGATTTACAAAATCAGTCTATTTCCAACAGATTCAGTTTAGCAGCCACAAATAACCATGAAAAACAATAAAATAAGCAAAAAGGAAATTAGAAGGGGGAGCAGATGCCAGTCACGGCACTGTCCTGTAATACATTTAATCCCCATGAATATGAAGTCCTTGTGCTTAAAATAAATCTTCAACATACATTTCTCAATGCTTCAAGGTAAAAATTAGAGTGATTTGTTAGCAAAACAAAGAATGTCTGTGATTTCCAGAGGCGGTCAGCCTCAGGTTTCACTCTTTACTCTATGGTTTTTATAGTCTATATAATCCCCAATCTGAAATGTTGCAGTTGAGATGCACTTTGTGTGTGTTCAGTCTCTTTACATTACTGTGCAGTGGCATTTCTGAGAGTGGATATAGTTCCTGTAATCAGCAAGCTGCTTCAGGTACAAGTTTGAAGGCCATCGGTGCATCTCTACAAAATTGCGCTCTTCCACTAGAAAAAGAAATAAAGGAATTGAATGCAATGTACAGACATAGAGCACATGTGCACAGGCTGCAAAAAGCATTTTAAAATACATAAAAAACCATGAAAGACATAAATACAGCTACAAAAGTAAAGGTGAGTGCTGCCTGCTTTGCACTGAGCTCTGCTATGGCACAGAGGTAAGAGTTACCACACAATGTTTCCTTGTTATTAAGTTAGTAATAAAAAAGTTTTTTTTGAAAAAATGAATACAATACTGATTAAGGAGAGCAGAGAGATATTCCTAAAGATGAGCATCCTTTATCCCTAGAGGATAGTCATATGTGGTATGCAAGGATTCTCCTGTGCTGCAGAACTATAAAGCAGATGCATCAATTCCTGTGCCAGTAGCTGTCTCAAGATCAGTACAGAAAGCAAGGTGAGGAGTGCAACTAAAAGTTCAGCAAGATATTTCTCTCCTATTGCACGTGGTTTTTATCTCTGACAAGTCATGTAAGAGTCTTTTACCAATATTATTTAGAGGAATCCCCTCTGCATTTGCAGAAAGATGCATTTTCATCCCCTGAACCCCAGATATTCCAGAGTCAGCTTGCATCCATTGCTCCTGAGGGCCCCAGACCACGGCACAGCAGAGAAGCCCGCAGCCAGGAGAGCCTGAGGGCAGGCAAACTGCACTCACCTGGGCACAGGGCAGGGCTCCAACCCTCAGGGAATACCCTGCTAATCAAATCCTGTATGGCAAGGTAACCCACCTAACTGATCAAGGGAAGCCAGCTGGTGTCATGGTTTGGGTGGCAGTAAAGCTTTTGATACTGTTCCTCACAGGATCTTTCTTGACCAAATGTCCAGCCCACAGCTGGATAAACACATCCTTGGAAGGGGGAGCAACTGGCTCACAGGTCAGGCACAAAGGGTTAAGTGACTGGGGTGGCATCAGACTGGGGACCTGTCACTAGCGGGGTTCCAAAGGCCTCCATCGATCCTTGGTCCTGTGCTCCTCAACATCTTCATGAATGACCTGGATGGAGGACTGGAAACACTGAGCAAGTTTGCAGATGCTAAAAGTCTGGGAGGAGCTGTTGACTCCCTCAAAGGCAGGCAGGCCCTGCAGAGAGGCCTCAGTGGATTAGAAGACTGGGTGATCACCAACCACAGAAGTTCAAAAAGGGAAAGTGCTGGACTCTGCACCTGGGATGGGGCAGCTCTGGATGTGTGGACAGACTGAGGCATGAGGTGCTGGAGAGCAGTGCCCTGGAAAGGCACCTGGGGGTCCTGGTCGGTGACAAGTTGAGTCAGCAGTGTCCTGGCAGCCAGGAGTGACATTCCTGTCACTCTGTCTGTCCAGGACACTCAGAGTGTCCTGCTCTGCTGTCCACTGGGGTGGCACCACCTCAAGTCTGGGCAGACTGGGGCACCGCAGTGTAAGAATGACACCAAACCATTAGAGAGTGTCCAAAGGAGAGCAGTAAAGGGCCTTGGGCAGAAGCTGGGTGAGGAGCATCTGAGGGCACTTGGTCTGCTCAGCCTGGAGGAGCCTGAGGGGAGACCTCAGCGGGGTCTGCAGCTTCCTTGTGAGGGGAAGAAGAGGGGCGGAGGGGAAAAGGAGGGCAGACACTGATATTTTCTCAGTGGTGACCAGTGAGAGGGTTGAAGGGTGTGGCCTGAAGTTGTGTCAGGGAGGTTTAGGCTGGAGTAGGAAAAGGTTCTTCCCCCAGTGTGTGTTTGGGCACTGAACAGGCTCCCCAGGGCAGTGGTCACAGCCCCAGCCTGACAGAGCTCATGAAGCCTTTGGACAGGACTCCCATGATGTGACTCCTGGGGATGGTGTTGTGCAGGACCAGGAGCTGCACTCAGTGATCCTTGTGTGTTCTTCCAGCTCAGCTAATTCTGCATTTCTGTGAAGGTCTCAGGTCCTGGAAAGCCCTTGGAGAGCCACTGCCTGCTGCTGTGGTGCTGTCCTGAACCTCGAGGTGCTAAGGTGTCACAGGTCAAAGAAATGTATCCAGGTCAAAGGGATGCACCCCTCATCAGGGCGAAGGAAAATCACACAGGCAATGAGCAAAACTTCCTAGTTACACCACTGGAAGCAAATACAAATGCTTGGAAAAAGAAATCTCAGGTCCCTGGAAGAAGCTGGATTTATTTACTTGAATGGGCCATCATTTCTTCATTTCATAAGACCTGCTGGAGCATACAATAGGAATCCTATTTTCTTAAAGGAAAACCCCAGCACTTGAAGAAGTCTCAAAAGTGACCCATTACCTTGATTTAAATTAGCAAAATAACATGAAGGGGTTGACATACAGTGACCAAACTGCTCCAGCAAATTCAGTTATGGGTGGGAACCTGGCCATCCCAATAAAAATAAAACCATAAAAACAGCGATGCAGTGCTGGCTGTGTCCTGTTGTGTGCTGATCCCACAGCAGGGTGGTGAAACATCCTGCTGGAAGATCCTAAAGAAACCCTCATTATTTTCTCATGCACAAATGGTATTATCCAGAACATCACTTTTCATCTCAGCAAAGCATAAAAACATTTGTCTCTTCAAAATGAACAGAAAAATACCTGAA
Source organism: Ploceus nigricollis (assembly GCA_013399945.1). Taxonomy (NCBI): domain Eukaryota; kingdom Metazoa; phylum Chordata; class Aves; order Passeriformes; family Ploceidae; genus Ploceus; species Ploceus nigricollis. Next base: position 22,776 of record VXBC01000511.1, on the reverse strand, counting down.
AGTTCTTGAAATTCAGGCTTTTGACTGAAGATGAGGTAGTTGGTGGCAATGAAGTGAAGAAGCCAAGTTGAAAGGCAATCAGAATTGTGAAACTGTGGGAGGAAAGAAAAGACAAAACAACCACTTAATGCTCTCACATCTAAAACACAACCACATCTCACATGTCAAAATATTTCTGGTTTCCACTGTTAAGCAATTTACTAAATAAAGTTTTGATGTGGAAGATAAGGAAGGAAAAGTCATTTAATGGAAATATGTAAAGAGGTGAACACCCAAGAACAAATTCACAAAGTCCCTCTCCCAGAGGTAGGAAAAACCCCTGAGGTATCTTGAATCTTGGAAATTTTGACATCTGCACAGAGGCAGAGCTTCACAGGAATGGAGGGCAGAATGTGGCATGTTGGTTTTGTGGTCTCCTCTTTCTGCAGGAAATCCTACTTGATTAAGGCAATATTCTGCAATTTAGGTTTTCTTTTCCTCTTCTGTTTTCCAGCCCTGCCTTTATTGTCTTTCTTTTTTTCAGCCTCTAATCTTTTCTTTTCCTGCTTTTATGCATTTCTCTCAATATTCTATGCAGTTGGATCTCCTTTGTCACCTGCATACCTCATAATTTTCTGTTTGACTAAATGAGGACCGAGTGCATCTTTACTTGCCTAAAACCCATCTGTTCTGGAAGAAGCTGTAGTTAAGTTGAATTACTGCAGTGTGTCCATGAGGTAGGAAATTCCACAGATGAGGGTGTGACTACAGGGTCTGGAGCCCAAATCTTATGGGGAGTGGCTGAAGGAGGTGGGGATTTTTATTCTGGAAAAAAAGAGGCTCTGGGCTCCCTGAAAGGAGGTTGTGGACAGGTGGGGGTCAGTCTCTGCTCCCAGACAAAAAAGTGACAGGACAAGAGGAAATAGCCTCAGGTTGTGCCAGGGAGGTTTAGGTGGAATAGCAGGAAAAATTTCTTTGTGGCAAAGGTTGTCAAGCTCTGGAGCAGGCTTGGGTGCAGTGGTAGAGGCAATTCTGTGATTCTGTGACTGCACAATCGGCAGTTAAAGGCTGAAGGATTTCTTCTGGCCACCCTCGTGTCACCAGTTATCCCTAAAAAACAGATTTTATACCAACATGTTTCCTTGGGAACAGAAGTGGCTCTTAATAGTTTTAAAATTTCTAAACCAACTTCTGAAAGTCACCACATGTATTCCCATTTGATACACACAAGAAGTACCTTGGCTTTTTGGAGCAAGCTGACGATACTGAGGCTTGTGGAAGCCAGTTCCCTGCTAGGCATGCTCTGCAGCTGGGTGATGATGTAGAGTTCACAGATGTGCTGGAGTCTCATTACTTGGTACATCTCTGCACAGACCAGCAGAGACATCGCTTGCGTAATGCTGGCTGAAAAACAAGAAGACACAAGTTACAAGTGTTTTACCTTTCTGACAAGATGACCAAAGCTACTTTTCACCAAGTTGAATTTTAAATACCTAACCACAAACACAAAATCCGACTGCTGTGATCACCTTGTTTTATTTTTTCATTATTACAAATTTTTGTTTGCTGTGTCACCTTACTTTTCCAGGTAAGCTCTTCAGTTAAGAAGAAAAAATGTGTTTGGAACTTTTTGGCAGACAGGTGTAAAGAATTGCTGTCAATATCGTGGATCTTGAAGATGATGAGTCAAGTGCTGCTGATCTATTTAGAGTAACTGAGAATTAATAAGTGGATTTAGCTAAGTTCTTTTTGAGAAAAGCACTTTTGTGATACAAGAAAATATAGCCAAAAGTGCAAAGACAAAAAAGAGCAATATATTTTTTTTATAAATATAGCATGGTGGTTGCATTTTTAAACTGATAAACAAGGAAATGTTAGGTGGTGTGAAAAGAGAAACATGGAATATCTAAGAATAAGGTAGAATAATTATATCAAAAGAAAACAAAAGCAAAACTACATATCACAATATCATTCATTATATCAAGGAAAAATTAGCTACATTTAAAACATGTTTTAAATTTAGTATTCAGATTTTCTTCTCATAAGAAGGATAAAGATCGAGACATAAAGAATATTTTAGCTCAATTTTTCTTGCCAAACACTCCTGTTGGCATATTTTTTCTGGGTTTACATACACATAAGACAACCATGTGTATAAGTAAGGTATTCCTGCAATTTAACCTTGTTTAGAATAAACTCAGCTCTGTGCGTGTTCAAGAAATGACGACTTTTAAATATAACACAGAACCCAGACTAGAAAGCAGCATTACTGTAAAGTAAAAAGAAAATTACAAATATTATAATGGATCAGAAATGAAATTGCAACTTCTTTGAGTCTTGTTATGTGAGCACAAAGCAAATAAATAATTTTATTAGAAATATTTCTTCTATTTTATTTGTATAGGACAGATTTCTTTTTTTACTGCACAATACAAAAAAGTTACCTTTCTCAAGACATTGCACATTCAAATATTGGCATTTTCAATTAAATAGGTGCTGCTACATTACTCTCTATCAAGCCCTGCTATGGAAAATGAGTTACAGACACAGAACTGTATTTTACAGTTTCCTTACCTGGGCAGCAGGAGTCAGTGTAAAGGTACTCCAGGAAGGACAGGAAAGTGTCTTTGGAAACCCCATGCACTGGAACCAGAATGCTCTTTGCTTCTAGGTAATTGCCATTGAACATAGCTGCCATGACCTCACAGCGAGCCACCAGAACTGCCCTGTGGGCTGGGACAGTTGCACCTGCAGGGTGCAAGGCAAAAACATACAATGACTTTATAAACACAGAAAGATCTTCGTTTTAAAGCTCATGTCTTCTTAGGAGGTCTTCACCCCACTGAACACGATTAAAGTGGTGAAAGTTGGCAATGACTAACAACACACTCACTGCACACTGGTTAAGATGAATAATGAACAGCAAAATAAAACAAAGTCAACAAACAAAAAATTAACGAAACCAAAATGCAGTAGACTGAACCAACAGAGAATAGACAAAATTGAATAAATCTGTTCACACTAACTGACCCTCCAGCCCATTTAACAAATATGCAGTGTTATGAATTGTTATGCAAATGGTTAATGGTTGGACTTGATGACCTTAGGGGTCTTTTCCAATGTGAATCATTCTATGAAGAGTCATTTATGTTCCCAGTAACCCTGCTGATAATTAATATTTGTACAGAATGACCTCACAAAGCAGAAAAAGGCAAATTTTTCCAGATAAATTCCATTAGGTCCAGTAAGTAATTATAAATCTAACTAGATTAAATACTGTGCCTAAGTGAATTTCATGAATGGTAGTCTTATGAAAAACCACTGATGATTTTTTCCAGAAATGCATTCATTCTCCATTATTTACAAGTGAACCCTTTGCTTTACTACAGCATTTGGAAGACCTGGAGAGGCCAAAAGCCCGGGGTGGTGGAAGCCTCTCAGGCTGCAGAGTCCAGCTGGACTGAGCAGTCCAGCTCAGAATGCAAGGAAGTGCCAAGCAAGTGCCAGTGAGGACAGCAACCAAAACCAAAAAGAGCATTTAGAGATGGATGTAAATGTTTTAATCAAAATTATAATAAACAGATCAACTGACACGCAATATACTGTATACACTTACAAAGAAGTTACTGTTTTAAATGTGTCTTTAGCCACGTTGGACTTGACTGAGCAATTCTTTGAAGCCTTCTGGCATTTTTTGTCTTTTGTTCTGTTTCTACCCCCTGTACTTCTACTTCCAAAATGTCTAAGCTGCAGGCTCTGTGTCCTGTATGTGCTTGTGAATGGACATTTATCTCCTAATTAAGATGTTCAGTCACACTCTGTGTATTTACACAGACATAATGGGCTCCTGTTTTTCCTGGCTCCCGTACTTCTGTAAGCTAGAAAACTCAAAGCAGTGCTAAGCATCTAAGGAATTGCTCAAAAACTTACAAATTTGTTTGTCTGGTTAAGATTAGGGCCTTCAGTTTCTCTTAGTAGTTATTTAATTTTGACACAGTTACTCTGATTGATGAATTAGAGAAAAAAATTTGGAAGAGGTATCAATTATTAGAAAAACAGTTCACATTTTATTAGTGGATAAGCATGCTTTTTTTAAAATACTTGTCAACCCATTCAGAGATTTGGGGTTTATTTCTGTAAAATATATAATGTTGTTCTGGTTTCATCAGCTTCCCACAAAGGCTCTCTCAGGAGTGGGACACTGAGGTGAATTGTTCATGTCATTGAGCTCAAAATCAGTATTTTCCTCTCCTTTACAAAGATATTTTTGTGGCATCTTTTCTGTGTGTTAAACAGAACACCTAGAAAGAGTCTGCTTGTCCTTCTGTGCTTATGTTTGAGGAGCTAATGCTTCATATTTGTCCCTGAGATAGACATGTGAAAATAAGTAAACAACTGTCTAATTCTAGAAGGCCATTGCTGCATGCAGGGTGAGTATGGGCAGACTGAGAATAGTGTTGGCTTTTAAAAACCATCTCATTCTCATTCTTACAAAAGCATGCAACACATTTCTCACACCACATCTTTCACTGTAACGATGACCACATTTAATTTCCACACAAAGCATTGAATCCTGACTCTGCAGCACATCAGGCAGTAAAATGTGGTGGGTGTCAGTGGCACCACATCTGCAGGTCACCAAACCCTGGTGGCAAGGACGGTGAAGCCAGTCCCTGTCAGCTTCTGAGGGGACAAGGGGGATGGTGGCAGGAGCCAATAACCACCACCTCTGCTCTTTTCACTGAGGGCAGCAAGCACAGAGATGAAGCTCCAGCCTCTCCCAGGTGTGATGTTAGGGAGAGCCCTTGAGGGTGTCCTAGTGCCTGTGCAGCTGGGAACAGGAGTGAGATAAATAAAATAAAATAAAATAAAATAAAATAAAATAAAATAAAATAAAATAAAATACTGCAAAAACCAATGGAGTAAACCAAAATAGAATAAAATAGAATAAAAAATAATGTAAATCAGGGAGGGACAGTGTGCTGTGACAGGGAGAGGGAATTCCTACAGGCTCAGCCCAGATGAACGGTGCTTGGAGTGGACACTGCTACAGGGCATCCACAGGGACAAGCTTTCCCTGCTTTCCACAGTGACAGCAAAGCACCCACATTTCCTTAGTTTTGATGCATGGAACACGGTCACCTCTGTATCCTACATTCCTGAAGAGGGGAAAAGGATGAAGGCTGGAGGCCAAGGGGGCAGAGGCACCGTACCTTGTATTTTGAAGATTACATCAGCCAGCACAGGTGTGTTAAAGAAGAGCCTGAGAGAAGTGTTGTACAGCCTTTGTATCTGGTGAGACTTGCAGTCCTTTACAGTGTTGAGCTGAAAAATAAATTGGTAATAAAGCTCTGTCATGTGTGGCTGCCCACAGAACGAAATATTATGGGACATCATTTATATGGGAAAATAAACAACAGCTTCTGGCACGTGCATTCCTCTGCAGTCACCTTTTATCTTCTGATTTCCTGCCCTGCAGTGCAGCAGCTCTGGGGTCTCCTGTCCCTCACAGTCACACCTCAGCTCTCTCCTTGGTAATCCTGACCTCTGACCAAGCTCCCCCTCCCAGCCCCTGCGGGCAGCTTGGGCTCCATGAGTTTTCTGGAGTCCCAGCTTTGCACAGGTTCCCTGCCCAGCCCCAGGGCTGCAGCAAAGGGAGGTTTGGGGCTCTGGGAGCAGGGATGGGCACATCCACCCCGCAGGGCAATGCCGTGCCCAGAGCCAGGGCAGCTGGGAGTTCCCTGGTCATACTGCCCTGGAATTGCCTCCACGGAGGCAGGGGAGCTCACAGGCTGGAGCACAGACTCCTCCTAAATAGCCTGGCAGTGTCCACACCCTCCAAACCCAGTACTCCCAGTTAGTTCTCAGTTCTGGGTTTCTTACCTTAGAAAAGTAACCTAAAGCTGCCAAAAGGAACAATATTAATATCGTGCTGCCAGATTGTGACAAGTGAAATTCAGATGGGGTTGAATTTATGGTTAAAATGTTACATTTATACTTTTTTTAGTTTTACTAAGAAAAACCACAATTCCTTCTTTTTGGCCTCCAAAAAGATGCTTAAATGGGAAATAAGAGTACCCTGAAAGCATAAAAAAAAGAATAAAAGAAACTACAACAGCTCAGGCTCACTATCTTAAAAGTCTTCAGGCTCTCCAAGGCCAAACCTAAAAATGTTTTAGCTGTGGGCACTAAGGGCTGGTAAGCCTAAGACAGAGCAGTCCTAAGCTGCAAACAGTTCCGTGACTTTTTGATGTCTATATGGTATGGTTCCAAGAGAATCTGAGAGGTTTTCCCTTCTAAATCAACAGAAATCATTAGAGCAATTCTATATTAAAACTAATCCTACATTGTGACTTTTTATTAACTCAATAATATGCTACATTTTTTGTATGGTCTTCTACTGAATTAAATATATTGAGCTGCAGACACTTTTCCACATCACAGCATTTACATGAGAAACCACCCCTCTGGATCTACTGCAGAAGCCCAACTTTTGGCTCATGTTCAGGAGCAAATCTTTCCTGGGCAGCCTCTATTACATGGGAATTAGCAACCCATAATCATATTGCCAGACAACGTTCAAAGCTGTGAATACAATAATCCTTTCAGAATACCTGCCTTTGTGATTTTTGCCAATTACCAATTACATTAATTCTGCATGTTACATCTGTGAATGTGCCTGCGAACCGGCCACTGAAAGCATTGGAAACTGCAGCTGCTTAACCCAAAGTGACTTTAAAACAAAGGCTGACAAGAAAACCTTGCCTACAAAACAATTTCTCAAAACCTCAAGTAACTAATGGTGACCCAAGGGAGTTAGATGTACCTTCCCTGGAGTTTTCAGGATGCATTTAACTTTCTCAAGCACATGTTCTGTTTTATCTGGATCCTTCAGCTTCTTTCTGATGTCCTCTTCTAATCGTTCCCACTGGAAAGCACCTATCACAAAAGCAGGGGGAGTCAGATTATAAATCAGCATGGCACAGGCCTCAGCAGGCAGAGGAAAGATGGCATCAATTCCAAACACATCCTGCAGAAATGGGAGGGGGTTTGTACATAAATCAGCCAGACCTTTCCTTTTAGGAAGGGCACAATGCAATTTTTGCACATTAAATTTCCATGGTACTTTTTACAGTGCAACCAAGTACCAACAGACTAGAGCAGCCCACTTGCTTTCACACTCAGTGTATTAATTCCTCCCAGTTCAGTCACTACATATTGCAGGTAGAGATTCAGAAAAAAACAATCCTTAATGTTTCAACATTTGTGGATTTTTTTAACTTCTGCCTGTGCTGCTGGCTGCATTGTTCTGTTGGGGTCTGAACCAGAAAAATTTAATGCACAGTTACATTCTCAGTCCTCACAGCTAAAATCAGCACAAAGTTTGCAGTAGAATTTCTGTTATTCTTGTTTTCCCAGTCAAAGCCATGACATTCCCTGAGGTGTCTCAATAGCTTTCTTGGAAAAATGAAGAGAGTAAAAACAAAGATAGTTTATCTTCATGCAGTTTGCTGGACTGAGTCTCAGAGGCACCGTGGGACTTTGTGGAAACTTTCAGTTGTAACCCAGGACAAGAAGGAGACAGAAACAGATCAAGCTCAGTGACAAGCCCAGCTCAGCACAGCCCTGAAGATGCTCTGCTGTCGAGAGGCTCAGTCAGTCCCTGCAGCACACAGCATCCTCAGCTCAGGTATCTCCCACCTACACCACAGTGGATAAGAGTTTATAACCTCATGGGCATCATGTCACAGTCCTGAAAATCTGAAAACTCAGGATTTGCTCTCTTCTCAGCCTGTACCTGAGAGCCTTCACCTCTCAGGGGCACCAAAAGCCACAATGACCCCCAGGCTGGGAGCTGAGAGAAAAGCAGAGCTTTGCCTGCACCTGCAGTTTCACAGCTCCTTGGCTGACAAAAAGGAAAGCAAAGAAGGAAAATTAGTGCACACAAGGCACTAGACACAAGCTGCAGATGGTAACAGATGAAGATATTTACAAAGACGTTTAGACTGGAGGAAAGGAGCTCAGGGGTGAACTTGTCACTCTCCTCAGCTGCCTGGAAGGAGGCTGTAGCCAGGTGGGGACAGTCTCTCCTCCCAGGTAATAAGTGACAGAACAAGGGGAAACAGCCTCAAGTTGCAACAGGGGAGGCTTAGATTCAACATCAGGAACATTTCTTCCCCTAAAGGGTTGCCAAGCACTGGAACAAGGTGCCCAAGGCAGTGGTAGGGTCACCATCCCTGGAGGCACTTCAAAGATGTGGCACCTGGGGACGTGGTTTAAGTGATGGGCTTGGCAGTGATGGATTGGTGGTCGGACTTGATAATCTTAAAGGTCTTTTCCAACCCAAATTATTAAATTATTCTATGAATTAAAAATACTGTATTTATGCATCACCTGCTGAAAATCCAGTTTTAATCTCCTATCCTTTTCTGCAATAAATAAGAACAAAAAAAAATCTGTTCAGGGACTTTTTTCAGTGAAAAACTTCTTCATCTGTTCTTTATGTTTGTCACTATTTTGGAAACAACTGCCTTTGATGTACAAACTCCAACTGAAAGCTGAAAGATTCTCTGACAGGTTGAAAAATATTTTATGAAGAACAAACAGGCATTGGCTACTTCCAGAAAAAAAGCCCCAAATATTTCTGCTGAGGATTTCTAAGCAACATCTGAAAATTTAAAAAAATATCAGTGCCATTTTAATAGCTGCCATTAGGTAGATGAGGTCACAGTCTGTGCCAACTGGTAGCAAAACTCATGCAACACATCAGAGGTCTCCACACTGCAGCCACTTATCACTGTTTTCTCTTCAGCTGCACCATGCTCAGAATAAAAATTACTGAGTTTTCTTAAGTAACTCTGCACTCTTGCCCGTGTTTAGAACATACAACCATTTACAGTATTTTGAAAACCTAGGATCTGAAACTGACTCAAACTCCAAATTTTTTTGCAAAATTTTGAATATTATTGATGTTAGCCTATGGACTAATTGAATTTAGGCCCATTAGATCTGGAATGACAACAATTTAGTTTTTGTTATAGGTGATGGTCTTTCTCCATTGTGCGTAGCAATCACAAGGGATAAAATAGGTATGGAAACAAGGTGAGACATCATCCGGGAAAGCAAAGCCGTGTTCCTCAGGGTGATGCACGTATTCCTTCATGAGACAGTAGGAAACGAGTAGCCAGGTCAGTTCCCAGCAGGTACCTGAGTAAATGAAGTGGAGGATGTCTGGGAGACAAGAGCAGAAGGCAGCATCCTTCACCACCACCCTGAGTGGTGGGACACAGGGTGGGACACCGCGGCGGGAGGAGGGGAAGGGATCCCCCGCCTGCACCGCGAAGAGGCTCCGCGCCAGCCGGACGACGGCGGCGTCGTGCGCGTCCGACGGGCTCCTCACCCCGAAGAGCAGCATGAAGAGGTGGCTGGCAGAGCACAGGATGATCTTGTGAGCCTCCATCGCCCTGCTCAGGTCCTCAGGGTAGAAGGCCACATCTGCACACTGGCAGCAGCAGAGCAGGTTGCGCAGGTCTGCATTGTAGTGCGAGGCTTCGCCCTTCAGGATCGGCATCTTTTCTGCAAGAGAGCTCAGGCCGTAAAACCGCAGCTTTACAACCTTAGCAAGTGCTAACCACAGGACAACTGACCTCATTGGGTCAGTTTAGTTTTTAAAGGAGATGTTCAATAAGAATATTTCTTATATGCTGCTTGAATATCTTGAGTAAAATACTCTAAAAATGGAAATACTCAGTACAGTAAGTAAGTTAGGAAACAGTTTAATGGTGTCTGTCCTGTCATGAACCCTCTATAGAAAGTTACACCATGAAGAAACTTTGACTGTGCATTCCAAATCTAAGAGGTCTGAGCAAATTTTTAGAACATGAGAAGAGACGACTACAGATTTAGAGGTAACTACTTGGCAGTAATTTTTTCACTGAACAAATGCATCGGGTGCTCAGAAATCACATAAAGGTTCGTACTTCTCTCCCTTGCTTTATCTGCAGCAAACAGAAACACTATTTGATTATACTGTAAATAATAATTCATCCTCTAACAACTTTCTTTTGTAATCTGTCTGTTAAGATTTTATGTAACACTTTTATCATGTTTTCATAAATCCATCAGAAAACCATTCCTATTAGTTATACCTAAAATAAACCAGAAATCCATTGCAATGTTAAATATTGCCATACAAGTCTCCCCAAGTAAATGAAAATATCACTAAAAGATGATGCAACACAACCAGAACAGCTGACAATAGACAGCACAGCTCATAGTAATAATTGTTACTAAAAAAAGGAGTAAAAAATATTAATTGTGCAAAGAAAGTGACACACATAAGGAATTATACTAGGGACCAGATATCAGTGAGCACCTGGCTGTTCAAGCTGAGGTGGTTGGACTCGATGGCACTTCTGTGTCTTTTTCCTTTTCTTCATTTTTTCAGATGACTTCTGATTTAAACTTTGGATCATAAAATATTCCAGCTAAGACAAGAAATATATATTTTTAAAAACATTTGTCACTATATGACATCATCCACATCAAATTAAGGGGTATAACAGGTTCTTTATGCAGGGCTAAAGCTGCTGACATTATTACCTTTCATCCAGGAGAGTCCCAAAACTCCTAACAAGAAGCTACCATATTTAAATAGAACTAGCACAATTTAAAAGACTATTTATTCAAATGATTGTGGTTAATTCTTGTGTATTTAATCTTCCTAGAATTGACAGACAAAGATATTAAATTTATCAACCTCTTTAGATACTAATTGTATCTTGGGGAGTGGCCTCATTCAGCTGGGTGTGATCCAGCAAGATAAAAGGACAAGAATGCAAGAGGAAAACTTCCTGCGGTGTGTCAGATGGCTTCGCTAAATCTTCCTACTTAAAACCAGAGCAGCCTTGGTGCTGCTAATTCAGACAGCATCACAGACTCATAGAATCCTGGAATGGTTTGGCTTGGAAAGTACCTTGAAGACCACTGAGTTCCAATCCCCCTGCCATGGGCAGGGACACTTTCCACTAGATCAGGCTGCTCCAAGCCCCATCCAACCCAGCCAAGAGCGCTGCCAAGGATGGGGCACTCACAGCCCCCCTGACCATTCTGTTCCACTGTCTGGCCACCCTCACAGTGAAGAATTTCTTCCTAATGTCTAACTTGAATGTTGCACCGGGGGGAACTTGGCACTTGGTGGAAGGGCCCGTGGTGTGCCTCCCCTGGCTCTCTGAAGCCCTCACATCAGCCATGCACCTCATGCAGGTTCCACCCTGCTTCCAAAACTGCAGATTCTCACTCACCACTCCTCCAAAGTATTTCTGGATGTAGAAGTCATTAAGAGTGTGCAGTTCAAGGTAAGTGGCTGCGAGTTCCTTTGCAAGCTGAACTCCCTCAGAGGTTGTGACATAGCTCCTCCTCTCTGAAGTGCACAGGGGACAGGTGCAAGGCACTCCTGGGGTAAAAAGTGATGAAAAAGAACCATTTTGGCCAAATAACGCAGAATTCTTAGATTGTTAAATAACTGTGAAGATAACTTACTTAGAGGAGAACAAAGAGGGAAATGAAAACATAGGAATTTTATAGTAAGAAATCTGTAATTACAGAAAAAACCCCAACTTCATATTAATCAATTCAAAACACTAGACAATCTACAGACCTCTGTATACATTACATTAGCATTACTTTATTGATTTTGTTAGGGTGGAAGAGTCCAGCCAGACTTATGGATGCCAGATTTGGCTTTGGCTCAATACCTTTGCATGCCCAGGCCTTGTAGTAGCCTGCAGGTGTTATCATTCATGAATGTCACCCTTAAACCTGTTGAATTATTGGGGCCTGCCCATGCAGGAAGTACACACAGTAGTGAAAGAAGAAAATTTCCACTCCAGACCAACCCTTGATGGGTTTGTACATACTGCAGGATCTGATTCATTTGCATGTATTTCACATACATTTTTTAAAGAAACAAAATAGGTACTTTTAAGATGATGCCATTTAAATGTTAAAAATCTTCTAGCCACACTGGGTCAGCTTTGCTTGATGACAGTAAGAATGTGCCAGCCATGGATGTGCTTTCAAATGTGCTGCGCTAATGTCCTCTGCCTTGACCTATGGATAACATAATAAAACAGCTTTTTCTGGGTTTTTTAATCATTTGTTTTGGCAGCAACATTTACCACTACAGAGGATTAAGATCTTAGTAATCTGTATGAGCAAACTGCTGTGTTCACAAATACCTGCTAGAAACAAAAGGGTTCTGTGTGTGCACAGCAGTTTGCTCTGACAGGTCCCAGGGTAAGCACAGAGGTCCAGCTTGATGTCTCTCATGGCCACATTACTTAGGGAGGAAGACAGAAAAAAACTAAGTGGGAAAGAAAAAAAAAGCCACTAGAGGAGTCATTCAGTTTGGTGATATCCTGTTCTTAAACACAAAGTGTAAGGAAATGCTTGGGGAATACAAACAATTTACCAAGACCTTGCCTTTAGAATGGGAGATTTATTACTCCTGTATAAATCAGAGCATGAAAGCTTTTGGTCATGATCACTGAATTACTAAATGGAAGAAAATAAATATTTAACTGTTATGCAGTCCTCTATCTGTCACTGAGCTAAAAGATTTATAAGTAGACCTTAGCAACACTGAGCATTCCATCCACAGAGGACACACTTCATATGGATTAATGTTTCTATGTACAGTACAAAAATAAATGTCTACACCTACATCCATCAGGTCTCTTACTCGTTAAAAGGGATGCTCAGAAACACTTCTTTTAGTAAAGTATCATGAAGTAAAAGACAAGCCAGGGCTGTGGTTTTCATTCATTGCTTTAGGGAAAAAAATCCCAGAGAATTTCAAGGCTTTTCCCACCCACTCTCCAGTGTTTTCAGAATGCTGGATATAATTTTAATCTCATACACTAGAGATACTTTATACCCAAGTGTATGTTGCTTAATTCCTAGATTTAATCCTCATGTGTGATGGTTCCACAAGAGGAGTCACTGCAGAGGTCAGGGAAGGATGGGTTGCCTTTCCTCACTGGGGTGAACTAAGCACAGTGTTCTTGCCAGCACATCAGTCTAGAGAGCCAAAATCCATGTGCAAAACACAGTGCACATTACTGTCATCCTGACAGATGTTCCTGTTAGCAGCTTGGAAAAACAACCAGCATCTATGAAATTGCACTGTACCCAGCTTCCAAATGAGATTGTGTCTGTTGTTCCAGCAGGCTGGATACATACCGCTTTTTCTTGCACCAATAGCAGAAATTATCACTGGAACTGAGCAGTGGTTTAGGGCTTTTTTTACCATTGGCACATAGCTGTCCTTTAGTTCTTGAAATGAAGTCTTGTCATTGACAGAGTATTTAATGACAATAATGTCAGCTCCTCCAATGAGCCTGCAGGAAGTGTACCAGTCACTGTCAAATATATCCTAAAAAGAAAAAAACACCAATCAAGAATTTATTGTCTATAAAGAAAAAGATGAAATATTCTCTATTCTTAATGCAAAACCCTACATAATTGTTTTTGTCTGATTAGATCTTATTTGAAGACACGCAACAATGAGCAGACTTCCTGCTTTGTAATTTCCTTGTTTGGAGAGCAAGTTGTTTGTTATAATAAATCATAAGTATTTTCCACGAGTTCAGGAATTCTGCAAGAAGAATTAAGAATAGGATTTATCAGGGAATATTCTCTTCAGGAAGAAACTTTGCTGGTTTAACCACTTAACTTTAAAATGGTTTCCTTTAGGAAATAAAAGCACCTTCAGTGGTAGAGGTGACTACAAACCTCTCAGCAACTCATACAAAACCATTATTAAACACATCATTTTAGAGAAAGGGTTAGACAGAGCTATCCTATGTACCTATGAACTTTTAAATACAAACTTAATAATTCAGTGTGATTTTTATCACAAGAGCTTCCACATAGCTTTACCAGGTGTTAATGTCTTCAGGATAAGCCCTTCAAGCACATACCTAAACTTTCTTTTTCAACTTCACGTTCAAATTTTCATTGCTCTGTGCTGAGGACGTAACCTCTAAAACTGTTTGATATTCTGTTAATTTACAGCTGTGCTGTATCCACATGCAATATACAATTCTTACTTACAAATACTTGTGTATTTGTCATGGAACTGTGATTCCACAATTTCTGCTTCACCTGAAATAAATAAATACCAGGGGCAGCCTTGGCTTTGAATGTGTGCTGAATTGAAAACTCTTGAGAGAGGTCTGGAACTGGTCCAGAAACTGAAGAAAACCTCCGACCACAGGACATGCCATCGCCTCTGAGAACAGAGAGACTTTTCTGCCCTTTTGGTACTTAAAGGGGGCTCATAAGAAAGATGGGGACAAACATTTCAGCAGGGCCTGTTTGACAGGACAAGGGACAATGGGTTTAAAATAAAAGAGGGTAGGTTTAGGTTGGATGTAAGGCAGACATTTTTTACACAGAGGATGGTGAGGCCCTGGCACAGGTGGCCCCAAGAAGCTGGGGGTGCCCCATCCCTGGCAGTGCTCCGGGCCAAGCTGGATGAGGCTCTGAGCAGCCTGGTCTGGTGGAAGGTGTTCCTGCCCATGGCAGGAAAGAACTAACAATTCTCAAGCACATGTCTGTGCAGCCCCTCCCCCATGGCAAGGGGGTTGGAATGAGGTGATCTCTAAGGTTCCTTCCAACCCAAATCATCCAGGGATTCTGGGATTCTCTGGCAGCCCTGCAGAGCATGTGAGGCAAAACTAGAACAACTTGGGGCATTGAAGAAAAAAATGGAAATTAGCAGTAATGAAATAAAGACAATGCAAAAACAGAAATAAATGAGCAGAGAAGTGACAAAAGGGCAGAAGTCAAAGTTTGGGTAGTGGGCAGCAATTTCAGTTTTGTAAAGCAAGTCACAGAAATAATAGCATTACAAATGGGAGTCAAGTACATAAAAGATTAGTAATATCAACAAGTGGTGTGGCAAACATAACTATTTTTGATCACTTCAAAAGGGTCATTGTTTGAAATCTGGTGAGGTAGCTGCATGCTCTTAACTACAAGAAGTAGCTTGACCTTGCTGGAAGTCAAAGTCAGCAAGTATTTGCCTAAAGTGTCAGTTCACATCATTCCTGATTCAGGTCTTGACCTTACAGAGAAATAAGTCAGGAAATAAATTACAGTACACATTCCCATTGATCTCTGTAATGGAAGCTTTTGTTCTGCAATAAGTAAACCACAATTAATTCATCAGGAACAGCTCTCACAAGATTAACAGTGTTGACAATAGAGGAAGTCAAGTGCACTGCTCTTGATATTTGTTTTTTTGACACAACTTAGTTAGAGACCATTATAATCCCAGGCTCAGGACAGTCTCAATTAGCACTTAATACAATCATTTAGGCCCGGTTAATAATATAACATTTACACATAAATGCACATTTAGCATCTCTAGCAGTAGGACTACCAGCTACAGTGCTTCGAGACACTCATCTAGATGGACATTTGGAAAACTTGATCACACAAGCAGGCAAAAATTGAGGATTTTCAAGGGACAGCTTTAGTACACTTCAGTTGATGAAGATCTCAATGGAGAATTTTTAACAGAGTTGTATACATTTAACACAACAAGGGTTTAAAGGAAAAGTACAATACAACCTCAAAAATAACATGGAATATTTATCTGTTCTGTTCTGTTGGCAGACAGAAGCACATCTGCTCCTTTGCAATTTCCTTCCAGCTGACCATCTTCAAGATCAGCCCAGATTTGCAGCTGCCCATCTCTACAAGACTGGAGACAATGGGTGGTATCATAAGAGTAGAGCACAGGTGCACAAATACACTGCAACTGCACAGCTTTAGGCATGAGTAATAAAAAATGATTATGGAAACTTCCTATGGAATTTAACCTGTGTATTTTTACGTTGCTTGTATATTGGTTTTGTGATATGTGTGTATATTGTTCTTCACTCACTCCAGTGTACAACGGAGCTAAATCTCATGTGCCAGGAAAATCCTCTAAAAACATCTCTGACAATGGGTTATTTGCACAGGGCATCCCTGAGACAGAGCATTTGGAGCCTCCTTCATTATTGCTTTTAGAGGACCTTTCATGCAAAAATGACAGAGGGAATGTCATCAGATGATGAACAGCCGTTCAGATTCAGGAATAACCTTAATTTCAGGTTCCATCTGTGAAATTTTTGTAACAGCTACTCCTCATCATGCTTCCTGCTCCATTTCATAAATCAGACATTGGCAAAAGGAAGAATTATCTGCACAGCTAAGGCTATTTTATTATGACCTTATTAATTGTAATTTTAATTCTACTTCTGTTGCTGGTCCACTCAGGACATATTAGGAAAAATCTTCCTTCTTTCCTTGCAAGCCTTCATTCTAAGTGTCTCATAACATATTCTTGCTGTTGGTAAATTATACTTTTCAAGAGTCAGTGTTGAAAATAAAGCCTTCAGAGGCACTGAAGATATGATTGTCCTACAAAATCACATGATCCCTCACGACAACAAGACTTGCTTTGTCAAACATGATTTATGAATGCCTTTCTGAATGGCAGTGAAATGCCTCACACGAGTGCCCTTGCAAGGCCCACGCTCTTTCTGAAAGCTGCTCATGAGCGTCCCCATGTCCAACCATCCCAGCCCTGGGTCTGAGGCAGCAGCAATTCCAACCACTCCTTGTGGGGAAGAGGGTGCCTGGACACCCTGTGGGAACGTTCCCCCGGGATTTCCCCAGGATCCAGGAGAACTGCATTGGGAACGTTGGAGAGTTACTCCTCTCTATGATCCATTTACAGACCCGGTCTCCATCACCAAAACCTTCTTCACGCCGATGTCCTCCACACCACATACCACATCCCCTTTTTTTTCAAGATTCCTCTGCAATTTCTTATCAGGTCTGCAGCAGGGCAAATTTTATGGGTGTACTCTCCATAACTTACTAGTCCCCTGAACTTACTCAGATAAGTAATCTGCAGCACAGATGGAAGTGTGTCCTTCAGAAATCCTCCTGAACATCCCCCTCACGAAACAAAGGAAGCTCATATTGGCCTGTATCATCCTCTCATAAATGAATTTAATAGTATTTTTTACCAGGTTATGATCATTTGTTGTAAATTGCCACTTCAGGCATTCAAACTTAAAACTGAGAAGGGATGACATACTGAAAAATGAAAAGTTACTAGCTGTCATTTTTTACTGAAGCAGTAACAGTCTAGATTTCTAAAAACAGCAAATAAAATCTGAAAGTGGCTCAGATTCCTGAACCTTTAGACATGATAAAGGCTGGCCAGCCTTGGCAGCACAAGGAGCACAAGAATTATGATAAAGAGGAAGAAGCCAGAGAACAACACTATGGATGATATCGGTGACATAAGAAAACTCACAGTGTTTGAGGGACTACTCCTGCTGGTACAGTAAATAGCAAGGAAAAAATACAAAAATATTCAGGGAAAGAGACTGTTGTAAGGGAGAATTAGAAAAAGAATCACAGAGCAGCTTCTCAAAATTGTAGTTAATCTATTTAAGCTGCAGTTAATGTATTTGTGTCCTAGTGAGCCTCATGGAGGTCTGCAGCTCTGTGCAAGGCTCTGAGCAGACACAGCACAGCATCCACCCCTCTTCAAGTATCTAACCCAGTTCAAGGCAATCTCCAAAACCCAGCTGCTCTATATTCCCCTTTTGTAACATTTCTGTACTTGATGATGTCAGTGATTCTCTAGAAACTGAGCAGTTTTTACAAAATAGGGGAAAGCTAAAAAAATTCTGGGGGTATTGTTTCTCATAGGGAAAAATAAACCCAAACAAAAGCCACAAAACCAAAACAAACAAACAAAACCAGGTGGGTCTTAGTAGGAAAAGTTAAAAAGGGCAGCAAGACCCCCAGGCCAGGAAACAAACACTCTCATATCCTAATTGTATTGGGTATTGCTCCAAGTAAGAGAGGGGACAACAAGAGTTACTTCAAGTAGGGAACACTTACAAAGGGCTTTTTATTTTGCCATTTATTTTCCAGCAGTGTAATTAAATGAATCAAAACATGAATTACAGCTTCTACACTATGCTTCTGGACTTGAGGAAGATCGACTTGCCATTAGATATTAAAAATTCTTCCTGCGTTTTTTCTGCAGAAGCATAAAAAAATTTAGAGTAAAGTGGAGTTGCAAAATACAGGCAAGTCAACAAAATGGCATCTCAGTCCTGAAGACTGTCAAATCTAACACAGATTGTCAATTAAAGTCCTTTTCGNAGGCAAGTCAACAAAATGGCATCTCAGTCCTGAAGACTGTCAAATCTAGCACAGATTGTCAATTAAAGCAGTCCTTTTCAAAGCTAGTCTTAAATTTCATCTTGCAGATTTCTCCTTATGAGTTAGTAGCTCCAAACTGAGGTTTACCCCTCCAAAATCAGAAAAACTGGGACATTCTCAATATGCCTCATCACAGAGCAGCTTAGGCCTGCATCAGCAACCGCTCAGCTGTTAAAGCCACAGCATTCAGCAGAGATGTTAGCACACACGTGTTTTCCCTAGCTCTCTGTGTCTGCTCCTCCCCTAGGTTTGCATTTTTGATAAAATGCTTTGAGGCCACGCGGTTTGCGAGGCTGTCGGTGCTCTGGGCGCCTGTCCCTGCACTCAGCACACAGCAACAGCTCTGCCACAGCAAGCCAGTGCTGCACCATGGAGTGGCACACAGAGAGCAACCTGGCCTTGGAAACTCTGACACTTTGAGAAGTGTGGTGCTCCACTGCTGTCTCTACAGCCCTGTGCTATTACAAGGTCCCCAAAGTCAGCATTTCCATCCTGCACCCTGCACCTGCCCGGGGAAGGAGAGCTCCTCACAACCTGCTGGTTTGCACGCTGGCAAACACGAATTTATCTTTGTGATTTCCCAAGGACACCTGTCCTGCTGACCTCCCTGCAGACTCAGGAGGCTGAGCAGTGTCCTGGGCTGACAGACAGGTGCAGACTGAAGCTGAAGAAAATTAAACTGCCCCACAATCTGCCATGCAAAAGGATCCCCCCACTCACTGTGGAGCTCTACTCAGTAAAACCACATCAACACTGCTTTTCCAGACTGGTGGCTGGGGAAGACAAAGAGCAGCTGGGCACCCTTGAGTTTTGAGACTCACAGCTATCAGTGTCTCAGTTGCCAAGTTCATGTCTAGGACTCTCTTGCCTTAATCACATGGGTTTAATCTACAAATCCCAGGTAAAATGCAAATCTGCCTTGGGCTCAGATGGTAGAGGCTGAAATCCTGCAAGGCCCCCCCTACCACCACCTCTGTGTTTTGGTAACATGAAACAGGGATCCTTTTCCATGCAGAATATGGCTTGAGGCAACATCTGTCAACATTCTGAATTGTTCTGTGCTGTTTCTCCAGGCTGGCAGCCCTGAACGAGCCACTGTGACATAATAAATCTCAAGCACCCAGGCTCTGGGAAATGGTCCTGCTCTGCCTTAGCCTAGCAAGGACACTGCTTCATGCGTGACAAATAACCCCTGCAGAGTCCAGTCCTACAATCTGACATTGCAGAGTCCAGTCCTGCTATCTGACATGTCTTCCATGAAGAGGAAAATGCTAATTTGTCCTCAACATTCTCAGTAATGTATCTCCTGCCTCCTTGCGCTGATAGAGGGGAAAAAAAACCTGAGGCCTCAGAAATGCAATGACTCAGATAATAACAAGCTAACTTCTGAAGGGCAGAAATTATAAGCTCTTCAGAACTGAACAACCTTGTTCTGCAGAAGGCCAAACGCCATTAAAGCAATGTGAAACCACATCAACTCTGTCTCCAGTCTATGTCCTTGCTTCCCCTTCTCCAGCCACCCCCACCTGCCTTCCCACCTCCCTTACCCACCTCCCTCCATCCCCCTGAAACAGCCTTTGAAGCCCTACAGCCTTCATTGATATTCAGGAGGTTTTAGTCTTTGCTGCGCTCCGGTGACTCCAGCAAACTGCACGTGCAGGTCACATGCAGCTCCACAGATGAGAAACAGGATCCCCAGTCCATGAACTGGTGTCTGTTGAGAGCAGCTGGCAAAAGGAAATAAAGAGCAGAAGGGCAGCTAAACTGGATCGTTTCATTTTAAGATTGTCGGCTTCTGATCATTTCATGGAGCTGTTATGGCTCCTGCAGATTCTACAAGAGGTTTCCCTTACAGGAGTAGAAAAATCACCCAAAGGATAGAATTATGGAGCTGAAACTGATTATTGTTTTAATTTCTAAGAGCTGGTAAACTGAGGGGTTTTTTTAAGGCTACTAAGTAGTCATTAAATATGTTTTAATTTAGATTATCAGTATCATTTCTTACATAATCATTGATCTGCTCACACTCCAAACTAAGTTTTCTCACTTACTAACAAAAGTGCTGACAACTTGCAACAGTGCCAAAATCTTTTTGATTTTCCATCAGGTAAAGGTAATAATGTTAAGATGTGATTACTCTTTGTAGGAGGAGTAAAATTACTCCCTGTACTGTATTTTGCAACCTCTCAGATCTTTTCATCTGTCATTTTTCACAGCTGGAAAACTTACTGCCTTTTTTTTACAGAAGAATAAAATTTCATTTTATTGTAGACAAATATTTGGAGAGAGAGCTTATGATGCAGTGTCACAAAGAAGGCATTCTTGTTTACTTCTGGATTATCTTTCACAAAATTTCCACTAAGCAACACAGTTGAAAAATACACCTTCTTACAGGGAAGGCCCAGCAGAGGCTTGTTTATGAGAACCTTTTTATAGCACCTTTGAGATTTCCCAGCATTTGCCTGGTTACATTTTAAAGGTTTTTTACTAAATGCAAGAATAAAACCACAAACAAAATCCCACAGCAATGAAAACCATTTAAAATTAGGGTATGATTTCATTTTACTAAAACAGCTCACACGTTTAAGTGCAGTTAAAAAGCCTGAGATGGATCTCTTACCCAGACAGGACAGTCGTGTACCACCAGTCTGACATTTCCAAATGCGCAGGCTTGATACTCAGTAAAAGCTGCGTTTCCAACGTGACCGGCAGACAAGCTGCTGTCGATGTGGGAAATGAGAGCACTTCTCCCGAGATAGCTCCAGATCAGACTGGGCTGCTGGTTGTCCTCAGAAAAACCATCTCTTTCATTCCCAAAAGCTACAATGTTAACCGACCTAAAGTAAAAAGAATGAAGACGAAGTTGTGTTAACAAAGATGAAGGGCAGGGATAAGGGGAAAGAAAATAAAATCCCCTTAAATCAAAACTAACATATTAATCCTTCCGAATCCTCTTCCCTCCCTAGATTTTAACACCCTCCTGTAATCAACGGCAAAACACGTACATGGTCTCAAATCCAACAGCAGGGTGGGAGCAAAGCGGAAAAGAAGCCTGGAAAGGCTGCTTGCATTGCGAATCCCCAGCGGGTTTGGCTCCTTATTCCTCGGTGTCCAGGCTCAGCCTCGCTGGGGGCTCGGGGGCTCCTGCCGCATTCCCCCGGCTGTGGCCAGGCTGGATAGCTCGGTGTTGGCTGCCCCGGGCGATGGACTGCAGCCGCACGGCGGAGCGGCAGCAGCAGCAGCGGGGCCAGCAGCAGTGGCAACAACAGCAGCAGCGGGATCTGCAGCAGCAGCGGGATCTGCAGCAGGATCGGCATCTGCAGCAGCAGCGGAATCAGCAGCAGCAGCGGGATCTGCAGCAGCAGCGGGATCTGCAGCAGCAGCGGAATCAGCAGCAGCAGCGGGATCTGCAGCAGGATCTGCAGCAGCAGCAGGATCGGGATCAGCAGCAGGATCGGGATGAGCGGCAGCCCGATCAGGATGAGCGGCAGCCCGGGCCGCGGTGGCCGCGGGGCTCCGGCGCTGCCGGGGAAGGCGAAGCCGCGTCCCGCCGGGCGGTCCCGGCCATCGGATCCTGACGTCGCCAGCCCCGCAGACGCGATGGGCAGAGCGAGGTGACGTCCCGAGAGCAGGTGCAGCCAGGTGAGCGGGGGCAGGGAAAGGCACTGGGGCAGAGCCGTGTCCCACCCCGCAGGAACGGGACCAAGATCCCCACAGCAGGGGACGGTGCCGCCGCCTGTCTGCGCCAGGGGAGGGACCTGGGACTGTCACAGCAAACTTCTTCTTTTAAAGTATTTAAATTTTTTTTATTACTGTTTAAATAATATCTATCTTTTCAATAGTAGGTTGATTAGTAATACAATTTCTTAAATGCCACGTAGGCTTTTTAGCGCTCATGTGATGTTTAGAGCACAATTTTCCAAAAGGACGCTCTCGCATTGTAGTGAAACAAACACAAATCACAGACTGGTTTAGGTTGCAAGGGACCTCTGAAGATCACCTAG
Organism: Ploceus nigricollis; assembly: GCA_013399945.1. Lineage (NCBI taxonomy): Eukaryota > Metazoa > Chordata > Aves > Passeriformes > Ploceidae > Ploceus > Ploceus nigricollis. The sequence goes on along the minus strand of VXBC01000511.1, from coordinate 487 downwards.
CCCAGCCCCCAGTGCAGGGTCACCTGTAGAGGTTACACAGGAAATACATCAAATTCATTCTAAAAATGCCATTTGCTGTCACATACCACTGTATACACTAAAATTTAAAAAAACAGAGTAAAAGTGTTTCAGGCATACGAGATGGCACACAATACTCTGTGTTATGTGAACGCATGCTGCTGTTAATCCCACGGGCAAGAACTCATTCAAAACAGGCCTTGATACGATTATCAACAGAATAATGAATAGAGCCTTGCTCACAACAATCCATACTTTGAGAAAAGTACTATTCCACTATTTGCAAATTTAGGAGATGCCATTTGATGTCACTAACAAAGTTTTATACAGATATAGTACTGAATGGCAAGACCATTTTAATAAAATCTAAGTATTATTATCTGCTAATGAATGCTAATTTATTATTTTTATTTTTTATTATAACTTCTACAGGGACTACTGAAAAAGAAAAAACCCAAAGAACAAAACA
>VXBC01000508.1:378036-403315 GCA_013399945.1 Ploceus nigricollis | reverse complement strand
CGGGAGCGCCCGCGCCCCGCGGAACGGCCGCGCGTGGCACATTTCGCCTTGATTTGCATGTTCTGCCGCCGCTGGCCAATCAGAAGCGCGCCCGCAGAGACGCGCCGGCCCCGCCCAGCCCCGCCCTGGGAAGGCGCAGCTCTGGATGAGCGCAACCCACTGAGATCGCGATGCTAAAACCGAAACTGCACCGAGTATTCGGTTTAATTACAAAATCCCCTGATCCTATGTGGCTACAAATCTGGTTGTCAAAACGCTTAACGTCTAAACCGTACCTTAAGCATTCGGCAATCCGAACTGAAACCCCATTTAAAGAGAATATTCCTACAGCTGACTTTCAGAATTTTAGTTTTACAATGCCTCAGTCATGTCCTTATGAGCCCTTTACTTATAAAAGATTAGTTTGCTTTTCAACTAACTTGTTTTAATACATTTTTTGATTCGAGAACTATTCCCACTTAATGGAAAAGGGCAGCTATAAATCAATTTGTTAATCTATTTCACTCAGAAAACTGGATTCTACAAGCAGTATGCTGACTACTTTTTACCAGAAATAAAAGAATACAGGAAAAAGTAAATATTTTCTGCCAGTACTTGTCTAAACTTAGCTTTTACCTTTTTTCAGAAGCTTCTTCACTTTCACATAGTTCCCTTCCCTGACATAATCATGCAGGTCAGCTTCCAGAGAGTCTCCTTTTATACTTCCAAGCTTGACTGGGCATGGAAATGGGAGAGGGATGGGATGAGCCATCTTCTTTCCTGAATACAACTGGGAAAAGGTAGGAAACACCATCAAGCTGCAAAGCACCTCAACGTAAAGAACTTATTTGTGACTTCAGAACCTGCAGTAGCTTAAAGTTACGTCTGCTTCCTGCACAACTATCCAGAGATAGAAGGGGAAATCAGCCTCCTGCCCTCCCTAACAGCGCTCTCTCGGACCGGCCGGTGCGGGAGCACAGCGGGGACGGGAGAGGCGACAACCGGGAGATCACAGAACCTGCCAGGAGCAGCGGTCTCTCCGGGGCACACAGGGGGGACACACCCAGCGGCATTCCCGAGTGGGGAACACCCGCTCCAGCCCCCTCCCGGAGCCCGCGGACACTCGCGGCCCACGCGGATCCGCTCACCCGCCGCCCGAACGGCCCCGACACGCGGGAACGGCAGCGCGCATGCGCAGCGCCGCCGCTCGCCCCGTTCGCGCCAGGGTGGGGCGGGGGCGGGGCCAGACCGTGAGGGGCAGGGTCGGTGGGCGGGGCTGGGAGTGATCGCCGCTCGCTGGACGCGTCCGGAGCGTGTCCGGAGCGTGTCCGAGGCGTGTCCGGAGCCATCCGGGGCGTGCCCGGTGCCGGTGCGTCCCGGTGCCGGTGCGTCCCGGTGCCGGTGCCTCCATGCAGCGGGAGGTGGGCACGCTGCCGCTGGCCCCCGCCCTGCGCGCACGCCTCGCCGCCGCCGGCTTCCAGACGGCGCAGGAGCTGCTGGACACCGGGCCCTGCGGCCTGAGCAAAGGTACCGGCGGCTTTCGGCCCCGCGGGGCCTCTCCGGGATCTTCCGGGCCCTTCCCCCTTCCCCGTGCCGGCCCCTGGGACGCCCCAGTGAGGCTTCCGGGAAATGGGCGCAGTGAATAATAAAAAATAATAGACGATTCTGGTAAAAGATCAGTTGACACTGATGGATATAAATGGGATGCAGGAAAACGAAGGGATTGTGTTAGGCTCATCCTTCCTCATTCCTCAGCTTCCCTCTTCTTTTTACTAGGTGATTTAAGCAAAATAAGCCTATTTGAAGTTAGAAAATTGCCTTTTTCAAGAAATGTGTAGTGATTCCTCCCAGTGAGGGTGGGCAGGCCCTGGCCCAGGGTGCTCAGAGAAGCTGTGGCTGCCCCTGGATCCCTGGAAATGTCCAAGGCCAGGCTGGATGAAGCTTTGAGCAACCTGGGATAGTGGAATTTGTCCCTGTCCATGGCAGGGGTGGAACTGGGTTGTCTTTACAGCTCTTTCGAACCCAAACCTGTGTTTTCGAACCCAAAACCTGGAATTTTGATTATCAGTAGTTTTATTATCTATGACAATAACAGTTTGAAAGTCACGTCATTAGTGCCAGGGCTGTGTGCATGTTGTCCTGAGAGGGTGAATATGGATTGTTTTGTGTCATGCTGTGGAATCAGTCACTGCTTATAAAATAAAGGTGGTGTTTTGTGCTTTTGGCTTCTCCAGAAATTGGAATCTCCCGGGAAGAGGCGCTGGAAGCGCTGCAGGTGGTGAGGCAGGAATGTCACGGGGACGCAGCAAGGACGGCTGGGGGATCAGGTACCACCAGGAAGTGCACAGCCCTGGAGCTTCTGGAAGAAGAGCAAACCCAGGGCTTCATCATCACCTTCTGTTCAGCACTGGACAACATCCTGGGAGGTGGAGTGCAGCTGACAAAAATCACCGAGATCTGCGGAGCACCCGGTGTTGGCAAAACACAGCTGTGGTATTTATTGTCCCATGGCTTGTGTGCAACCAAGAATCACTTTTTGTTTAACTCAGTATGAAATGAGGCCATTTTTCTTGTTGTCGTGACTGCAATCTCTGATTCTTCTCCAGCATTATAAATATAATAATGGTTGTACTGCTCCCTGTCCCGTGTATTCCTCAGCAGGAATATCACTCCAGGAGTGAGCTGGGGCAGCTCTAGGATGCAAATATTGATCTCTGTTTCTGTTTCCCATGGCAGCATGCAGCTGGCAGTGGATGTGCAGATCCCGGAGTGCTTCGGGGGCGTTGCTGGAGAAGCTGTGTTCATTGACACTGAGGGAAGTTTCATGGTGGACAGAGTGGTGGACATTGCAGCTGCCTGTGTGCAGCACTGCCACCTTATTGCTGAGGCTCAGCAAGAAGAGGGTACGTTGCCAAGTCATTTCTTTCTGGAGGAGGCAAGGATGGAGTGAAACAAGTGTCTCGTAGGCTGCAGTGTTACTTTTGGAGTGTTTGCTGACAGCTTTTTATTTCCACCTCTGTGTATCAAACTTTGAACTACATCTGTGTCTGGAGCAGACTGAGCTGGGCTACTTCAAAAACAATTATTTTTCTACATGGTGGTTTTGTGAACGTTTTGATCTTGGGGGTTTTAGGGGGCATGTGGGGTTTTGATGTTTGACCTTCCTCCTTTCCATGGCAGGGGCCAATTTTTCAGCACCTTAATGATCATAGTTGCAGCACTTTATTGATTATATTTGCACCTGTTGAGCAAAACTGAGTGTTTTGTTTCAAAACACAGGAGCAGGTAGGGAAAGAAAAGAGGAACAGCAGAATTTTGTGAGGCAGTGTTGCTGCTGAAGGCCCATAGAGTAAAACCATAGCTGGAATTCAGCTCCTCCATAAAGTCAGTATAGCCAGGCTGCTTTTAATAAGAGTTTTATTCTCTAAGTCATCAGTCTCCTGGGGATAAGGACACAACTTTTGTGTTACTCATGGAGAATTTATGCACCAAACTTCTGTTTGAACTGAGGTAAAAAGACACTATATGAAATGAGTTACTGCCTGTATATTAAACAAGGGATGATTAATAGTCCCTGATGTCCTCTGGTGGCGTTCTGGCTTGAAAATGATTTGCTGGAGAAGTTCTTGCTTCAGAAATAAATTTTTCACTCTTGGAGGCCTCCCTTGGAGGCTCCAGTGTGTCTGTGTGCAAATGCTGGGATAGCATCTGCTCACCACCTTCCTGACTTTCAAGCCAGATGGAAAATATGTTTCCACACTCCTTACCTTGCCTGTTCTGTTTCTGGGGGCTTCGCTGTTGCTATGTGTGGAGGGCAGGGTTTGGTGGGATGATGAAAGTAACAATATGCTCGTACAGACTTCTGACTCATTTACTCATCTGTTTGTTTTGTTCTCAGATCATCAGAAAGCTTTGGAGACTTTCTCTCTGGAAAATATCCTCTCTCACATCTATTACTTCCGTTGTCGTGACTACACAGAGCTGCTGGCCCAGGTCTACCTCCTGCCAGAATTCCTGTCAGAGCACTCCAAGGTAAGGCTTGCTGCAGGCTTGTCAGGAGGTGTCAGTCATCTTCACACTGAAGAGTTTTTGTCTGCTGTAGTAACAGGAGTAAACACCTTGGTACCTCGTCAGCTTGGCAGTAAAATGTTGGCTGGTAGCAGAGTACAAATGTAAAGCCTTCTGCTTGTTTGCCTTTTCGTTCCCATCCCAATTACTCTCAAGAGTAATTTGCTTTTGCCATCCTCCTGAATTTCCACTCTGAGTTGAGGACACTGGGTCTGTGCTGCCACATGTTCCATTTCTGTGAGCACTGAGCTGTGAATCAGCACAGAACTGCTCCACACAAGAGCCTCACAGCCAGGGGGTGTGTGGTGACCACGAGGGTGGCATCAGAAAGCCTTGGGGCCACTTTTTTTTGCCCTCAAAGAGCACTGAGGACCAGAAATACCCTGCACCATCCAAGTGACTCTCCTTCTTTTCAGTGCATCTTCTGTTGCTACAAGCAACCAGAGCCTGCAGCTTGACTCTTGGGTGGACTGCAGCCAGAAAGTTTCTTAGTACCTAATGTCTTAGAGAAATGCTATTGTAAGGCAGATTTTCACCACCTCCCCTCCAGATTTCTGGGTTCTGCACTGCAGATCACTCCCTGTCAGGATCTGGGAAATATGACTGTGCCTTGTTCAATCAGAGCACAAATCAGTGTCTTTTGCATATATTCCAAAATTTTTCACTTATGGGAGCTGTCGTGTTCTGGAAAACACAGATGGGAGCCTCACTTGTGCTCGGTGTAGTCTGGTATTTCCCTTTCCCTGCCAGGTACTAACGGTGCCCTGTTGTGTTTGCTCTTGTGGAAAGTACATGGCTTCATTAGCACAGTTCCACTGGGCTGCAGCTCCCTGGAACCATCTGTGCTGATTATCTGGGCTTGGCCTGCAGCCTGAAGTGCTGAAGGTTGCAGGAGAACTACAAGACCTTCTGCTGATTCCTTGGACGGGCTAGAAGTGACTTGACAGATTGCTCATTGCAGTCCAGCTCTCATTAAAATTAGTCTGATCCCTCTGGAGCCCAGTCTGGGACCACAGGAAGCCTCCAGATTTTAGGGTTTTTAGGAGAGAGAAAAAGTTGTAGAGGTTTAGAGATAAGAAAGATGTAGAGTTAGAGCTCCAAATGTGCCATTTGGAAATATGAATTAGTTTGAGATCTTGTAAATATGAGAAAGACTGTTAGAAAATATTATTGTGGTAAAAAACCTAATTCTTTAAGGTCTGCTAGAGCCAAGCTGGCATGGACAAGGCAGGTGTTACCAAGCTCTCTTTACACTTTAAATACTTTAAGTTTTCCTGTCTGCTCTCTGGAAGAAATTTAATTAAATTGCATCCTACTTGGACATATTTGTGATAGCCAAGTTATGTAACTGTGTATACATTCCTGTCTAGCATGAGTCATGTTTATGCTGTTAAACTCATTGTTCTTAAAGAAATGATACATGAGGAAAATGTACAGACTCGTGGGAAAGAATTTGTAGGAAGGAGGGAAAATGAGAATACGATTAATGTCTTCTTTTAATCCCAACTATTTAATCTTCTTTTGCAAATTAAGGGTTGGGTTTTTTGTCAGTTGGAGGCCGAGGAGCATTTCACAGTGATGTCTGTGCTGGCTTGTATGTTCCAGTCATAAAGAGGCTTCCCAGTAATGAGTTAAATCAGTAATGCAGAAAATCAGGATTTTTGTGTTGTTTCCACTTTGTTATCTTGTGCAGTAATGCAGGAACTTGTAGACACCAAGGATTTGAGTGGCATCTGAATATGCAGGCACTGTTAGACCATCCATCTCCCTCCTGTATTTCAGACTTGGGTCATCAAAACAGCCACAACAAATGAAGTTAGAATAAATCAAAATCCCAGACTAATGTTTATACAGTGTCTTGAGGGTGATGAGCCAGCAGCTGCAGCGTGCTCTGACTTCAGCTAATGATTGCTACAAAAGAAATAATTCAGCAAAGCAAACATCTTGAGGCAAGATAGATCCTCAGCTCCAGTGCAGTGTGCCTGGAATATCTTTAGGCATCTGTTAAACTCTGTGTTTCCAAGACAGATCACTGATAACAGCTGAGTTATCTCAGCAGTGGCTCCAGAGAACCTGAATTCTGATTCTGATTTGGATTTAATTTTTGAGAGAGAAGGTGAATTAATTGCTGTTTGTGGAGAGTTGACTGAAGTACAGTTCTGCTGTTAAATTATTATTTTCTCCAGCTTCTCTTCTGCAAGGCTTTAAGTCCAGCTTTGCCAGTTGTGTTCACCTAAGGATGAAATAAAACATTCCAGTGCACTTAAAACCAGGTCTTGCTGCTTTTTATCATTTTTTATAGGATGGCAATGGCAGTTTTTGATCTTTTCTCCTGCCTGTAGGTGCGGCTGGTGGTGATTGATGGAATTGCCTTTCCCTTCCGCCACGACTTCGAGGACCTGTCCCTGCGCACGCGGCTGCTGAACGGGCTGGCACAGCAGCTCATCATCATAGCCAACGACCACAGAGCAGCTGTAAGTCCAGGGCAGCCTTCAGTCCCAAAAGACGCCACTTTTTTTTACAAAGAATTAAAGGTGCGGCTGGTTAAATAGCAAAATAAAACTGCAGTAATACTCTCTGCATTCACTCTTGCTAGTTTAGTTGATGAATATAGGGGGATCACAAAGGCAAAACACCTAAAAGGTGGGAAATTCCTAGACTTGCAAAAATAAGTAAAATTTGCATCAATAGCCTCCTGTGGATCTTAATTAAGTGGTAGCATGGCATTTCTAATGCTGTTTGCCATCATCTCCAATGATTTGGTTGGACAAGGAGTGTTCCTCTGGTGATTTTACATGTGAGCATTCAGCAGTTCCAACACAACTTTCCACTCTCTGTTTAAAAATAAACATTAGCATTCCTCGGGAGGAAAACCACTTTATCTGCTGGATTTGCCTTCTCTTCTGGCATCCATGGAAACCCAGAGCCTCCTTCCTGGGCATTGTTTCTACGTCACTGACGGTCTGGAGGCAGCAGACCCGCAGCCAGCAGATGGCACTGGGAAGCTGCAGCTGTTCCAGAAGTTGTTTTGGAAGTCTCTGACAGCTCAGAGAAGCATTGTTCAGGAATTGGAGCTTCCCCAGCCCTCAAAATGGTGCTTGTGTCTCTAACAGTGTCCAGGTGACCTTGTCACCCACAACTCTCTGGCGCAGCTGGCTTTTGTTCTGAGCTGCTAAAAATAGAACTCCTCTTGTGCTTCCTCTCGGAGCTGTGGGAAGGGAAGAGCCCAGCATTCCCAAAGTGTCCTGACATGAGCTGTGGAGCTCCTTCCTGCTGCTCTGGGCACCAGGGAGATGATGTTCCAAGGTCTGCACAGCCTCAGGTTTCCTGAGTGCTTTCCCCCAGAACTTGGTACCTGGTGACCTTGAACAGCAGCTGATGTCATTGGACAATGTTTTTCTTTGGTCAAGGATAAAATATATAAATAATTTCTTGAACCAGGCAGCACAGTTTAGTACAAAGTTGCTAAATAAACTCTTGCTGAAGGAGTCGGAGTTTCAGGAGTGGTTTTGCTTGGATTGGCCCCCTTGTTAGTGGTGTCTGAGTTAGTTCCATGAGCTGTGAGCAGGCTAAATGCAGCCTGCATGCCAGGGATTGCTTGTCAGGCAGCTCTGGATGCTCTAATATGGTAGGAAGTCAGATCCTAAAGCTGGACTCAGAGTGAGGATGCCCAGCCCTTCTCCAGCAGGGAGATGAGGAGGCTATTTGGGGCTGTTACCATGCACTTGTGATGAGTTACTTCTCTAAAATGTGCAATATCTGTGCTGGGCTCTCAGCTGTGTGAATGTTTTAGGGTGTGCTCAGTGGAACTCTTTGCTCTCACACACTTTTCTGACGTACTCCAACAAGAATCCTCTGAGCATGTCAAACAATGGAACTCTCTAGGGTCTTAGATGGGCACAATTCTTAATTTTTAATGAACTTTGTCATTAATATTCCTGGCTGTTTTCTGTCTCAGCCACCCCCACTTCTGCCAGGGATCTAACCTAGACTGTCTGTGAGCCTCCCACAAGTGATTGGGGCTGTGAAAACACTCCCCCTCTCTGTCTGTTCACTTCCATTCTGCTTTGTGTTGTACCCACTTGTGCATTTTTAGACTACAAGGCACAGAAATTCAGTTAATCACCAAGCCAATGCACATTGTGAGCAGCACCACCAAGTTCATTTACCCCAGGGACTGAGAGCTGGCTCCTCATGGAGGGCCAGTGCAAGTCAGCTGCAGCTAAACATAGATCCAGGCAACATTTAGGACAAGTGTTGTGGGATAAATAACTTGTGTGGAGCTTGTCTCCCTTGGGGAGAGAGAAATTGAGATTTCTTTAAAGTCTTGAATGAAAGAAATCTCCCATTCAAACCAAAAATGCATTTTGCAGGGTACTCTTAATTTGTTTTGAAAAGATGAGGCACCCTTACAGTTTCTCCTCATTACAGTTGCCAAGAGTTTTGCCTGAGTAACTGCTTCATCAGTAAAAGCTTTTTTGAAAATTCCCTCTCTTTTCTCCCTGAGCTGATTTTCAGGAAATTTTCTTATTTTTTTGCTTCTGTTTCCCATTTCAGGTAGTTCTGACAAACCAAATGACAACAAGGATTGGACAAAGCCAGTCCACATTGGTACCTGCTTTAGGTAAGTGTTTAGCTTTGAGTTGAAAATTGATATGAGTTCCTTTCCTTTGGCTTCATGTACTAAGAGAAATCATCCAAAAATGTACCTGGGAGCTGTAAACCTCTAGCAGGGATGTGGTGAGGAGAAGGTTAAATCACTCAGAAAAGAACCCAGCTTAATGGTTGCCTACTCCAAACTAAGCTGCAATTTCCTAAATTCCCTGAGAACCATTCACTGCCTCTCCCAAACAGTTTAATTTGTTTATTTTCCCATTACCCTTGAACATGTCCCATTAATTATTTGCAAAGGCATTTCATATTTGCTGTATCACTGGAATTCTCTGCAGTTATGATGTAGAGGGAAGTTCTGTGGGGGATCCTCAGGCACAGCCTGCCCTGAGCCAGGTTAAAGATTTTTTTTTGCAGGCTGCTCCATTTTGCCCTGTAATGAGCAGATACCTCATCCATGCCTTTCTGCTGCAGTCACAGGGGAAAATAAAACAGTTCTGAAGTGGAGATTTCTACAAATTAAGGAAAGGTTCAGCATTTAAATCTTATTTCAGGCTGTAGCATTGCATTAATTTATGATTCACTTAAAGGGCACAAATTCTTCAGTTTCTGTGAGCTAAGTAACGATTCCCTTGCTCTGGAGAGGAGAGAGAAGAGGACAGTACAAAGGCAAAGATGTTCCCAGAGTCTGTGCAAGCACCAAACCATTTGGCAGAGATGGAGGGTAAAATGAACAAGCACAGCCCATCTCCTGCAGGAATGTGAAGAACGTGGAATTTGGAGCTGTGCAGGCAGACCCAGCTCCCAGGATCTGACCCCTTTTGTCAGTTTTGCCTCTTGCTCTCTGATGGATTATTTTTGGCAGCCTTTCTGGCTACAAACTCAATTAAAGCTAATAGAGTCTGTCTTTTTTCACTGGCCAGCATTGTTTGGGAGCTGTTGTGTTTATTGAGTCATGGGGACAGTAAAGAATGTGAAGACATTCAGGGGAGTTTATAATTCCCAGATATCCTGCCTTGCCTTGTGCATATTTTCTTTCACAAACAATTAATTTGACATGACCTCCTGTGGAGCTGACTGTGACTCTCCCCAGCGTGTGTGACCACAGTATTGTTAAACTGAGCAGTGTGAACTCTTCCAGAAATGCAACTTGGTACCAGTTGGGAAAATATTTAACCAAGTGGTTTTGATGCCCTGCTCTGAAGAGATGTTGTTTCAAAAGTCTCATCATAAAGGTTAAAGAACCTCCCACTCCTCCATGGTTTGGTGTAGCCAAAGGAACTCTTGAGGGAGGGGTCAGCAGCAAACCCCCAGGTAAAATCACTAAATTGGGTTTTTCCTCCCATTGATTGGTAAGCCTGAGAAACAGCTTTTTCATGAAAGCATTAATCTCTAAACTCTTATTCAGCTCCTGAGCAGAAGGGAAGATCTTAATTATGAGGGAAAAAAAAAAAGGAAGAAAAAAGCACAGATGCTGCAAGGTATTAAGTCAGGAGCTTTATGAAGGGGACAGCTTTCTTTCCCACTAGTGATAGCTAAGCTGGGTGTTCCTAGACATTTCTACTAAATATATTTAGAAAGGAGGTCAAATATTAATCTACAGGCAGTTCAAGTCAGAAATATCTCATTTTACAGTAGCATTTTTCACTCATATTCAATGCAGTTGGAAATCTGCTGGTGTGGAATTTGTAGCCATTGTAAAATGTGTTTAGATCTCTGCCTCAGAGCCATTTCTGAGAGCTAAAATCTTTAATCTCAACTCAGCTGTAGTGGAGCAAAGTCTGGCATGATGCCTAAAGGGTCTAGGTCTTCATTTCAGTGGGATCATTTTTTTTTCCCTTCTCTGTGCTCTAATAAATACCAGAGCACAGGGGGCACGAGGGTCTGGGGATGTGAGGGAGACCAGGGAGGGGTGAACAGCAAGGAGCAGGTGGACAGGGGAGACTGGTTTAAAATGCAGTCCATCTTTGGAGTGCTGCCAGGGATAAACAGAGGAAAAAGCACCCAATAAAGATGTCTGTACATTGATTTGTGGTCAGGTGTGAGCTGAAACATTGGGACTGAGCCCCTGGAGCAGGATAAAAATCCAAACATCCTTCTCTCTTTCCACCACACCTCCCTGCTCCTTGCTTTTGGTTGTGTTATTTTGCATTTTGCAAAGACTGCTTCAGGGGCCCTTAATGCTTTAATAATGGTTGACTTTCTCCCAAAGCTGGCATCCCAAAGGGACTGATGTTTGTTCATAATTATGCCTGAGAGACAGAATATCACAGTTCTGAAGTAGGATTTAGACCTCCTCACCAGACTTCTTCAGTAGTAATTAGACAAATCTCTTCTTCAAGCTGCCTCTGTTTTCAAGACTTGTCTAGTACCTGTCCTTTATTAGGCATCCATGAAATTTTTCTACAAATATGGAAGTATTGCATCAAGATTTCTGTAAAACACACAGACTACAGAGGTTATTCCTTTTTGAGGTCTATTTGTTGTGAAATCCTTGCAAGTATGAAAAAGATGTGATGCATCACTGCCAGAAAAGCATATTTTGTTTTAATCATGGGGGGTTTTTGAGGATTAATTTCATTTCAGCTTGCTGATGGTGGTGTTGTAAGAGATAATGATCTGTCATTTTGTGTTCCTCAGGAGAAAGCTGGGGACACGCTGCCACCGTCCGTTTAATCTTCCACTGGGACAACAGTCAGAGGTGAGGGAAAAAGAGAAGAAAATCCATATAAATACAAATATGGCACTAGAGAATCTTTCAAACTGGCCATGGGGGCCAAGCAGGGTTTGAATTTGGCTCTTGGCCTTGCTGTGCCACATCCCAGGCTCCCAGTGTGGGCTGAGCTGTCAGGCTCCTCCTCCCCACCGTGGTGGGTTCTTCCTGACAAGATGCCATGGTTTATAAAAGTGTAACATCCTCATGGCAGTTGTTCAGACACAAGGATTTAGGATCTAGTGGCTGAGTAGAACATTTCTTTTACTATCTGCATTTTGCAAGATAGAGTTGTTTTTTGTTTTTATTTTAATAAAACTCTTCTCATTTAATGTGAATTTTTGCCATAGTGCAAGTATTAAGCTGGTGGGTTACAAGGTGATTTTTATGCCTCACTCTGAAGAGGTTCAATTTCAACAGTCTCATTATAAAGAACCTCCCACTCCTCCATGGTTGGTTGTAGCCACTATAATTTCTTTGAGAAGAATTTTTTTGCTTCAGTGTTTTCATCCCCAGTCAGTCCAAAGGCAGAGATGCCAAAGGAGGCTTTAAAGCCACCTAGCCTGTGACCCTCAGGACAGCTGACCCTGAGCTTCAGGGGTTGAACCTTCCAAAAAACAGTGTGAAATTCTATTTGTTGCAATGAGACCTCCTCTGTTTCCTGGTTCTTTTTTCCCCTCTTTATATTGCAAGGTCATTTCTCTTTCCTGGTCAGTTAAATTTGTCCTGTATGTAATATCACCCTGCAGCAGCTTGAGATTAAGGAGCCCTGCTGCAATTCCCTAATCTTGTGCAAACAGTGAGCAAAAATGGTGCTAGAATGTTGTTGTGCAGTGTTTTGCTTGTTGAATTGGAAAGAAAAATGCAGTGACACTTTCTTGGGGAGTTTTGTTTTTAAATTCTAAGTTTGAAGGCAATGCAGGATGATTACAGCAGGCTGTTTAATTTGGAATTAAATTAACATCACTGATTAGTTAACAGTCTTTTTAGGACAAGTTGCATCAACATAATGATTACAGAGTGAACAAAAGTTAATTTTATATATGAAAAGAACTTTTTTTTTCTTCTGCAACAGAGCTAGGAAGGCTGCAGATAGAAGTTCCAGAAAACAAGCCAAGGAGAGACAAACCTGGCTTATTTACTGATGTAAATCTGCAGCTAACATGGAGTGGGGCCTGCAGAAGCAGCAATTCTGGATACAAATGTAAAAGCAGAAATAGCTCAATGCTGCCTTATTTTTGCACAGGCTGCCTACAGCTGATGATCCATTGTGATTTTGTTGTTTTTATATCAGGTTATTGAGGCACAAAGATCATTTGAGGATCCATTTGCCTTTTTTAAAATATTTTTTAAATGTGCTTTGGCCAACTCTGATACCTGTCTCCTCCTTTCTCTCTACTACTGAAAATGTCAGAGCTTAATTCTAAGGGTTCTCTTTGCTGGGAGGAAAGATCCTGTTGAGTCAGAGGCTCCAGCTGAGCTCTTGTGAAAGCCTGGCTTCTGCAGCTCCAGATTTGGGCAATTTTGTCAAGTATAACCCAGCATTTGAGTGTTCTGAGGAATTCCCTGTGTAGCTAACATGAAGTGGCAGCGTTCCTCAGGCTGTAATTACGTGCTCTCTAATAGAATGGCACCTCAGGGAGGAAAAAACCCCCCAAAAATAATTAACAGGATTTTTGGCAGGGTGTCTTGCTACAGAGAGCAGAACACTTTCTAGATTGGCTTATGTAAGTGTGAGTTTTGGGGAGGTGGGCATGGTGCAGCCCTGACAAGGGTTGAAAACCCCTTTTCCTTTTGAGCTGCTGTGCAATTTTCTCTCTATATTATGCAAGCATTTGCTGTAGAACACAAATCAAGGTGTATTGCTGAGAGTCTAAATGCAGCAAATCAGGGAAGTGTCAGAGGAGAAATAAGAGGGAAACTATTTTCTCAAGGTTGTGCTGTGTGTCAGTGGCAAGGGCAGGCTTAGAAGTAGAACATCTCCAGCCTCTGGGTTATATTGACAGGCTTGGGAAATCTCTGGAAAAAGCCTCCCTAGAAGTACTGGAATTCTTGAAGGTCTCTCACATCCTTGAGAGGTCAAAGAACAAGTGATTAATGGAGTAGGGAAGAGGTGTGCTCAAAACCTTTTTTGTTTGCATTTTAAGAAAGTGACATGTGGAATTAATTCATGATGAATATTGTTCCAAAAATGTCATCAAATACTGTGATGAAACAAGGCTAATTAATCATTCACTCTTTTTAGTAGGTCTAGATTGTGTTTGAGCTGACAGGTCATGTAAGGATGGGAATCCACAGTTTGAATGACCTATATGAAAATACATCCCTAAGAATTCCACTGGTACTGTAGGAAAACTTGGGTCTGGTCACTGGGCTATTTGGAATTTTCATTACTGTATTAATTAATCATAATTACCTGGGGTTTATTTTACCAGGTTGGCCACGTTGTACAAATCCCCAAGTCAGAAGGAGTCCACCATAGCCTATCACATCACAGTGAGTGTTCCTGTGGGGATGGACAGTCCCAGGTGGGAGCAGAGGAATTTCAGACAAATCTCAGAGTGCTCTTTGCTTTCTTAGTGCTGCTTTCCAGCTGCCTTCTGAAGGGAAGCAGTAATATGGGATAGCTCCAGATTTAGGGGTAATTTGCTCTTTTTCTCTTTAGAAAAGTGACCCAGCATTTTGTCTACTCAAAGTTTAAATACTTTTGATTTCCAGATCAAACTTTTCAGGCAGCCTGTCCCCATCTGTTCTGCTGCTGGTGCTGCTTATTTTATCTGCCCCTGAAGTTAACTTTTGACCTAAGTGCAGTAACCAAGAACAATCTGAGCTTCATTTTGGGAGACCTGAACCATTGTCTCCCTGGTCAGGTAGGGTGTGGTTTCTCAGGTGGCTTTTTGCATCTGTTCCAGCTGAGTTCATCTTTTTAGGATGAATTAAACCTGATATTCCAGAGGCCTCTCCAGTGTTTTGTTCCATAGGTATTTCCCCATCTCTGCTTTATGTGTGGTATAACCCACGCTGTGTTTAGCCTACACTGACCCTACACCCAGCCAATATACACAGATTTTTCTCTTCTGTCCCTGTCATAGAAGGATCTTCCAGCTTATGGCTGGAGTCCTTACTCATCCCTAGTTAAATCCTGTGATTATTTCCTATTGTGGAGTGCTTAGATACATATTAATGAGAAGAGATGCTGTCTAAGCTGTATTTAGGTTTAAAAAGACAGCACCACTCAATTCTTACATCCTCAAATGTCACATCCATAGGTACAATTCCATAACTATTTGCTACATGTCCTCATGGAAACACGTTGCCATAGCATTTTCTGCTGGTTTTAATGCTGCCATCAAATGAGATCCTCAAACTTTCAAAGATAAATCAGGTTTTTTCCCCCCCCCACTCCTGAATGTATTCACCTGGACAGAAGAAATACTGCAATATATACTTTTATAAAGATTGGAAGGGGAAGTGGGACTACATCCCAAAGTTGTTGGGATCATGTGATGTGAGTCCTTTTTTCTCCAGCTGCCAAACAGATGGATTTTATCTCAGACAGTTTAATTGCCTTTTTCTTTCAGTGTTATAAGCATCATAAAACAGCTATGCTCTCTTCTGTGTGAATGTACACTATCTTGAAATAGAGTTGAGAGTGAATCCTAATTAAAGATTAGTTAAAATTTAAGATTATCCCTGTGTTTTTTTCCCTTAATCCTGATTAATTGCTTCAGCAGATGATTTCTTTTAGTAAAAAAATGTATTATCTCAATTTCTTTCATGAAATTCAGGTCTGATAACAGTCTGTTGTTATCATTTCTCATTCCATAGTTAAAATGAAAGATGTCAATACATGTCCAGTGTTTCCAAGTCAGATTTTTGTACAACCAGCAAACAACAACAACAAAAAAGATATTAAAAAATAATAATTCCTTAGGACTCAGAAATGTGCAAATGAGGTGCCTTGGTACCACTGGCAAAGTGGCTGCTCAGTACCCATGAGCTGATGAAATGTGTAAATTCATGAGTGAGCTCTGGGGTTTTTTTTATCCCTGTCCTTTCCAGCACACTGGAGTCAGTCACCACTCTGAGGGGGCTGTGGAACTCCTCTCCCATGAAATCCTTTCTTCCACAGGCTGATAAGGATTCATTCTTAAATGCAGAGTATAGAAATGGAAATTGATTTATGCACAAGGGAGTAAGTAGCTCGGCTGATTCACCTGAATTTCCCAGGAATGTGACCTGATTATTTCATAGTGAAAGACAGAGACCCAGGATCTAAATTCTGGGTAGGAATTGTGTTTCCCTGGTCTGGGGAGGGTCTGCCAGGCCAGCAGTGGGAGCACTGCTGTAATAAACACATCTACCCTTGCCAGTCTTGCTGCAGAGGGTGTAAATGCAGAGGACATTAAGGAAAAATTCAAAATGACAGACTGAGCTTTGTCCTTGGTTCCAGCAGCCACATCCTCACCATCTGAAAGCCACTACCAAACCTCACAAATATACACAAAATTCTTGTATTTTCAAAGTGCCTGCCTGTAGCCAAGTGCACAACATCCATCCTGGGCAGCCTGCTTTATGTTCTGGCCCTTCTAACCCTTGGAATGCTTTCACTGGGAGTCAGCATTCTGGATTAAGTGGATACTTGGCTACAGATCCACCTTTGTGCCTCAGGGAAATGGCAGAGATTAGATGTAGTGAAACATTAAACTTGAAGATTCCCCATTATGCTCTTTAGAATAACACTTGAGTTGCTTATAAATAGCAGAGGGGCTGCACAGATCCTGCCCTTGTAGCAGCTCTTGCTGTTTGTTCCTTTAAAAAGCCCGGGTTGGGTGAGGTGAGGCATTCAGAAATAGAAATACAGGGATGGGAGACTTAAACAAGATATTTTGCTGGATTTGGGATTGGTCTTTTGCTGGATATTTTGGGATTTGGGATTGATCTTGGTGTGGGACACACTGGCATTTGGGAAGAGTCACCTCTGATGGTAATTCTGCCTGCTTTCCTCACACTGCACCAACCCAAAATGTCAGCGTTCCTGAAATGCTCTCGTCCCCACATTGTCTCTACCTGAGCATTTTGGATCAGCAGAGCAATTTGGGGTTCTGATTAATGCCTTTTCCTTGCTAAGTCTGCACTGAGAGTCTTCACTGAGCTGTCAGCAGTGCTCTCTGCACAGCATTTGTCTGGAGATGGGAATTCAGAGAGTTGCAGGCTTCACACAACATCTCATCATCTCCATCTGCATCCATAACATGTTTAACTAATTGACTTTGAGATCTTTCATATTTTAAAATGGTTAAAAATTAAATTGTGAGCTACAGTAACAGAAAATATGAGTGGTACTAGGCCAAATAGATCACTTCAAGCACTCTCTTGAGTAGCAGCATGTAGTTTTCACTTCTACATTTAGTTTTTGGCAGTCAAAGGTTTTCATCCCATTGTGTCCCATAAATTACTATGCTGGAACAGTCTTTGCAGTCTAGAGACAGATTCAGCTCTGCTGTTCTCTTACAATGTCTCATTGATGTTTTCAGTTCATTAAGTAGGTACATGGAACAAAAATATCCTAGGTTGTAGAAATTCACAGTTTTGTTTCTGAAAATGACTGAGGCAATTAATCCAGTCATCTCCTTGCTTCTGTGGGAGCTGATGGATTTGTCTTTAGATTTATTTAAATAGGCAACATAAGTTAATTTACAGAGAAGCATTTTTCATAGCCATAGGGGTGATAAACAGTAAAATGAAAGTGATAGCCTGGTTGGTGAAAATAAAATATCTTTAAAAAACAAAATGAGCAGACATGAGTTGGCACATGTGTTGTAAAGTTTGCAGTGCTGAGTTTAACCTGGTCTATAAACATTCTGTGGCTGCTCATCCCGAATAAATGGCAGCATGATCCTTCATTCTGATCTTCTGGGAACTGGTTACTCATGCTTTCTATCCCTACAAGCCTCAGCACATGATTTTCCTTTCATCTTCCAGTCCCATGGCTTCCGAGATGTGCAGCCTCCAGCTGTCACTGCCAGCACAGAAGGGACTGAGCTGAACCCTCGGAAACGGCCACGGACAGAGGAGGAGAAGCAACAGTGATTCCAGAGGGGGATGTTAAAAACCTGCAGGAGAGCAGTGGCAGTGAACAGCCTGAGAGACTCTCAACTTCAGTTCCTGCTCGGGACTTTATTTTAACATTAAGACTGCAACGTGCAAATTTCTGTGGCATAAAAATCCTTTGTATATGGCATAATTGTACTTTTATAATAAAAATCTATGTTTTCTATAAGAAGCAGCTTCAGCTTTGGGGTTGGGGCTTTTTTTGTTTGGGTTTTTTTTGGAGCGGGGGTGGATGTGGGGGCTACAACTCCATCTTTTCACACTGGGTAAAAAGACAATGAAATGAGAGCTTCTAGCACAGCACATTTAATGACAGGCATGTGGATCAGTCATCTGGCTTTGTGTGTACCTGAATTTTAAGGAGGTTGGATGCAGGCAGCACTGTGCTCACCACAGGCTCAGAGCAGGACACAGGCAGTGGATGCTGGAAGAGAAATGCAGCTTTCAGTGCTACACCAGAGTGGGGCTTTAGCCCTCACCTGCCGCAAAGTCCTTGGTCAAGGACAATCAAAGCTCTGCTTTGAACTTCTCATTTATCCTGTGGTGGCAACAACAGAGAGGAAAGGCTGCATGTGAAGGACAAAGGATTTAATCCAGCACGCTAATTTTATGTTCCTGTCTCAGTAAGTGGGAATATTTTACCGTGGCTCAGGCTTGAACCAAACTGCTGCACAGCCATGACTACCACGTTCTTCATTTCATTTCTTGCTGTAATCAGGATCTCTTTTGTTCGTGGCTGTAATAAAGGGGAAACCCAGACTTAGGCACCAGCAATATCAGCAGCTCCAGAGTCTAAACCCAGAGAATGAATGTATACTGAAAGCACAGCAGCTTTTTGTCCTCTTTTTGTTAAGAGAAAACAAATCAAGGAGATTATTAGAGGAGAAGAAAGGTGCTGCACTGCAAAATAGTAATTACTTCAATTATGAGAAGTGTTTGTACACATGCACAGAGATGACCCCTTTTGGCAGAGCACTCGGTAACGTTAGAGCTGAGGAAACTCAGCCAGCAGCTAAATGGAGAATTCAAGTTGTGGGAGTCACTATCTTAAATTTTTTATTTAGTATACACTAAACTGACTTTCCCTTGAAACGAAATTCAGTGCTGAATCTGAGTCATAAAATCTCCCTATTCAAAAAAGGCTAAAAAAAAAAAGGCAAAAAAAAAAAAGCAGTGGTTTTTGCATCATTATAGGGTTTAGATAAAAATTACATAATAAAATATTAAAGGGAAAAGTATTGAGTTGCCATGCAGCAAACTGGGCTGTGTCAAAATTTAAGAACTGTGAGTCAGGGAGAAGCTCTGAAGCAAGCAGCATGACATAGGGGAAGGGAGGCAGCGGGATCTGTGACTCAGACAAACATTTCAATGCAGGAGACACAGGCAAACAAAAGGATCCTGGCGCATGTGATGTCAGCAAGCAAACGCTCCCATTTGGGAATAAAGCCTTCCTACGTATTGCAGTGCAGGAGGAGGGGGGAGCTGGCACCGAGCTCTTGCCTACGTAGGCACGAGGAAAACCATCCATTAGGAATGTTGGAGCAATATTTTCAGGAGCTCTCCTGGTTCCTGGTGATAGCTGCTATCTAAGGGGTTTGGTAATTATGGAAAAATCCATTTCTCTCAGTGCATTGTGCTGGGATTTAACACCCTCCACACGTCCTTCCGTGTGTGAGCAGAGTAACACTGTGGCTCCCATATACTATTAATTTCAGCTGACTGGTGGTTTTAATTTTGTTTGTAGTAGAGTAGCATCCAGAAGCCCCAGCTGAGATGCTGATCCTGTTATAACAAGATAAATGGTCTTGGCTGAGTAAATGTTAGAGCTTCCAGTGTTATGGGCATCATTATTCAAATAAAAAAGATGCACAGTTACTGGTTAACAGTGGGAGTTACAGAATGTCCAGAGGAAACATTGGAGGCTCTCTATGCTGAGATTTTTTAATTTTTCACTCTTTTTTTCCTATTGAAGCTATTATAAAAATCAGCTCTGCAGACCAGAACTGAGAGAAGGATCTGTTGGCGGAGACAAAATTAGATTAAATGAGCCAGATTTCGTTCTCATCTGCTGGAGACAAGGAAGCTGTTCCAGGCTCAGAATTGCAGAGAATGAAAAAATTTGACCATTGCCTCACCAGTAAATCTTCCATGGCAAGCTGATTTTTTCCCATATGTGCCTGGAATTCTCATGCATGTCACAGCATCAGTGCCCAACAGCGAGGGGCAGAAGAGAATTTTATTACTGCACAAAAAGTGAGATTCTAAGTAGCCAACCTCATGGCACTGCATCAAAAAGAAAATGGGTTGTTTGATTTGCTGCTTAAGTCCCAGTTTGCTGAAAGCCAAGGGCTTTAACTGTCATGCTGAGTTTGAAATTATTCCATTTTGTGGAGACGACATTTACTTGTGGTGGAGGAACTTATTTTGTCACCACAACAAGAATCCAGATCCTACCACAGGCCTTGGCAACAGGCAAACACTGCGGTCACAGGAGAATTCTCAAGCTCTGAGTCCTGCTTTGAAACTCTTTCGTTTGGACAGGGAAAATAACAATTTATTTGTTCCTGTTTTGATGTGTTCTGCACCTTTTCCATTATGAAATACTGAGGAACCAGTGAGCCTTTAAGTAGAGTAAATTGAAGAAAACATGGAGAAGAAATAGCTTAACTGGAGGTACAAAGGTGTTGCCAAGGTTCAAGGTAGGAAATCAGTCTCCTCTTGAAGTCAGTCACAAAGTGATTGACTCGTGTGGAAAGGAGATTTGGCCACCAACCTGAGCGGAATACAGAGCTGAGAAAAGCATGTTTAAATTATAACAACCATTTTCCTGTTCAGTTTCAGTTACTGCTCCTTCAGTTATTTTACAGGGGGACTAAATTTAGGATCAGATTTATTCTCAGGTATTTCATGGATTAACAACAAAGGTGAAACCCTTACTGCCTGCTTTTTGAGCTCCACCCTTGTCCTGAACAAAAGGAGATAGAGAAGTTGGAAGGGCAAGTCATTGTGCTCCAGCTTCTCCAAAGAGACTGTCTTTACCATGCTCAGGATAAGAATTCTATAAAAGGCCCATTAAGATGTGTTGTACTGTTTTAACACATGATAATTCTACATGAAATAAATATGATAAGTTTAGAAGCGTGGTTTGATGCTTTCTTATCCTTGAGAGAAATGGAATAAACAGAGCGCTGACATGGCAGTAACACAACTATTACAGAAGGGAAATAACAGTTTTTGAAAAGGACGAGAAGCAGGGGGTCAGCCTGTGTTCCCAAAGCAGCAGGGCCGCGCTAAGAGCTCCGCAGGGAGCCTGGCTGCAGGGGAATGTGGCGCTGGCAGTGGCCGGGAGCAGCCTGGCCAGCCCTCCTCCTCCGCAGCCCCTCGGCTCCAGGAACCGGTGCCAGCTGCTCCCTGCTCCGGGCTTCCCTCCGCTGCTCCCCAGGCTGGGCACTCGGTGTCTCGTGGCTGCTGGCCATGCACTCATTTGGGATGATTAGGGTCAGGGGAGCTGGCTTCCCTTGGCTGCAGCAAGATGCCTGCATTAATGTTCTCTCCTGAAGAATGAAATCACCGGGAACTGGCCCCTTTCCCAGTACTGAATTTCACCCACAAATGCACCCACTGTTAAACTGTCAGCTCCTGTCTTGCTTCCCACAAGCAAGAAATATTCCTACAATATCCACTATCTATCTATTAGAGAGCCTAAGCTCTACACAGTTTGAACTCTATCTATTGAAATAATAAATGGCATTAAAACCAATAGTTCCATCATCACACAAGCAGTAAAAATGTTAGATTACGTGCCAAAATAATGCACAGAAAAGTCTGTATTTTACTAAGTCAGACTTCAAGAATTATAGCTAATACTCCTCATTTTTACAAGAATTATTTGCCATTGATTTAAATGGAGCCAAAGATGCATTGGGATATTAAAAAAAAAATCACATTTCAGTTTCAAACAATGAGAAGGGGGAATGTTTAAAATATTTTATAACATATATAGTAAAGTAAAAAAGAAACTCTACAGACCTCAACAAATGGTTTTAATTGGGTCTGGATGTTTTTCTCAGAGGCCATGAACATGCTGTTTGAATACTGGCTCAGCTTCCATTATTTTGGAGGTTTAAATTTCTGACACATATCCCTCTAATACTCTAAATTTATTTAGTGTGAACTGCTGCAATTTTAGCAACACAGTTACAACTACACTCACTTAGTAATTCTTTTTGTATCATATATGTTACTAAATTAAAATGTTTTGGACTAAAGAACAAGTTGTCTCCTTAGCAAGAAAATAATGTCTATAAAGTGCAGCATGTCAATAAGAGATTGTAACACTTTTTTTTTTACTAGATAAACTTACTCCTTACTACACTTTTGATAGTAAATGTGTTACATCACATAAATCTATCTCTTTAAAAGGCATTCATTCATTCATTTGTGAAATGAACACAAGTATCTGTGGATAAATCACAGGGTCTGAGACTGTTGAAAGAAGTTCGAATGAGCTGAATCAATGGGATTTGAGAGGGACCCTAATTCAAAGCACACCCTTTCCTAAACAGGGGTCTGAATGGAAGGCTGAAAATGGAATTTTCCTTTGGGATGGGACTGGAAATTTCCATGACAGCTGGAAGTGGGATTCAGGCCCAAAATCCCGTGTTTTGCAATGGATGGGGATATTTCAGAATAATCTTTGACTATTAATCTGGAAAAGCTGACTTGACCTCAAAAACTTAAAAAAAAAAAAATAAGAGAAAGAAAAAGACAGAATGACCTTGGTGTTTAGAAATACCCTAAAAAATCCTTATTATGGTCAAGGAGCCAGTAAAACTGTAGTGACAGAAGTTACTTAGCTTTTCAAAGCTGCAGTTGACCAGACTGAACCTAAGAAAATGAACTGCAGTTTGATGGATGTTGACTCTGTCAATAAGAGTCCTCTTGCTCTATTCCTTACAAATTCTTGCTGTCTTTAGTCTTAAGCAACTGAATTACTAAAACTGAATATGGCTGTTAAAATTAATTCAGGTTTACTGCAAAAGCCCTGCTTTTTAAAGAAAGAAGCCCTACTTTGAAGAGGCCTTTACCATTGGATTTTTGCCATTAAACTCGTTTGTATGGTATCAGATCATGTATCACTGGTATGTTAAGTATTGCCAAAGCATTTTTCATGACCCTACCTGTCTTCTGTTTGTCAGCCCACAGGAGTCACTTCCAAAGGCTACAAAGAATTAAAAAGCACTTCTTTTTGCCCTCCATACAATTCAGGTCACCTCCCTGAGGCCTGTTCAAACCCTGCTTATTACTCAACAGCAAATGAGAAAGAGGAAGGCATCATTTTAAGGCTAAAATGAAACAGATTTCTTCCAAAACAATACTGCAAAATGTTCTTTTTTGAAGTGAAAAGCAACACAATTAAGCTGAAAATGATACAAACACCTGCGTTTCCTTCTCACATCAAGTGCAAGCCTTATTCTCCATATGATTTCCAATGGTCTCAGACTCAGAATGTTGGGAACTGTGAGTTTATTCCATCCACTTCCCCTCATCCCATAGGAACCGTCCACCCAACGATATCCAGAGCACAGCCAGGCACTCTAAATTTAGCTCCCAGAGTTCCTGAACACGCCAAACATTTCGTAACAGCACCGAGCACACGCTCTGAGGGATCAGTGGGTGCTCAGAGCTTCCTTTTCTGGGCAGGGTGGCTCCTTCTGGGGGAGTTGGCCACCCCAGTGGCCCCACAGAGAGCAGGGCCAGCAGAGCCTCCTGCCTGGCTCAGCCTCACCACCCACTGCCACCGTATGCTGCGTGTTCCAGCTTAATGGGAATGGTTTTCCACCTTTCCCTCTCCCAAACAAATGTCAGCATGGCTTGGAGCCATCAGCTCTCTGTTTAATAGCAGAGCAAAACAATCCTGGCTTGACCGTAGTGCCAAAAGTTGACAAAGTGTCCTGAGTGTGGAGTTCTACT
Organism: Ploceus nigricollis; assembly: GCA_013399945.1. Classification (NCBI taxonomy): domain Eukaryota; kingdom Metazoa; phylum Chordata; class Aves; order Passeriformes; family Ploceidae; genus Ploceus; species Ploceus nigricollis. The sequence continues at coordinate 379,857 of VXBC01000508.1, read as the reverse complement.
CTATTTCATTTTAATTAGTGTCTTCTGCCACGAGACAAATGATGAAAAGCACATGGGGACTGCCAAGATGAATCAAGGACATCTGGTAACTTTAACATTTCAGCATGAAGCAGACTAGGTATTACTCCCAGATACTCTTCTGCGCTGTTTGAAACAACTAAAAAAATATATAAAATTAACAAAAATTACAGGAATAGGCTGCCTCAATGCTTTTGAATCTCTTCTTAGATAGTTTTAATTGCTGTTTTTCATAAAACATGAAGCTGATCTTGCATCTTGTTGAATTAGCTGTGACTTCCCTAAGACATTGTAATAATAGGAATTTTTATAATTCAGATCATATTGCATTAAGATTATCTGGATTATAGTTTCTTAGAAACTCCAACTGCCTCTGGATTCTGAGTGAAAAACAACTGATCATGAAGTTAAAACTGCTTTGTGATACTTGCATTGATATACATCCTCCTGGGGCTTGTGACTCACTGATGATGCAGAACACACAAACATAAAAAAAATAAAAAACAAAATCCAGCAATGACTTCGTCAGCTGCAACTGGGAGCTCTCTGCTCAAAAAGAACTGCAATGTTTCTTACCTTTCAATGTTTCTTACCCTGCAAACCCACCTGGCATGTGCTAAATAAATGAGTGTTAAATTGAAAATAAAGAAATGGCATAAAGAAAAATATTGCTTAGACATAACCTTCCAGGACAAGCGGTGCTGTTTTCTGTCACTGCCAGCTGTGAAAGACTAAGACTAACTGTGACAATCACATTTTTAACTCTCAGGGCTTTTACATATCCACAAGATCACAGTATGATCAGTCAATGCAGTTGCTGGAAATATTCTAAAATTAGTTTGGCTCTGAAATAATTCACCAAACAGAAGACAGATTTAAGGAGCACCCTGACATGCAGAGGTAATTGCTACAATGCAGAGAACAACAGGTTTCAGCAAGATATTGTTACAATACATAAAAATTTGAGGATCTTTTTGCATATGAGGCTTGTGATTTGGCCATTTTTCAAGGTGTATCTCACATTAAGGGTTACAATACATGAAAATCTGAGGATCTTTTGGCATATGAGGCTCATGATTTCACCATTTTTCAAGGTATATCTCACATTAAGGATATCGTTCCCTCCCATGTGTACAAGGTATTTTTAATGTGTGTCAATTATACCTGTTCATTAATTGTATTTATGGACCTGATAGCTCTGAAAATAGCTTTCCAGATGAATAAAACAAGCCAAAATGCTTTCACAAGTGAAAGACATTTATTAGACAGCAAGAGAATATTCACTACAGTTTGTCTCCCACTGACAGGTTATCGTTTAAGTTTTAGTTGGTGTAGCATCTTCAGCTTCTCACAAATTCTCCTTTGCCAGAACATGGAATGAGTAGATATTGTGTAATATGTAATTTATCACAGGATCATGGAATGGTTTGGATTGGAAGGGAGCTTAAAGGTCATCTATTCCAACCCCTGCCATGGGCAGGGACACTTTCCACTGAACCTGGGTGTTCAGAGCTCCATCCAACCTGGCCTTGGACACTTCCAGGGATGGGGCACCCACAGCTTCTCCAGGCAACCTCTGCCGGGGCCTCACCACCCTCACAGCGAAGAATTCCTCCCGAACACCTGAACTAAACCTTCCCTCTTCCTTTTTCATGGCCAGTTCCCCTCACGCGAACACTCTCCGATGTCAAACCCGCTCTCCGAGGCTGCTCCTGGCCCCGGCCCGGGCCGCGGCTCGGCGGGACAGCGGCCTCCCCTCACGGCGGGGTGAGCCCGGGCCGCCCCCCGCTGCCGCCCTGGCCC
>VXBC01000508.1:297180-377763 GCA_013399945.1 Ploceus nigricollis | reverse complement strand
GGGCTGAGGGACCCCCGCGTTTGGGGCTGAGGGGACCCTCCTGCGTGAGGCTGAGGGACTCCCCAGTGTGGGGCTGAGGGACTTCCCCGTGTGAGACTGAGGGACTCCCCAATGTGGGGCTGAAGGGACCCCCAGTGAGGGTCTGAGGGAGGGAAGCGAGGACAGGGGGGATCCCCGAGGCAAAAGAGTTCAGGACTTCGGTGGTGCTGAGCATCCCGGGGTCACAGCGTCCTGCTCTGTGCGGCTGCCCCTGCCCCAAGGAATCCTCTGCTCTGTGCCCTCTGCTTGCCTCTGGCCGGGACAGGCGAAGGGAAGAGACAAGGGAGAGCCACGAGCATCCATCTGGAGAGCAGCTTGCTGGGGAGGGAGAGCGGTGGGGGAAATGTCTCATGCTCTGGTGCCAAAGCGAGGAGGGGGGTTTGCCTGTGGTTGATTGTGCTGGGGCTTGAAATTGAACTGTTCCCCTGTGAGGGTTGGTAAATGGGGAAACCTCTGCCAAGAAGGGGAAAGAAGAAGGGGCAAGGAAAGAGAGGCGGTCCACCCCCTTCACCCTTCCAAAAAACCACCGCACATGGAGAAAACCACACCATGTATTCGCAGACCGGGGAGAAAAGAGGAGTAGAAAACCTCGGGAGAAAGCTATCCATAATCATGGGGATTTTTCTGCCGTCAGCTGGGGAGAGCCGGCTATACTCGGTTCTGTAAGGAGGCAGTTTCCAGATCTGTGCTTTCCAAAGGCTGGTGCATAAAGAGGAAACAGATGGGATCTATTCCCAGTGTGGAAAGTCTGTGGACTGAAACCTAAAGATCAGTTACCAGTGCCTTGTATTGTGCTCAGCTCCGGCTTTGAAGGCTCGAAATAGAAACGGTTGTTAGTGGCAATTCTTTAGGAACCTTTTTAAACTGATGCCACAGGAGGAGACAAATGAAGCTGTGAAAATCTGCACAGCACACCGGGGAGATTTTCTGCCATTGAGCCGGTAATTGTAATGAGAGGTGTTACTCAGTCGCAGAAATAAATAAATAAAGAGAGAAAAGAACCGGGTTTTACAACTGCATGGTCTGTTTCTATCCAGTTCTCATCTGCCCTCTGCGTTTGTGGACGATAGGGAGAACACAATGATAGCTGCAGAGGACAAAGCTCTCCTATTCACACATGCTCGCCCTGCCACCTTTGGAAAGTCTCTGGAATACAGCAGCACATTCATAGGATGTGGTAGAGAGCAGAGAGGCAAGTCCCTTCTACCTATTTAGGACGTGTTTTGTTGGGTTATTTTTAAACAGGCTTGTGAAATCCAAAGTCACGATAGTGGGAATAAAGTTTTAGACGTGGAGCAGATTATTTGGAAGTATTATTTGAAGTATAGCTATGAAATTATTTTGAACTGGAATTCCTCCCCAACCCCTTCTCTCTCTGTCCCCGTACCCCAGACCCCTAGTTTCTGAAGCTCATGTTCATGGCTGAAATCAATAAGCAAAAAAAAACCAAAAAAACAAAAAACAAACCTTTTTGAGATGAATCTTTTTATAGAGACAGCTCTTGCCAGGTTGTGGCTCTTTGGGTTTTTTCAGCCTTCAGTATAAATCTTTGGATGGCCACTGAATGAAGCATCCCCTGGCTTTGTTTGTGGTGAAATCAATGCAGGCTTCCTCCTCTAGGCAAAAACCAAGGTCCACCTCAAAATCAAGGGAGCAGGGGATTATGTTGTGAGAAAATAGTTTCCTAAAGGCTTAAATAAAACATTTTAAAATATTATAAGCCAAATTTAACAACTCCTAAGACAGAGCTAAACTGAAATAGCTTTTTCTTGAATGATGGTGGAATCTGAGGTAAGTGCAAATATGCAAAAGTATTCTTCAGGTAAGGTACTGTATTTTTAGTTCACTCTCCAGTCACCAGAGAAATTAAAATGTGAAAAGACTATAAAACAGGCAAAAGCAGAATGTTTTCACCCTTTACAGCCAAGGGCTCAACTGATCAGATGGTTCCAGAGGTGGGAAACTTGATGTGTATGAGTAAAGCTGCTCTTGTGCCAAACAGTTATGAAAGTGTTCAAATAAAAAAACTAAATAAAAAAGCACATGAAAGCTCATGTAAAGAGGAATATTTCCTTGGTTTGTCATTAGCAGGAGAGACTCTATTCTGAAGGCATGTTTTCTGCAACTATATATTAGTCAAATGACTGGTTTGCATTCTATGTAGCATGAAGATAAAACCCATTGCTGTGAAAAATCCAACAGCTGTTTTTCAGCTATTTTAAGCACAAAGCTTTAGATCTTTTTGAGGAAAGTAAGACCATTTCAGAAATGAGAACATATTGCTAATCATGACAAAATATAATGTTTTTCTGCCACTGTGTAGATCGAGTTCTTATTTATGAGATTTTCCTGCTATTTTCCAAAAGACTCATATTCCCCTTTGAGGTTTCCTGTTCCTCTTTGGCTTTTTAAATTTTTTTTTTCTAGAGGCAACATATGCTTGGAAAATTAGATTAATGTAATCTTTATATCTGTCTAAATGCCACAAAATGGGCACTGTGTGTTTTCTTAGTGACCCTCCACAGAATGAAACCCATCAATAGGAGATGCATTAGATGGAGAAAATAGTCAAAAGGGGATTGCCTTGGAACATTGGCTGATAACCACAAAATGAACTTTCAGGCTATTGCTGGACCATATTAGTCAAGAGAAAAAGATATAATTTACATAGTTTCTATGTAGAAACAAACATACTAAGGCCTTAAAACATTAAATATGAGACCCCATCACTTGCTCCTGCTGAATCAGACCTGATTTCTGACTCATTTTACAGGAAGAAGTTACTAACTTGATGTAACAAAGTTACATATCATGCTCTGGTCTCTTCCTCTTCCTACTGATACTTTTATTAAACCTGAGGCATTTAAAGAGCTGGTTCCTGACAAGACCTCCCAAAAACAGATCAGCAAAGTTGTGCTTGCCAAGAGAGGACACAGCCAGACTCTTACAAGTTGTGTCACCAGGAAGAACAAATTTGTCTTGCTGCTACACTCTTTTTTCCCTGTGCAAATGAAATACTTTGGAAAATTCAACTGTATATTCTTCTTGTTTTCCTTTTTCTCTTTTTTTTTGCCCCAAGCTTTGATGGGAATAGATATAGTTGGTATAATTTCTAGGTTCAGGTTTATGTTCAGTGGTTTTGGAACTACAATATTTTTGCTTTCAAATGTTCATTTAGGAATTCAAATTTCATTTGAACAAGCTTAGAAAGTAGCCCTGCTTCTCCAGTGCTGAGTTTGCAGAAGATGGTAAGTAAAATAAAGCTAAAATTTATTGTTATGTCATCTTAAGTGCTTAACTAAGTCCCTGATGACAACATGATTATTTTAAGGATTGCAAAAGCCTTGCTTTGACTTGGAACATGAAAAGAAAAACTTCTAAGCACTGCCCTTTTACATTTCTTCACAGAATACTGTGCAACATTCATAGAATACTTAGATTCCAATAAAATGCAGTATTTGAAGTGAGTTCTTTTAATTGATCCTTTCTTTCTCTTAAAGAGAGAAAATATTTTTTGCTTATGGCCTTCCCACAGTCTTACTATAAAAAAATCAAGAAGGGCAATGTAGGCTCACCCTTTTAACACTGGAGTTAAGTAAACAGTGGACAGTAAATGAGAATGGAGGTTTTACCCCTCAGCTTGCAATATTAAGCTAAAGAAGACCTTCTTGTGGTAATTTTCCATGAGCAGAAATCCTTTTTTTAATAAAGTAAGCTCCTGAAAACTGTTCTTTCTGCTATCTCCATCTCTGTTGAGTGGAAAGATGGAATTCTCTCCCTTTAACTGGCAGATGTACATGTTTTTAACTTGCTCTCTAAACCCCTATCACATGAAAGCTGGCACTGTTGTCACTTTAAGTTGAAATTCGTGTATGATGCTGGATGGGCTTTCTTAGCATCATATTAAATAGGCTGTGATGTTTTACTCCTTCATAATTTGTCTTTTATAATCAATTCTATTGATTGCAATCTCAAAGCCCTTTTAAGAAATATAATTAACTACTTGCCATGTCTAATATTAATCACAAGGACCAACAAAAAAAGTCATTGCATCCTTTTTAACGTGGTGCTTTTTTCATCATCTTTTGTGAGGTTTTACAATAGAAATGATAATGTTGGCCTGTGCCCACAGTGAATGACAGAAGGAGATATTGGCTGCACCTGGCTGGGGCATTTTCCATGGTTAATGAGATTGGATAGAGAACATTCAATTTAGACTCCATATTAGGAATATTTAGTCTAATCTAGGCTTGGATTGGACATCAGGAAGAAATTGCTCCCTGTGAGGGTGGGGAGGCCCTGGCACAGGGTGCCCAGAGCAGCTGTGGCTGCCCCTGGATCCCTGGAAGTGTCCAAGGCCCGGCTGGACAGAGTTTGGAGCAGCCTGGGACAGGGGAAGCTGTCCCTGCCCATGCCAGGGGTGGCACTGGATGAGCTTTAAGGGCCCCTCCAACCCAAACCAGTCTGGGATTTCCCACCCCAGGGCTGTGGCTGTGTTAACTCTCACAGGAGCCCCTCCAAGGTTAGGAATCCCTTCCAGGGGTGGTTGTTGAGCTGCCTGGGGAGGGCTGGGGGTGCTGACATCACACCCAGGGGATTTTGGTGCTAGAAACCCTGGTGTTTCTCTGTGAATTAATCCTAAATCATCCCACAGGAGGGTGTGCAGAACATCAAGAGCTTCAGTATTGCTGGTGCCTTGTCACTCTTGAAAAGAGCCCCTGTTCTGGATGCTGGTGATGTCATGGCACACACATTTCATCCCCTTTAGCCTAGAAATCACTATAATCTACAAATAGGTGGTGTTTAGAAATAAACAATTTCCAAACACAACCAATTCTCTACACATTGAGGGATTCTTCTTGTTGTTTCTAAGGCATATTCAGCTCACCCTCCCACGCTTTTAAAAATACTGAAGGAAATCAAATATTTTGATACTTATTTAAAAAAAAAAGGAATATCAGCTCAAATGAGCTATCTAAATTGCAGATTTACATTTTGTAATGGTTAACATATAAGGTGACATTTCAAAACTTCCTACTTTATGATTAAAAGGATGCTGAGTTTTTCAAGCACGAGGGTGACTATGCTTGGAAGTTGCTTTATATATAATTAAAAAAATCATTCTTAGTGAACAGATTATGGAAATATATTCATTCCACTGCTTTTATTTCAATGAATGTTGCTGGTAGTACAACACATTAAAGGGAATTAATGTTGTTAGGAGCTTTTCACACCAAGATTTTTTTTGACCCAAGAGCAATTTGCACAGATTCTGCTCCTCCTAAGTGAGGCTGTTTGCTTTTGACTACTGAAGAATTAGATCTGTGCTAACACATTCTTTTTTTGGACCTTATACAACCACTCTTGAAACTAAAATCTTATTGGCCGTTGTGTGGAACTACTTTTGACTCTACCTTTTGGATGTGATGAGCTTCATTCCTCTGGAGAGTTTGTTTGGTAATTCTTTTTTGCACAAAACACTGCACAGAACATTTTTATCCTTAAAATCTCTCATTGTAGCTACCTTTAATGGTGGCAGAGTATTTCTCCACCTGTTCTTTGGAGAACTCAGTTGTGGTTCTTTTCATAGAAGGTTGAACTTTTAGTTTGCTTTGCATTCTGTGAGCAGAAGTTTCAGTGCCTTGGCTGCTGTCTCAGTGATGTTTGCTCTCATTCATTTTTGTTGTCTGGCTAAATTGCTTACATGATCACATTAAAAGCAAAAGCATCAGGGCGTGCAGTACACAGATAATGAAAATACTATTTATTACTATATTTGATACCCTGAAATATTCTCTGGCTGTTCCACACCATTTTCTTTCTTCCCATTTTTTGGTGCCTGCTCTTTTTTGGTTTGTTTTCTCCTCGCTGTCTAGGAAAGACATGTGAGAAAGGGGATGAAATGGAGTTAGCAGTTTAAAACATTAGATGTTCTTTGAAGCATGCTGCAAGACTGTCTTATGCAATGCAATCACAATTATGTAATGCAAATGATTATAAAAATAAATGTATCCTGGACAATATGTGTGTGAGACATGTTAGGAACCCATGACACTGCTAAATGGCCATTATTACAAGTTGTACTTTGGGGCCTTCTGTTTGGGTTGGCTGAAATCTCAACTACTAACCAAATATTCCAGATTTTTGTTGTTATAACACACTTGTGATTAGATCAAATGATTGCAGACTGTGGACTTGTTTTACAGAAACATTTTCTGCAGTGCCTTTGTACTTCATTAAGAAGAAACAACATTACCCGCCTTTAATAAGACATTTTATAAAGAAGTAATCATCAGAGCCATAAATTAGGAGTGCGTGGGAAATAGCTGCCCTTGGGTACTTCTATAATTAATACAGAAGTTAAACAAGTTAACCAGATTGCAGGAGTACCTCAGTTTATGTTTGTATTGGATGGAAAACAGCTGAGGGCAAGTAATGATTGAGTAACTGCAGCAGCATTTGAAGCTGTGGTGCTGCTCCCAGCTCTGAACTCCCTGTGCCCTCTGAGGCTGGGTGGCTTTTGGTGGCAGAGCAGGATTGCAAAGTGGGCTGCTAAACTTTGATCATGGGAAAATGGGTTTGGATGCACACAAACCTGAAGTGGGAAACTGCAATTACAAGGAAAGGAGTATTTGATTAATTGGGTAAAATTGTGGGCAGCCCCTTAATTTTCTCAGAGGGTAGGATTTTGAAGCTATTTTTGCTGGCCTTTGATGATCCAGTAAAGCCTGTTAAATTGTACCTAACAAATTTTCAACTTTAGTTTCTTCTTCTCCTCATTTACAGTAAAGAATTTGAGTACTTTCTCTCGTTTGAGAATATGATTTTTTCATAGGCTCTGTACTTCCACACGATGTAACTAAAAATAGAAGCAGCATGTAAAAATAGGCCCTTGGCATTTTAACTTCTTGGCACTTTCTCGAGGGCTGTTCCTTTCACCTCAGGCTATGACCTTCTTACTGAGGTTCAGAGAGCTGAAATGAACGTGGTGAGTTGTTCCTCCTTAGTGTTACAAACACCGTGCTCTGCATGTCAGATTAATTACCTGCCACAATGATTCCATTCCTTTCAGTCCCAACTCCAAGTTCTGCAAGGCTGAAACCCCTTATGCTCTAGTTTAGAATTCAGCAAATTTTTGTTGTTTTCTTTTTCTCAACAAAATAAATATTAGAAATAAGATGTTTGGTTTATTAGTCTGTAATAGATGACCTGAAAACCCAGGGAAACATTCAGTTCCTATTGGAACCTCTAGGCCCAACAGTGATACATTATCTAAAATTCCAACCTGGATAAAAAGCAGGAATTTAGTGAGTTATAAACTAAAGGTACACACTTGTACACAGCATGACATATATTTTAAACTAAGGCTTTTCCAAGCTTTTCCTAGAAGTGGTGTCATTCTGTTTGTCATCTCATTGCTGTGTTTGAGGAAATATTGATGAATTCATGTATTTATTTATAAAGGTCCCTGTCTAAAATGAGTTTATGTTCTCAGCTCTCTTATTACCCCTTTCTTCTGAAAAGCTGGGTAAAACCCAAATATTTGGTAACAAGAAGTCAGAAGCTCAATATTTCTGGGGATTAGAGGAAGCCCCCTGTTTGGGACAGATGCACTTTGTGCTTGCAGAGCATGGGAGTTTTGGATTGTTCTTAGCTCTGCTTTCTCACTGGAATTTGCTCCTCAGAGAGTGAGGGATCTGCCTGGTGTGACATGAACTTAACCTCTCCTCTTCTTATCACTCCAAAAAGTTCAAATTTTAAGATATCCAAAGTATCAGATTCTGTAAGAAAATTAATTGATCCTAACCTGAAGTGAATTGTTGGGGAAAGTGCCCCCAGTAGAAATGAGCATTATAAAACAGAAGTGTGAGCTTTTAACCTTTTACCTGAGTGGTACAAACTGTGTAAATCAATGGAAGTGATTGTCTTCTATATAACCAGAGAGTGAGAGTCACCACTGTGTAAAACTGGTGCAGCTCCCTGTGGGAAGAGTGGGAAAAGCAGCTGCAGGTTCTGGGATGTGTGTCCAGGCTGGAGAGGAGCTGGGCCTGCATTGAGTGACTGCTCCCCTTCCCCAGTGCATTGAGAACCAACTTGAAATGCTTTAAAATTCCTCATTGCTGTCAACCTCTCTCAGTTTGGCTGATTAGGAATGACCCAAATGATCATACAGAATTCTTCAAATCTCACTATTGACATTGTATACTAATTTTAGAGAGGCTTTTTTGGCTTTTAGATGCTTTTGGTTTAGCACCCCACAATTCACATTCACTTTGTTTTCCTAAGTGCTGATGCTGCCCATGACATACAATAAAATCATCTCCAAAAACATGAGCCAAGCCACAAAGTTCTAAATCTGGCTCTGGGGATTAGAGAAAAAATAGTTTATCCTACAAAATTACTAAGTATCCTAAAAATATCTCTCTCCTTCCCCAAATTTTACAAACTCTTCTGTGTCTTGGGAGATACAAGTAAAAAGGTTTGTCAACAGTGAATATATAGAGTAGAATACAATAAATCTGAAAAATACTTCTTAAATTCATCCTAGCTGGTTGAAAATGTGATGCAGAAAGCAATGAGCTCTAAATATTTAGATAATCATTCTTTAGAAAACTCTTCTTCCATTTCTGTTAATGTAATTCTATATTAAATAGCTTTAAGAAACCAATTACAAGATATATATTTTATGCATTACAAAATATGGGATTTACCTAATAAAAAGCTAGTTTTGCATTAACATATTGAAAACTATTCCTTTTAATTTATTGTCCTCTGAAAACTGATGAATTTGTGCAATTCCTGTTTCCATGCTCTGTCTGTGCTTCTTAACAGGAATAAAAAGAAAGGTGGTAACTTAAATCTGGATTTTACACCTTATGGGGTGGGTATTATTTTTTATTTTTCTGAAATAGAGATAACAAAGAACGTCTGTTGAGGAAGTACAGAAAGAAGAAGGAAAGCACTTTGAGGAAGTCTGCTTTATGTTTGTGAAAAGATGAGACCCAGCTCATTAAGGTAGTGTGAAATAATAAAACAGAAAGAGGAAGAAAGAGTTAAATAATGCCACAAACCTAAGTGACCCACCCATTCATTCCTTAGAGAATCATTGTCAGTCTGTGAAAGGGGTTTGCAAAATAGAGAAACTCCTCAATTTTTTTGTCCTGGCCGAGTTCCTGAGCTGAAGTTGGTTACACAGGGCTGGGTTTGTACTTTGACATCCCTGCAAGGTATCAGGGCTGTGCTGTGACTTTAATTTAGAGAAGGATTTGGTGCTTTCTCATGCTCTTGCTTTCATGGGGGTTTGCTATTAATATCCTACTACCAGCTCCAGATGCTTTTCAGGGAGCTGCTTTAGGCTGCACTCAAATGTTTTTTGGAAAGTCTGATAAAATAATTCAAGTGTCTCCTTTCGGTGCTGTACGAGGTGTGACAGTGCTCGTTTTGCCTGTGGCTGTCTGGCAGATAGAACAGAAAACATTCAGAGGTGTTAAACCCTGGGAGTGATCCTGGTAGCAACAACAAACCTGGGAAGTTCCAGGGCAGAGCCAAGCTCCACAGTGTGTCTGGAGGTCAATCTGCATTTTTTGCATGTCAAGGACTTCCAAGTTGTGTCAGAGGAAGTTTGGGCTAAATAAAAAGGCACAGGATATGACCCTCAAAAATTGCTGGTTCTAAATCCAAGAATAAACTAACACATCCTCCAGTCTCATAAAGCCTTATGTCTCAGAACTGAGTTAATTAATTTACTCTATATTTATCCTTTATTTTAAGGAAGATGATTTGTTTTACTTTTCTAGGAAAAAGGAAGGATAAATACATAAAGCAGGGCAGGAGGTTGGAAAAATTTATAGAGGGGAAAAAAAGAAAAGAGCAAGTCACTTCTGGTTTAAAAGTAAACATTCAAAAATTCTTCTCCATTTAAGAAAATCCTTTTCATTCTTGATCTTTTCTCCCCACCCTCTGCCAGTTCAGTGACAAAGTTTTCACTTCTGTAGCTATAAATTAAATTAGAATTATATTGTGCTACTGCTACAAGTACAAATCCAGTTGGGAGTCTTGTTGGACAAGTGCTTTCCTTGTGCCCCTAGAAAAGTCCCATATAAAAATGGCATTTTAAAATGCCATAAAAATTCCTAAAACAGGAATATGCAAAAGAAAAGGTGAATTAGGAAGTGCTGCCAAACCAAGTAATCATTGTATCACCACTTGGCTCAAAATGATACAACTGATGTAAATTTGAAATAATTGAGAAGAAACTCTGGTGTTGGGTTGGCTTCTGAAAAATGTACTTGGAAACATTTTAGACTTTTACTCTGAAATCAAGAAGCTTGGAAAGTTTCCTTTAAAAAAGAACAATCTGAAATTTCAGTGGGGTTGTTCTCCAACAGACAGAGCAGTCACCAATTAACCTTCAAGAGGAAAGGGGCAGAATGAGAAAATGTAATAGACACAGTATCAATTGCAAATAAATTTAAAAATAAAATTGTGAGGGTAATTAGACCTGAAGCATTGGATCAGCTCAAACAATTAAAAGGAATTGCCAGGGTGATCACTTCAGTTACCTGCAGTTACCCTCTCTAAACAGGCTGTGTTGAAACCTCCCAGTAAAACACTGATTGCACCTAATCACCCAATCAGTTCCAGTTAGAGGCTGGACAGCAGAAATCGATCCAAACTACAGAAACCTCCCTGTGCACGGTGCAAAATTGGATATTCTGTTTGATCCCTTGGGGAAAACTGCACCTTTTACCCAGCCATACTCCCTTATTTATTGAATGATACAGCTGTAGGGCAACAGCTGAAATATCGTAACTATGGATTTATAGAATTGTCATCTTTCTCAAGTTTCAGCATTCTCTTTTGCCAGTGTTAAGTGTTTCTTCCACGACAAAGGAAGTCTGACAAGGTAAACAGTTGGTACAAATTGTTTTGTTCATCCAGTGTTTCTGTGGTCTAACCAGCTATAGATGCTTTTATGTTTCCAGGAATAGTTTGAAAAGATAAATCTTTTATCATTCTCTACCAGTCCCTATTGTTGTTTTATACACGGGAAATAAGAATTCCTCATCTTTTAGAAATCTCATAGCTAACAGAAGGAGACTGACATGGCAAGTTACCCCTGAGTGTGGTGCTGATGAACTTACACCAATTTGGTTGGGATTGGTAATGAGTAGATTTGTTCTTTCTGACATCTAAGAGAAATTCGTAATTGTTAGATTTGTTCCTCCTCTTTTGTAAGGGATCTGGCTCTCTGCTGGTTGCTGGCAGAATTGAAGTGTGCAGTGATGTGTTGACCTAATATTAAAACAAGGATTTTGCAGTATTAAGCATATTTATGTGGTATATACACTATATAGTATAGTATATTAAGTATATTTGTAACTCCCCCAGTTGCATGTTCCAGCCCACATGCTGGGATATCCTGTAGAAGAAAACATTCCACAAATATTATTCTGCTCCACAGATTCATCTGTTCTTTTCCACCTCCTGGATCCAAAGATAGTTTACACATCTCTGTTGTGTGAACACAGTCAATTGTATGAGGATGATGCCTCTCTCTGCATTTGCTTGCAAAGATTCATTATTCCTTTGTTATAACCATAACCTGCGAAAATCAAAATATATGCATGATAAGGCAGGATTTTTAACACAGATACAAGGCTGATTAATTTTACTGACATTTTTAGTGCTGCTCTCTGTGTGTAGTTATAAAACCATTGTAGTACTATCTGTGAAAAGAGGAGAGACTACTACTGTGAGTATGAGTAGCAAATACAAGCTGCCAGTCTCACTTAGAGCAAGGGGAAGTGACATGATAAGGAAATTTTACACTCAAGTGTCTAAAATTGTTGCCCTCATCATAACACTGGTGGGAACAACAAACTGGGAAAGTTCCTGAAAAATGGCAGCGCAAACAAAGCACTTTGGGAAGTGTTGCCCTTGATATCAGGCTTGAAAATATTGTTCTGATTATTTTATCTCTGCAAAATATTGGCCATGGTGCTCAATAATAGGGAAAAAAAAGCACACAAATGCACGGCCCTGTCTAGAACAGCTTTTATCTGTAGCCAACAAGCTTGCCCATGAGCCACCACTAAGGTCAAATGAGTTTTCTGAGTTAAAAATAACCTGATTGGGAGATTATTAAAAATATAGAATTGGTTAAATGATGTGTTAGTGTGTGTGTATGCAAGGTCTTGTGGTGGGTTTTCTATTCTGAATTAAGAATGTAGGAGAACTGTGATGTTTTCCTCTCCATTGTGTCTCAGAAAATGCCACAGAAACTGAAACAAGCTGTCTCTAAGGTGGTTTAGAGTAAAAGTGAGGGAGGGAAGAGGTCTGTTCCCTTACCACCTGCAGGGAACAGTCCTCTCCCAATAAAGTCTGTGAGGCACCTTATGGAATGTCCATTTATGTAAAACCAGTGATTTTCTGTGGGGCTCTAAACCCATGTACTGTGCTCTTTAACTTCACCAGATTTGCTCCAGTGATAACTCTGAGCTGTCATCTCCCTGTTTCTGAAAAATACTTAAACCTGAAGAATCCAATCTGGCTGGTACATAATCCTAAATGGCCACATTGGATATGGATTCTGCCTATCAGATTCTGCCCTGTTTGTCTGGATAAGTTTCATTCAAGCCCTATTGATCACAATTAAGGGTTGAAATTAGAAATTGACTTTCATTAGCTCAAGGCAAATTAATCTCAAGGCACTGGAGGAGGTTGTACTCACTTTGTGTTAGTGAAGTTGACAATCAGGTTCAGCTGGAATCCAAAAGTGCAGTGGGAAGGCTGTATCCCAATATCTTAATGTGACAGCTACCAAGGGAATTACTTTCAGAAGCAGAAGAAGGGAAACTGGAAACACTGAGGGGGTGGATGCAGACAGATATGACAGGATTCTAAGAACCTGGGATTCCTGACAGCGTAGGCCTTCAGAGCCCACCCACTGAGCTTTGGCAGGTAATAATCTAGGAAATTAGAATACACTTCTTTTAAGAGAATCTGTTGAGATGTTTGATCCTAGATCTTCATTACACATACAGCAAGGCTTTTGCTGCTGGAGCTCTGTTATTCTCCCAATTATCTTGAAGGCAGGAAGAGATTTCAGAATGGATTTCGTAGTGGTGCAGCATCCAGTGAAGTGAGCACAAGTCTGACCACGTTCTGCAGAACCTATCATCGTGATATTCCTGTAGGAAAAAAAATGTTCACTCAACTTGGATGTGCTGCTCCTGAATGGAGCTGGCTGAGATCCTCGTGCTCTGTGTGTGGGTAATGATACTGCAAAAACCTGGCACAGGGAGGAATCACTGCAACTAAAGAGCTGAGATTTACACACCCCCCAAAACTGCTGGGTTTCTCCAGAAACTCCTCATTTCAACAGAGCAACCCTGTGCAAATGATGGAATGAAATGTTTACAAACAGTGGAATTTGTGTTGTACTGCTCAGCTCATTCCTCTGACACAAAGCCACTGGACAGCTTTGTCTTAGAGCTCACCAGATTAAGCACAGGGGCTGGATCTGTGTGCTCCTACAAAAGCCTTCCTTTTCCCCCCCTTCCAGCCCCCTGAACATATTCTGAATCTGGAATATAAAGCAGTGTGTATGTAATTGGGGAAAGACATGGAATACATTTCCTGGTGACAGGGGAGTTCAGGCTCTGCTGGGACAAATGGCAGTGCTTTAATGAGCTTCACGGTGCAAGATTTAGTGGCATCATGGAGGAATTCCTGTCAGAGTGGGGCTCTGATAGGACTTATCAAAGAGTACATGCTACTTATCTATCTTAGGCAGGGAACTCTAACTCCCTTTAACTGTCAGCACATCTATAATCCTTCCAAGTCTGGAATTGTTGATAGAGTGCCAAATATCTTGGGTTATGGATTGCCAGAAAGAGGGAGATCTGTGTTTGTAATCTCAAACAAAGCAAATGTAGCTGTTTAATGAAATTCTGCTGAGCTTTTAATATGGCATAATATAAACATGGTTTGTTGTGGGGTTTTTTCAGTATTGTTTTGGAGATAAGACAGAGGGATGGGGATATAGAGAGATTTGGGGATTATAGCTATCTACCTACAGATGGATAGCACAGGCAAACCCAGCCATTTATGTTGTTATTTTTGCATGATGAAAGTCTTAATATACACACTGGAATGTTCTAGTCAATTTGTACCTTTGTGGTATTATGAACATGGTGTTAAAGGACATTGGAGATGAGACAATGTTGGAGCATTCAGCAATGAAAAAATAACATCAAATAGGACAAAACAGCCTCTGCTGAATGGTGTAATCAGCAAGGAGGCTATTTTAATTCTAATTCTCCATGAATCAACATCTGTCTGCTTGCTGGTTTATCTTTAAAGGCATACACACACAGACATGTGCATGCACAGGCTGTGGAAATAAATATATTTTAATTTAGGGCTGATGAGGCTGTGGTTTCACTCCTGAAAACCCAAGTCCTGTGCTAAATCTCAGCACAATTTCTGCCAGCTGCAGTACCAGGGTTTAGCTCAGGGTTCCTGTTCCCCTTCCCCAGTGAGTACTCATCTAAAATTTCACAGCTCTGGCACTTCTGCTGGTGATTTACGTGGCAGTGCCAGTGGCACATGAAGAACCACAACAATGTCACCAATTCCTGTCATCCCAGCTCCTTGCCAAGTGAGTAGAAGCTCATCACATTCAGCTCTTGCTGCAGCTCCCATTAACTTTGGAGATTCTTACTGAGAGGGGCACAAACCCTTCTGCCCTTACCCTGCTGGAAGATATGGCTGTTAACAAGAATAATTACAGCAGATGAGTAATTCTTGTTCCCTGATCAAAACAGAAAAACAAAACAAAAGGGTTATCAAGCATTGGCACAGGCTGCCCAGGGAAGTGGCTGAGTCACTGGCCCTGGAGGGATTTAAAAGCCATGAGGATGTGACACTTGGGGACATGGGTTAGTGGTGGCCTTGGCAGTTCTGGAGAACAGTTGGACTCAGTCTTTAAAGTCTTTTCCAACCTAAATGATTCTATTCTTTTTTTTTTTTACCCCTTCATCCTTAACAAAGCCCTTGGGCAAAAGCTCCTACAAGCCTACATTTTTCTCCATTTCCTTTTCAACTCAAGGGTAATAGCAGTTAAATCTAGTAAAATAAATGTTGATTGATGGAGTTTATTCATCATGCCAGGCTAATGAGGCATCATAAATATATTTGTGAATGTGTAAAATCCATTGGGGGCAATGGCTTCAGTTGGATAAAAGATACAAAGTCTTCTTGTTTCACTTGTCTTGGAGGGAGGAACCAGCTGAGCATGTCACTCTTGATTCAGAGTTGTTCAACCTTCACTGGTGCAAATAGGTTCTTTTTCAAAATTCTCCAGAGGAGAAACATGACAAAGCAAGCCTGTCTGGTTTTTGAGTTTATCCCCAGAGATGCAATCAAACAGCAGAATCAGATTCTGAATTTCAAGAAGGAAAATACATGAACATTTCCATTTTTCTTCTGCTGACATATTTTGTTTACATAGTCGTGGCTGACAGGATTTTGTGGCTCATCAGTGTCCTTGTTTCATTAACCCATGTTTGCTACAGAACTGGTTTCTGTTCTATAGGAAAAGCGTAGGGTTCCTGTATATACCTATCATAGTGTATATTGATAGTAAACCAGGGATCTTGAGCTAAAAAAATACAAAAATCTGCAGTTAATGGTTTGAAAATGTCTGCCTGTGTTTAGAAATGTTTGTCATAATACAGGAAATTACAAAGGCAATTGGAAAGCTGGAATTCCTTTCACATAAGCTGCTCGTTTGCATCTTAATGAGATATTTTCTCATTAGTCCAAGAAATGCAGGTCAAAGAACCCAGGCAAAATCTGATAATTTTGCTTCTCCGTACCCCTGTTCATCTCAGGAAATTTGGTTTGAGTCAGTGAATATGGACTGTCTGATAATTATCAATATTTTTTGTGCAGAGAAGAGCAAATTAGCTTTTCCTTGCAAAAATACCTCACCTCAGTATCTGTGCCTTAAATCAGTGAAAGATTTGCTATTTGTGTTGATATCTCACTGTGTTTTGCAAAGTTCAAGAGAATAATATTTCAATATCATGTTCCTTTGGGGATGATGATTGTGCTAGTTAAAATTTCCTGTAAATTGAAATGTTACTTTTAAGGTCATTATTCTTCATGCATAAGAATGGAAAGAACATGAGGCATTTGTAATGGAACAGAGTATTGCTGTGGAAAATGTCAATTGTAAATTGTTCCTCTCGTGTATACAGAGGTTCTGATGTGAAAGGTAAATGTTCTGCTATTAAATGGAATTTCTTTAGCTATAGAAAATGTTCTCAGACTCAGCCATCATCTTCTGAGGATCAGCTTGTCTGATTTGGGCCTCAGCTCTGAGAGCCTGACACTCACATTTATCATGAGCAGCAAAGCCAGAGCAAGTGGCAACATCCTGACTTGCCAGAGGAAATTTTTTTCCTGTCCTTCTTCTTCCATTCAGGTTTTTAATGACCCTTATGTCCTGGGAGAAGTGTGCAGGTGTCCTCCTGGCCCAGGCATAGAACAAACAACTCCATGCAATGAACAGCAGGTGAGGGCTCCTCTACTGGATTTTAAGGTAGTTCAGGTGATCATTTTCCCTCAGCAAAAACTGGAACTATATCTGAGTGTTTTGACCCTCATTTTCCTGGGATGTGACCATGGAATTGAGACATGTACACTGAACTGTGCTGAGTTCTGTGCTGACTGCCCTAATCTGGCTTTGCCACCAGGAATGGGCTGCATCCCATAACATTCCTGACTGGAAAAGGCCCATGGCATTCCCACCCCCATTCCTGGGAGTGGGAGCCTGACTGTGAATTATTGCACTGGGGAAAACACAGATTGAACCAGCAATTCATGTGATGGGTGAGCACAGAGGAGGGAAACTGCATTTTTAAGCTCTGAAAATGTTCTCAAGACTTAGGTAAATCTTTGTCAGTCTGTCAAGTTTAAACATTAGCTCCTCGGTCCCAAAACTTGCTTCTGCCAAATTCCAATTTGCATTTTTTTGAGGGGAAAGGTTGAATTTTGGCTTTGCCTTGTGAAGGCGTGCAAGAGCAAACAGTATATCCAGTATATTTACTTTTTAAACAACATAAACTCTTAGTTGTTCCTCCAAGAGCAGATGTTCTATTCCTTCCATGGGTTTTTATTACCTTCTGTGTACTTTTTCTTGTTTGTCTGTGCTGGCAGGGGAAGTTGTAAGGAGAGAAGCTGGACTGAGATCCCAGTCAGAGACAATATTCACGCAGGGTTTATAAAGCAGGATAACAACATCCCTGTTTCCAGTAACTACCACCACTCTATTGGCTTCATTTTCCTTTAGTGAAGAGTAAACTGCCTTTTTAATAGACCTATTCATTATAACTTAGAAGAATGCTTCTCCCAAGAGGCAACAGTCTGTTCAGAGCCCAGTATTTTGTGTGTGAATTTAGGATGGAGGTTTCTTCCCCTCATGCATCCCTTTACATTAACCTACAGTGTGATTTTCCTGCCACTTTGTCACCCTCACCCAACAGCATGACATTCTTGCCACTGAGTTTATTCCATCCTGAGTAAATATTATAATAAGATCTGTCACTTAAAGAAGGTGAGTATAGCACTGTTTAACTTTTAAATGCTTAACAGATCAAAATAATGAAAATAAATTGCTCCTGAGTTAAGTATAGGAGGAGGCCCATGAATTTTAAACAACTGGCCTCAATTATCCTTCCTCCTGTGGTGCTTCCATTCAGATAAGCCTGCAGCAAAGCACTTGGCCTAAAGATGTTCATATGCTGTGGTCTCTCCATGGAAACAGTCTTAAACCAGAGAAAACAATTCCATTTTTAAAAAGGCTGAATCTCCTTTCCAGTTGGCTCCTAAAATAACTTTGAGCTCAGCCTCACACGTGCTAACTGCGAGTTAACTCGGCAAGGGCTGAGGGATGTTGTTAGAACCATTTTAAGGAGAAAGTTGGGGACACTGCTGTGACAGTCACTTCAGCTGCCAGTGTGGCCTTAGAGAAGGATCTGTTCCTTCACCACTGCATTTTAATGTGGTGGCCTTTTTGGAAAGCTGAGGATTATGAGCTTTCCTAAACTCATATTGTGGAATCCTGGCACCAGTTAAGAGTTTGTATTCTTTTTCAGAGGCAGAAATTACACTTCAGGTTCTTTCTTTGAGCCCTTTCAGCAGCTGAAGGTGAATGACCTTGTCTGTAATTCCCTGTTCTCTGCAGACAAACCCAAATTTTCTCAAACACATAGGAAAGGGATAGAATCACCATTTTGGTTTAGTCATAATTAGCCTGAATATTAAGCCCAACAGAGAGTTTCAGTATCTATTAAAATTAAATATGTATTATAATCTCCCTTGGAACTGAATACTGATTTATTTTGCATCATTTTCCCCTCCATAGCTCTTGCACAGTAAATTTGCCTTAAGAGAAGGTTGTATTTAAGAAAATAACCCAAATTATTCTGACCATATGTCAGGGATACCCAGCATGTCTGTATTTTACAGACATGACAGCTTGATCCAAAAGACATAAAAAAGCCATTCTGGTTTTGGTGATTTTGGGGAGGGAGTGCTGTTGTGAGCAACCTGGCTATTTTAGCAATACACTGGTGGCACACAAAGCCCCCACTGTTCACAGGGTTGGGAACTGGGACAAAAAGATAAGTCAAGACTTTCCTGACTGGATGCCAAATCCTTTGTGAACTGTCTGAAATGCCCAGATTATGTTGATTCCTTATCACCAGGAGAAACAGCAAATGCTGTACAATTGCTTCACTCACGTTGCCAGGGCGTGACATCCTTTGGGTAAATTATGTCTCCTTTTGGAATCCAAATTATTTTTATCCTAATTTTCAAGGCTCTATCTTATTTCAGTCCATTTGTTTCCTCTTTGTTGATGACCTGTGCTGTGCCAGCTTCCTGCAGGCTGATGTTCCCTTTGCAGCCATCAGTCTGTTCACCTTTCAGACCCTCTGTGCCCATTATATCCTCTCTGATCTTGGATGATTCTGTTTTCCTCTCATCCTTCAGCTTTCTTCAAGATTAATGTTTCCATCAGCCTTCCACTGCTGACTCATTCCTGATCTCCTCACTGACCTGCTCCCACAAACTGGAATATGTCAACCTATGAAAATCATTTACTTGAGAGAGAAAATGACCAGGAAAATATATGGATAATTAGATAATCTTAGCATTTCTCTTGCTGTTCTGTGCCTGTCAGGTGCCCTCCCCATAAAGCTTAAAGCTGCACCCTATTTTTACCTGTATTAATGCACAAATCCAGCCATGGGCCTGCAGAACTGAGGCTTCATTTGCTCTTTTTTTGGAGATTATTATCCTTTGCTCAGAAACTGCACAGCTCCTTTCCTTCCTGACAATTCTGGACATTTTTCAAGTGTTTCTCATCCAAGAGTTTTTAAACTCATCATTCATCACCATGACTATCCCTACTCACATGGATTAAATTTTGCCTTGAGTTATTTCTTAGCATGGGGAAAAATGGGATTCTGGAATTGATTGGTTTACCAAAGAAAACCTGTATTAAAGCTGAGCAGAAGCCTGAGTTTTCTTAACTTCCTATCCTGGCTGCTATAATTTCTTCCCATGCCAACCTAAGACACAGCAAATAAAATTCCAAAGGATTTCTTGGGCTTGGTTACACCAATTTTAGCATCATTTTGTCCTGGGGGAATATTGTCTCTCTAGTTACTCTGAGATACTTGGAATCTCTCAGGAAAATCAAATCATGTTGCTTCCTGTTTTTCTTCCATGACTTCTTTTGTGTTTCTATAACCTGAGGGGGCTGAATAAATCTGGATTGTCAGCCTGAAGGACTTGTTGGACCTGAAATCAGAGGGTTTGTGGTGAAGAGTGAGCACTTCATGCTTCAGTTCTGTTGTCCAGGTGTCCTGGGGACCAAACTGGGGTGCAGTGATGTCAACCTGCCTTCAGAGGTTGGGTGGTAAAGGGACAGCAGGGGGAGGAAAATAATTCATCTTCATGGAGGTTTTTTCAGTGGCCAGCAAGTGAAAACTTCCTCTGGGGAGCAGGGCAGTAATGGGAGATGGAAGGCAGTGTGTTCCATTTTGGAGAGTTACTGGAGCTGCTGCTGCAGCCATCTGGAAAGTGATTTCCAGTCTGCAAATTGGGGAATTCAGTGGGAATTGAGGCCCCAAAACATCCTGCAGTGTCTCCACTCCCAAATACCCCAGCCTGGGAGCAGAGGAGGAGGGAAGAGGAAACCTGTGCAGCTGGAGCTGCCCTCTGAATTGAGTCTTCACTTCCCAGACCAGTGCTTTTCACATGCCCCAAAATTTAAAACAAATTGGAAATATTTCAGAACTGTGAGTATACACAGCCTAATCTGTTTAATTGCTGTCTGACAATATGAAATCAGTTCTGAATGTATACCATTCAGTAAAATAATAATTACCATAGCAACACACACTACATCTGAAACACAGCTCTTCCCTACAAAATCCCAAAAACAGAAAGCCTGAACTCTTCACACAGCTCTGAGAGCAATTAGTGAGGTTTCTTCTCCCCTTTCAAATCACTGTATTTGAAAGAGGCTGACAGATGTGGAAAGGTAAATAACAATCAAATGGTGTTTCTCCACTCCATCCTTAATTAGGGATAAATCAGTGCATTGTATCTTTTATGGCAGAGATTGTAACTAATGTAACTAAAGGAGGGACAGGATGGCAGCAGGGACACCATCCTGGGGCTTCTCAGCTCCTGCTCCCACTTGACCCAAAGGAAAATAGATTTTCTGGGACCATTTCCCCAGGTTCTTTGTTTCCCACCAGGATGTTCAGTGGGAATGTTCACTGCACATTAGAATTGGAAACTGTATTTCTGGAGATGCAGTGGCTCAAATATAGAAAGGAGTCAGTATTTTATTGGGGCACTTTCATGTTCTTAAATATATAAGGCCTTGGCTTTGTGTGTGTTGCTGAGGAATCTGTGAGTATCCTCACAAAATGAGGTAAAATGCTTCAGTTTGAAAAATCACATTAATTTTCCTTTACCTGTTTTGTTTCTCTCACAAGGAAGTTCTACACTAGATCCTGCTAAGATCCACATTTCTATTTTTGAGTTTTACTAAAAGAATATTAAGGAGTTTGACAGGAATTTGGAGGCAAAGGTATTTGCAAGAGCATGGAATTAACAAACCAAAGTTAATCCCAATAATTTAGTGCAGTTCAGTCTTTTTCTAAAACTACAATGATAACATCTCTGTGAATATTGCTTGATTTTTATTTCTATTTATTTATGTACAGATCTATGTCCATGAAGAGTTCAGTGATTTTCCTTAACTGGTACATTACTGTCAGCACAGTTCAGATCCCAGAGTTCATTGTTCCCAGCCACAAAATGACTTAAAAATTTGGTGTAAGAAAGAATAAACCCCCAGTCTGAGGTGTGTGGTTTGTTCCCTTGTGTGATTTAAAATGACAGAAGTGAGGATGAAGAGTCTTTGCCCTGCAGGGAGTAAAAAGCTCCTGAGCTGGGTGAGTGATGGATGGCAGCAGTAAAAATGGTTTTCTTTCCAGAATGAATTTAGAAGTCACTGGGTCCATAATGTGAACTCTGTGGTCTGCTGCCCTTGGGGGATTTTTTTTTTTTTTTGGTGTTTTGTTTTGGTGAGGAAGAGAAACTGTTTTCAAAGATTAGCTTCTTTACAGAAGTGCTTATTGGATGTGTGCAGTTGATTTCCTGCCCGTGATTCCATCAGCAGCAGGAGCTGTTCAGTAGGTGCAAGCAGGGTGTGTGGTGCCAAAACCACTGAGCACTCACTGACAATCTACCCCTTGAATATTTAGAATTGATGACAAACTCTTGTCTTGCTGTTGATTTACATAAGCAGGTGATCATTGCTACAAGTTAAAAAATCATTTTTTTTTTAATTCTCCAGCAGTGGAAAGGAGTTTCCAGAGCAGGCCCTCCTTCTGTAGGGAAAGGGCCACTTCTGGGTGCTCTTCCCTAAAAGATCCACCCTGATCCTGAAGTGCCAAGTTGCAGGATACCTGAGCAGTGCAGATTATCCAGGTACATAAGAGCATTATGCCATTAGCAGGACTGATTTGTGCCATTTCATTAAGAATTACCTAATGACAGGATGAGAATTTTAAAGCCAAAGCTTGGTTAGATCAGTGCACTTAATTACCATTATTTTTGGATGCAACTTAGGACTGTGTCAGGAAATATATTTAAATTAACTTTTCATGTGCAAAGCACTATAGACTAACAGATAATGGACATTTTTGCATTTTATTCTGCATATTCAGAGTAGCTTTATATAAAACAACCAATTTTTCCTAAGTAATTTATGTTTGGAGAACAGAATTATTTCTTTGGCTAGCTGCTCAAAATGTATGAAATACAAATACAAATGTGGGAGAGGAGCAGAGAACTATTTTTCTCCAGATAAATACAGAATCCTGTCCTTTTCCACCACTCCACTGATTACTTAAAACAGAATGTCTGAAGTTTTCTGCATTTTCAGCAAACTGCTTCTTTGTGGGTGTGAAAACAACACTTTGATAACTCCATCTGCTTTTTTATCCCTTGTCCTGTTTATTATTTTCTTACAGTGGATTTCCAATTTTTATCTGTGTTTCTCTGGGGAAGAATTTGTAGTTTTCAGTTGCTTGGATGCACAGCATCAACAAAATCCTCTGGAAGGACTTTTCCGGGAAGCAAGGACATGTTTATATTTGCAGCTGAAATTGCTTCTTTATTCACTTTTCTTTTTCCTAGCCTGTGCTTTCTGGGTTTCCATGACAACACAAAGACTCTTTCTATAGCACCTTGGTATTTTTTCAACAAAATTCTTGTTTTGTTTCCCCTCTTTTCTCCCTTTTTTTTTTGTTGGATTCATCTCAAAATGAGCATAAATTGGAACCAACAGTGGGAAGAACTTCTTTTAGTAAGGAATTCATAGGTCAGGAGTGTTTCCTGTGATCAAATATGTTTTTTCCAGGGAACATGCCTGCAATCTTCACATTTTCCATAATTTTTTCCCTATTATCCCGTAGAAATATATCATAGTAATCTCCAGCCAGGAGATCTGGGAAGAGCTTCCAGCACCTCTGGGAGCTCTGACAGCAGGGGATGGCTCAGGACAGACCCAGGAGGTTTAGGAACACTCTGGGCTCATTAAGTGGATCCTTCCCAGGCCTTGGAATCAATGCTGGCCTTCATTGGATGCACCTTTTGGCAATGCTTTCTGATTAAAAAGGCTTAATTTTATTATTTTTAACCACTCTTGTCAGTTTGAAAGCATTAATTGAATTTTGCCTGTGTGTTTATATCTCCAGAGAGATTATTTGTGACGTGAAGGATGGAACACTGAGAAATTTCATGGCTTTCCACTGATTTCTTTTCCCCCCAAGCTATCCTCTATTGTTATTTCTGCTTTAAATTTCTTTAAACCTTAGATTTCTTAAATAGCATTAAATTTATGGAGCAACCTTTGACTTCAGCTTGAGGATCACACAGTAATTGGGAACAGAGAGCAATGTCATCTTGAAGTCACTAGGTTAGAATTTTTTCTTTGGTTTGATATGAAATAATTCATCTGGAAAAATGGTAGTAAAGAGATTTAGTAATGTTTTGGTGTTACTTTGATTCTGTTGTTTAAAGGTAACTGCCAGAATTTCAGCACATGGGGGATCAATGTCACTCATGTGTTTTGAATGCTGATGGTTTGGAAATGAGGTAAATTCAAGTGTTTTCTAAAGTGTTGAGGCCTGTTTCAAGGTCAGCCACTGCTGGAGAAATCCTCTCTGCAATTCAAACCCTCACAGGAAAGAATTCCTTCCCATTATCCATTCTAAACCTCTCTCCTCCTTTCCTAACATATATATTTTTTCTAAGGCTTGGGCATAAGGTTTAGACTTTTAAAATCTTCATAAAATGCCCAAAACATGAAACCAAAGGTATTTATAGTGCCTGAAAGAGTTTTGTATTTGTGGGTACAAATTCTAATACCTGAGCAGATGGCAGCACCTGCAGGGTTGCAGATGTTTGTATCCCTTGGTGCAAAACCCAAGCCTGTGTTTCTAAAGATTGATTGCTGAGACTTTATTCCAAAACTCATCATAACAGCCAGTAAATATAAATAGTAGACAGAAAAGGCCACAGTTTTTGGAAGGTTATCCAAGAAGATGTGTGTGGAGGTTGCTTCAAAGAAAGACCAGTTCATTTTCTCTCTGTTTTGCTCACATTTTGTGTGTTAAAGCTGCAAACCACACTGTTAAAGTGTGAGTGTATTGAAGTAATTTGCTTTACAGGATGTGTTAAAAGGTTTTGCTGCATATAGATCTTCTTCCACGTGGTGTTAAAATGTTTCTTTCAGTTCCTCAAAATTCAATGTGATTGTCATCGAGGACTTCTCCAGCAGGCATGGGCTCTGATCATCATTCCTCACTCCATTTTATTTTCCACTTTCACTGGGTTCATTAAGTATCTCGAGATGAGGATTTAAAAGATGGGTTGGAGGTCACATCATCCTCACCAATTTGTAATTATGTCCCTATTATCTCTAAAATCAAGACTGATCTTATTAAGTAAAGAGATTTCCCTCCCACTCCCTTGGGCATGCTAACCTGATTAACACAAGGTCATTCTCCAATTCTTTAAGTTGCTTGAACTACTTGTTTTTTGCCATATCCTAACAAATAAATTGCTTTCCACTCTGTGCCCATCCTGTCACATCCCTGCACTTTGCTGGGTCTGTTGGCCTCATATCTTGAAGATAACAGAGTAATCAATTAATGAGTGGAATTTCAGATGAGCCTTCCCATGGATCATGAATCCTGGGACAGAATTTCTCTGCTTTCTCCTGGCTGCATTCCAAGGCTGTTTTATTCTCTTTATTATTTTCTTTATTCCCTTACTAACAACAGCAAAGCATCCAGGTGCTCCTCAGCCTGGCAGAGTTCAGATATTGAATTTCAATTGTTTCATATCCCTGCTCTTAATCTTTTTTCTTTGGGGGGGTTGGTTTGTTCTTTTAGAGAATTGTTGAAAAACTATTCAAAACTACTGCCTTGGGCCTTTCAGTCTCTACTTTCTGTGCTGCTTCCTGCATTGTGGATAAACCTGCATGGAAATCACTCCTAAGCTCAGCACTGTGTCCAATTCTCCAGCACACAATTCAAACACAGACTCCAGTAGGCCCGAACAAAAGGTCACACTTCAAAGCCTGGAATTCCTGTCCAAGGGAAGAACAGCAGCACCAAGCATGTTCTTTGATATTTACTGGGTAATTGAATACTTCTCCTCTCTTCAGGAAGCTCTCCAGTAAATTCAGCTTAGAAAGTGTCAACAAAACTGTTGTCTGCCACTGGGCTGTAAATCTCCTTGATATCCAAGTCATACTCAGGACTTTTGCAGTAAGAACTCTTACATCTAAATGTGGTGAGCAATCAGCTGGAAGCAAATTATTAAGAAAAAATTTCAGACTGGTTTTGCCTTTTGTGTTGCAAACTGTTGCCTTTAAACTGTGGGCGTCTGTCTGAGCACAAAGTGTCCTGGGGTGAGGCACTGGCAATTTACCTGTCTCTGCATGAAATTGGTAATTATTGATCAGCACATGCAAGAGGAACACTTCTGGGCTGGTTTAGAAGTCGTGTAGGTGTTGAATGCATTTACAGTAATTATGTATTTACAGCTAAAATCAGAAAGAAAAAAAGATACAGGACTCTGCTCACAAAATGTCATGCCTTCCTCTCTTTTGTTTGAAAAATAAAGCAAATATTCTCTAAATCCCCATGCCCCAGGCATAGGTGCAGTTCCTGCCTCTGTATAATGCATATATTGTGTATTTGCAGTATCCCAGCAGAGCCTCAGAGCTATTTCTGTTTGTGATTTCAGTTCATCACTAACAGGTCTTTTTGGAAACAGCAGGAGGGGATTTTTCAGGAATCCACGTAGTCTTTTGTGAGTCCTTGTACTCTGAAAGGCTCTGCACCACTGGAGGCTGCTGTGCCTGGGGGTGCAGGGATGAAGCTTCCAGCAAGTTCTCCCCACACATGGGAGCAGAGCTTTGTAATCAGCATTAGGAGATCACTCATTCTTCCCTAATCCTCAAACAATTCACTCCAGGGATTCATGCTAATGATCCTATATTCTAAATTATGTGCAATAATAAGAATAATAAATGCATCCTGCACAACATAAAGTGGAGTTTTAAACTAAAATGGCCTTTTCTCAATGCCAATTTGGGTGTTCCCTGCTTGTCTGAGCTCCAAATTTCTCTTTCCAGTCTTACAGCTATCAATAATTTGGGGGCAAGATTACACAAAGCCTAATCCTGCAAGGTGCTGAGAGAGCTCAGTTATTTATGGAGAAATCTCTATGTTCATCACTGAGTTGATTTGTTGTTTTTGTTGTATAAGAAAGTTTTCTAGAGAAGGATGAGGAAGGTTGGCTGTTAGATTTTCAGTGGATTTTGCCATCTCAGAGTGCTGGATGTTCCCAGGTGCCTGGCACATCTCGTTCTACAGGAAATTGCAAGTCAGACTCTTGCTCTTCTGTATTGATAAATTTTAGACAAATTTAAAGTACAAAGGTGGCATCTCCTGTGATCAAAGATCTCATTTCTAAAGACTTGTTGTGCCCTTGTTGTTCCAGTGCTAAATCTGGGAGAAAGAGCTGTCTATGCATGGGGGAACTGTGAGACTCTCACTACTTTTAATCAAATTGTTGCTTAATTTACACTTTTGCCATGTAATACATGTTTTATACCAGATTATTCAGCTACTGAGCCTGCTGGGCTCTGACATTTGTCATTATGTTAAAAAGCTTGTTCAAAGGCAGCAAATAAAACACTTTTTCTTATAAGTGAAATTCAGACAGACAAATCCAGCTGTTGCCTGTAAAAATAGCTACAGATGTCCTCAACAGGAAAAAGGTTTCCATGTGTTGTTATAGCAACAGAAATTCAGGAGAACTTTAAGATTAGATATTGGCTATTTTTTCAAAATTCCCATTAAAAATACCCATCGCAAATAATTTGCTTTTTAAAGAACCACTCAGATTTAACAGGAAGAAATTATGCAGTATAACATGAATTCCAGCTTGCAGGTTATATCCACCACTTTTGGATGATATGAAACATGATCTGGTTTTAATCAGTGGTGAGTGTCAGCTTGAAATATTCTTCATGTTACCTGTGTGGCGTTTTTTACATCTCTTGATGTGGGACATCTCTTAGTTCTACTCTCACTAATTGTTAACGCACACACAAAACTGTATAATCACGTTTTTCACAGAAATAGTTGTGTTGTGGCTGAAAGTCTGGAAATACAATGAGGAATTTATGCAGATATTTGGTTTTTCAAGTCTGGTATTCTGACTTGAAAGCATAAATATTTCTCCTCTGATTAATGGACTTTTTTTAGCAAGTGTCAAATCAGCTCTTTCTTTGCTTTGCAGCTGCTTTTGCCTTGAGTCCAATTTATATTCTGGGTGTTCCTTTCCCTAAGTTTAGGGATTGACATATGTGGCAGCAAGACTAATATTTCATTAGAAATCTTATCATTCTGAGTGCTGCTTATTTGTGTGGTTCAGACCTCTGTGTTTGGAAGTTGCTCTTGTTACCTGTCCTAATTTCATCATAATAATCTAAAAAAAATTTGAATAGAAATCTCCCTCCAAACAGTGGAACTAACCTGGGTGGCAAATCATTATTCCTTTCATGCCTTTAATGCTTCACTTCTCTTGCCCTTTTTTCCTCTCCTTTTGACTGACAATTTCAATATTGAAATTGTAAATTCTTTGGGTCAGGGAGCATTTTCTGCAGGGCTCAGAAGCCACCACAGTGAAATTCCAGTGGAATGCAAGAAAGGAGAGCCCAGATCCCAAAACTTCCAACACATATCTGTGTATTCCTGGATTTTTGGGGGAACTGGGGCTTTCCATCACCACCACCCCTTGCTCCTGCTTTGCCTTTGCTGCTCCTTTACCTCACCCAGAATTTGGAAAGTGCTGCTGCCCTCTGTGCTCCTCGTTAGTGTGGAGGTGACAGGGATGGTGTCCTCGGAGGTGCCGAGTGACAGAGGTGACATCATTGGGATTCTTGTCACTGCCACCTGCCAAACTCATGGACAGAGCTGCAGCAGGGCTGCAAGGGCCACGTGCAGAAGCAAAGAGGGTGAGGAGGCAGCACAAGAACCAAGTACTGCTCTGTTCTGTTCATACACAGCCCAGTTTCTCTGTGGTGACCTTATTTACAGAGCTACCTTAGGAATCTGTAAGAATGGTAACAAAAAAAGAGGCAAATTCTTACAGAGAATTTCAATTCAATATCCAAGTGCTGTGCCATTTGAAATGTCTTTGCTCTTGTGTCCAAACAAACAATGATCAGCTATCTAATAGCTGTTAAATACTGTAAGCAGTATGAGACCTAACTGGAGACTATTAAACACATTTTTGTGGCACACTACAGCAGCAGGTTTGTGTATTTTCACTGTTTGTTTCTTTTTTTAATTTGGATTTGTTTCCACAAGAAACTTTATCTTGGAAATTTTTTAAGACTTAATAAAAAGTAATGTTACTCCTTAGGTCATCACCTGAGAGAGCTTAGGTCAGCCTTGTACACTGCAGGAACATTAAATTGAATCATCTGAGCAAAAATAGATCATCAGAGAGCAGCAGATGAATCCATTACCAGGAAATCTGCTGCTTTCTCCAGTCTGGACAGGAGAGGAACAATCTGAGGGATGTCACAAAGCTGGGAGAGGAAAGAGATGAGGCCATGGGAGAGAAAGGAACAGCAGAACTGATGTGAGAAGAACTGGATAAATCCCTGTTTTAATAAACTTCTGTATTTAGAGGGAGATAATGCATCTGTTCTCCTGATAAAACCAAACACCCACGAACCTCTGTCTGCCATAAGCAACAATTCATAGCAAATAAAATCCACATGGTCCTGGTTTTCTGACAGTTCTGTGGTGCTGTAGCTGTGAGATGTTTGATTTTATGTAGAAAAGGAAGTTGAAAATGAAAAATGAGAATCCAGGGGTGTGGTAATGCCACGTTGTCTCTGTGGCTTGTGAGAGCTGCTGCTCTTGTGTCTGGATACCTCCACGAACCAGCAAAATACAACCTTCTTCCAGGAACAGAAATTGCTTCTAGTTCTTCCATTTGAGATATCTGTGTGTTTGTGGTTATCTGTGATCAGGGTCATAAAGTAATCCTGGGTGAATTAGGAAAGTGTTCCAAGGCCTCCAGGTCCAGACAGGAGCTGCCTTTGCAATCAGGCTCCTTTCAGATAATAGCTTTTTATCTCTGCAGTTTGATTCCCTCTCTGTGCCATGAGGACATAAAGCTGAAGGTAAAAACCTTTTGGAAATCAGTAAAAACTTGAATTTACTTCTTGGATTGCATCCTTATGTCATTACATTTTAAAGCTTTTAACTTAAAATAATGGAATTAATTCTTTTTTATACTACAGCAAGTGGTTAAAAATAACAACCAGTTTTCAAATTAGTATTGACCACACAGGTAAATAAATAAATGAATTCTGGGCCTGTTGAACTATTAGAAAACAAGGAGTTAATGAAATTGGGGAGCATAAAGGAAGGGGATATATAAAACACAGTTACTTGACTACTTAGCCTTATAAATAGCACAGAAATCATGTTACACGGAGTTGCATACGAAATAGAGCAAAAATATGCAAATGCTTGCCTTGAAAAGACCCAAGCATGAAAATAGCTTTGCTTTTCTGCTCTTCCCTCCTATCCAGAATGGTTTTTCTCCAGAATGTTTACTCTCTTCTGCGCTGCACATCAAGGCTTTCATGAACAGCATGGATTTTTCTATTTAGAAGTGGTTCACATGAGGATAGTCCATCAGAGACATCTTCCCTGGCATGTAATTAAAGCAGTGTCCTACCTGAGCAAGGATCCAGTCCTAGCTGAGGGATGGGCCTGATTCTGTGGAATCACTCTGCACCTTGGGAAGGGTTTTGCCAGACCCAGTTCAGTGTTGCTTTTCTCATCCCCTGCCTTTATTAGGAATTAACAGTCCAGTTTACAAATACTGGTGAATAGTCACATTTTAAAAAATCTATAAATAAGCATGAAAATCTATTTCCAATTAATTATTGAATGCAGTTTCAGTTAATGCTGTCATTTTCATTCAGTGGGACCTTGCCCAGTGCTTAGTAAACAAATCTAAACAAATGGATGTGGGAGCTTTCAGAGTGAAACTCTCCTGGATTGCCTGCCAGGCTTTCCATTATTCATAATCAAGATATTTTTTTAATAAGTTGACCTGTTTAATGATAAAAATGCCTTTGAGTATAATTAAATTAAATTCTGTGCTTAAAGTGACCTTCTGATTCATGGGCATTTGAAGCAGAAAGAACAAAAATAAAATGAAATCCTTATTGAAAGGTGCAGTAATTAAGTCTCTCAGTTCTGATTCTCAGCAGCTGGGATAAAACAGGAGATCAGCAAAGGCTGTTGGCAGTAATACACCCAAAGATCTGCCTATGAGGGAGATGCTACCCTAAAAAAATGATTTAAATTTTTTTTTAACAGGGCTGAGAAGTCTCAGAATTGAAATCATTACAGAATCATTCCCTACAAACAGAGGTAGAAGAGCTGGTTCTTCAGTCCTGCAGCATTTTACAGCCATAAATGAGCAGCCCTGACTGAGAGCCCCAAACTGTTACATCCAACATAGATGCCTCGTGGATTTTGCTTTGGCTGAGGGTTGGCTTCTCTTTCCTTGGAAGTTCAGTGGAAATGTGAGACTCTGAGCCTCAGAAAAAGCTGCCTTTTCCCAGGCAGCCAATACATTATTGGGTGCCTGTTTTGAATTATTAAGCAGCTAATCGGATTCCAAAGACATGTCTTTCTGTTGCCTTGGATTAAGGGCCTGATTACAATTCCTAATTAGTCACCTCAATTCCCATTGATTTCCCAGAGAGTTAGGCCACACCACTCTCTGTGATCCAGCTCCACATTCCAGAGGCAGAAGACACAGGAATGTAGGGCAGGAGCTGGAGGGGGCACACACAGCACACTGCACAATGTGACTGCAGGTTACCTTATCAGGGTAATTAATTAAGGACTATGCTCTGGAGATCCCGTGTCTCTTGAATTACCCTCCTTCCTTTAAGGAAAAGAGCTAAGGGAAATTTCACATGTTTTTAATAGAATAGAAAAACCATAGAAAATAGGGCTGAAAAGCAGCTCAGGAGGTCATTGAGTCCATGTTTCTACTCAAGGTAGAACTCACTAAACCTAAACCCCATCCTGGGAGCTCCTTTTGTGACCTCACCTCACATCCTGGCAGTGGAGATCCCACAGCCTCTTTCTGCAAGGCTATTCCAGTTCTTGGTGATGGGAGCTGCAGGTGCAAAGTTTTCCTACTGCCCAGTCTGAATCCCTCCTGGGAATTTTTCAGCCAGTTTATCCCTCCCTCATCAGCACAGGAAACAATCCCAAGTCTTCCTTGGCCTCATTGTTCCATGTGTGAATGCCTCAGTCATCATTTATTCATAGGCAACATTTTCTAAACTTTTGATCCTTCTCACTGCTCTCTGATTTGCATTTTTAAAAAATCTTTATTGCAGCAGAAATAATTTGGATGGAGAACAATAAATAAACATTATCCTTGAATCCTGTAGGCATTACAGGATGTATGGAGTGGCTGCAGCTTGAGGAGCCTTTTGGTGAGGCTGTGCAAGGCCTCTCCTCTCCAGCACACGTGGGATAATCTGTGATCCTGGGGCTGGAACTCTCTGGGGGCTCTGCTGGCGTCACCGGTGGCGGAACGGGACCGGGGGCCCAGGAGTGAACTGGGGCGTGCAGTCACTCTGCAGCCATCTGGTGTTTTCTATGCAGCCTCCAAAGCCTTCAGACATTCATCTTACACATTTCTTTTCAAATCTGAATGTGGTTTCTTTTGGTTTGGTTTTGTTCTCCCAAATGGAAATGAAGTTGTAACCAGAAAAAAGATAGGAGTGGATTGAAGAACACACCTTGCCCAGGAGAATTGTGGTGGACATTTGGGTTTGGTTCTGCCATTTCCTCTCTGTCCTTTTGGTGAACTCTCCACCAGGCATTGCTGGGTGTGCTCCTTGCTCTTTCCATCATGGATCTCTTAGAAATTGCTCGTGGAATGTTGGGATTTTTGTGTCAAAAAGCAAATGGATGATTCTTTTAAATCTCTTCTGCATTTGCCAAGCTGAGAACCTCAGTACCTTCTGGTGAGTGGCTTATGCTTCACCTGGGTCTTTAGCAGATGAATTTCTTATAGAAGAACTATTAAAATTTGAATTTACTGGCCATTATGAAGAAAAAATCCTAAGTTATTACCTATTCCACTGTATGATGATGCAATATATCAAGTTGAGTCTAGCAGAACTCTTAAATAAATTCCACTATCCATTTTGAAAATTGTGTGTAGTTTTGCATTAAATTATATTAACTGCTGAGTGTTGCTGTGATATGTGTACTGTTCCTTTTAAAAGAGTAAAAATCAAATTATCAGGAATGGCAGGGAGTCATATTTAAAATTTGTGTGGCAATGGTAAAATGGACTTAGAAGCAAGGTAAAATAAGAACTTAAGAGTTGGCATATTGTGCATGAATAACTTGTAAATATTGTGCTAATTTTGTAAAGGGGAGAGCAATAATTGAATTTAAGGACATACTCTGAAGTTAATTCTGAATTTTGCCTGAGACTCAGCACTGTCTCTGTGCAGCCTGGAGTAATTTCTGCTGGAAGACTCATCCCAACCATGCAGTGCCATGGACTTACTCTAACAGCATTTTTCTCTCTCAAATTTATGTAAATCCAAGTGTCTCCCTGAGTACTCCCACTTACTGAGGGTTTCATCAGGAAACAACCTCGTATTAAATACATGGAGTGAGAAATCTGGGGGTTTACTTGCTTTTTATTTTTTTAATTGCTTGCTGCTTTAGATTCTTAAAAATATGATATTTCAACAGGCATTTTATTCCAACAGGGAGACTTTGAAGAAAATAGATATGGAATGATTATTGGAACAACCTGGAGTACAATCAGGGGTTTTATTCCTCTAATTTCCCCTATTTCCTGACCATTTCACATTTCTTGTCTTTTTCTTCATTTCATAACAATCCCTTTTGGAAGAAAGAGTTCTACATGGAAGGATGTGCAAGGAAAATGTTGGGAGATCTTCTCTGTTCTTTGTCATCCTTGGAACCAGAGGAGTTTGTTTGAATTCTGTGGGCAAGGGCTGGGATGTGGGAGGGTGAAAAGATCCCTGGAAAAGACAGAGAGGAGAAATGTCCAATTCCTGCTGCTCCTTTACCAAAGGTGGATTCAGGATGCAGAATTCTTTGCAGTCCTGACTAAATGTTATTCACTGTTTCTTGCTCTTATCTGTCTTCTGCACTATTTTCCATCAATATATTCCAGAGTGGCTGCAATGGAAGAGAAATCCATTTTAACTTGGAAGAAATTGTATCAGTGTGTCAATCTCCCTCATGAATGGGATGCCTGAGACATTCACATGATAAGAGAGAAGTCTTTAATTATTGCAGCAGCAAGTACTCAAATTCATCTCAATCATTCCATTAATTTTTCCCTTTCTTTCCTTTTCT
The DNA here is from genome assembly GCA_013399945.1 of Ploceus nigricollis. Classification (NCBI taxonomy): domain Eukaryota; kingdom Metazoa; phylum Chordata; class Aves; order Passeriformes; family Ploceidae; genus Ploceus; species Ploceus nigricollis. The sequence goes on along the minus strand of VXBC01000508.1, from coordinate 344,074 downwards.
TTCTTTCTCTCTTGGTCAGGTTTTGCAGATATCAGGCCCTGAGCAGTTACTCAGATGTGTCTTATTGTACTTTATTGTTCTTTTCCCTGCACATTTTTCATGTCCTCTGTTCTTTTCCCTGCTAATTTTTCTTGTTCCCTGCGTCAGAGAAGAGCTTTGATCACTGAGGTGTTAAAATCAGTAATATTCACTTTTGTTTTCAACTGACATCAAATTAAACTGAACATATGTACTAAAAGGGCCACAAATATTCCTTTTTCAGCCTAAATAAAACTTGCTATCAAAAATGGACATTTTCTTTCTGGCAAGATGGGATCTGGATTTAAGAATTGGCTATAAATGCTAATATTTCTTTCCAGCTTTTCCAGTTTCCTTGCTAGGTAGATTGGGGCAGTACATTTTGCAGGAGGAAGAATACTAAAGGAATATCCCTTTATTCCTTTAAGCCATTCCTGCAGGAGAGGGAGAGCACCAGACATTCAAAGTTCTCCATCAAACACAGAAACCTCTTTCCCTCATGCCCAGGAATATGATTGATCCCTGTGAAGATTAATAACATTTTCATAGTTCTTTTTAAAAAGACAAGATGTAATAATTATTTCTAATAAATAGTATATAATAAATAAAGGAATATTAAATAAATAAATATTCTATTGATAATAAATTCTTTATTTATTGATAAATAAATAATGTGGTCCCTTAAGGGCTACACGAGACCTTAAAAAACCCAGGTAATTTCCCCTTCAGTGCTGTCTAAATGAAGCTCACCTTTCCATAATGTGATGGTGACTCAGAGCTGAAGGCTCAGGAGGAGCTGTGCAATTGTTCTTGGCAAGTTCTCCTAAATATCAAGAATTAATATTCAGCTGGAAACAGGGAGCCTGGGAAGTTTCCCTAATTGGATTTCTCAGCCCTGCTGCCACAGGCTGTCCCTGTGGGTGACAGAGCTCGCTCTGCCTGGGCTCTGAGTGGCACAGTGAGGTCAATTCCACTCTTGTGGGCATCAGTTTTTATTTTCTTTGCTGGTTTCTTATGTCTCTATTTTGTTGTCGTGAGCATTTTCCTTTGCTGCCATCTCAGCCAGGGGAAAGTAAATCAGAGCTCAGGCTCCAGCCCTGCTGAGCTTTACTTGGGAATGAAGTGATTTTCTCCCTGTCTTTGGTACTACTAAAAATCTACAAATCAAATGCATGATTTCAGCAAATGATGATGATGAAACAACCAGCCCTGATTTAAAAAAACACATTAAATATTAGAAAACACCAAGTTTTGGTAAAAGTGAGCATTTTGCCATCGGTCCATTATTGTTTTTTAACACCTGTAAGTCAAGACATGCTGTGGAATCATGAGCTGAAACAGGACAGAAACAGATGAGAACTCACTGAAGAAAATACAAAAATATTTTATGAGGCAGTGGCAACTTTGTAAATACCTTGTCTTTCCCCAGCCCATTCTATCTGAGGATTAAAGCATAGTTTTTAGGTATTAATAAATTAAATTTCATGGTACTCTTCCAAAGTTTTAAGGCAGTGAAGCTCTCTGACTCCTAGATGGATGGGTGTGCAGGGATTAAATGATTTGCTGGCAGAGGTGTCATTTGTCAGCCCCAGACCTGGGAGCACTGCTCAGCCTCCTATCATGTTACATCTTCCAATTTACCACTGCTGGCTTATTAGACCTCAAATCCTGCTTTAACACTAACTTCTCCTGTGTTATCTCAGAGCTCAGCTGGTGCTCCTAATCTTTATTTTTTCCTTGCTCTATTATTTTCAGTCTAACCCATGGCAGTTGTGTCTCTGATGTTGCCTCCATGCCTCATTAAAAAGCTCACTCAGGTGGGTGCACCACCTGTGTTTGGATTTGAAAACCCTGTGCCCTTGAGGAATTTTGGTGCTGCCTGCCTGTGCTTCTGATAGATCCAATTCTGTGCTATTAGCAGTGTTTTACAGATAACCCCAGCAAAAAACATCCATTGCAATTTCCAGTGTGCATTTTGAATACTGATTTTTTTTTTTTTAACATTTGGTGTTTTGTTGATATTTAAAAATTCTTGCACTTTCATGGCTCTTCTCTAAATTCTTTCACAGCAATCTCTGTTCCAACTAAGAAAATCTACTTGTATTTGATCTTTCCTTGATTGCCTCCTCCTGGATTTGTTTTTTTGTGCTTATATAATTACTATTCTAATTTACTGCTGCCTTTAGTCCTCAACTGTGCCTTGCAGAGGCCCATTTGGTTCTTTATTGTTTTAATCATTGTTAGATGATTTTATCTACCAATATCATTACCAGTGTGTGTTTTGGGGACAGAATTGATTGAATTTATTTCCAAAACACTACTTGGCCTGGGGTTTTAGTGATTTCTGGGTTAGCTACATGGTTTTGTGTGACCTTTGATCTTCTGTCTGTTCTAGGACCCTTTCCCCTTTCTTTTCCCAAGGAATCTGTGGTGATTGCTCAAATTTAAACACATATATGTGTGTGTGTGTGTGTGTGTGTGTGTGTATATTTATATAAATGTATTTCAGCTGCAGATGTTGAGTATTTTCCTTCAAGGCAGTGTCTCAGTATGGTGCTAAAGAATGGTGAGAGAAGGATGATGGAGTTTGAGGATGGGATATCAAGGCAGACAGTTCTCATTTTTATTCCATCACAGGTGATATTCACATTATTCTGGTTACATTTTAGCCTCAATTTCTGTGTAGAGACCTGCTGTTCTTTCCAGCATGGTCCATTTCTTGCTGTTTGTTCAAAACAGTTGTGTAATGTTGCTATCCATGGTTAGCAATTTGCTGCTTTTTATCCAAGGTAGCTTGGATGTCAGTGCTGGTAGAAGTAATCATTTATTTTTAGATTTTAAATCCTTTGGGAATGCACAAAGCACTGTAGACATAGAAGATAATCATTTGTCTCCAAAGGTTCCTTATTTTTTATTAATGTTTTGATTTGGTATTCTCTCTGTCTGCTATCCCTGCCTCCCTGAATATGTATTACCAGGGTAATTGATAGTGTGGCTCCTGAGGAACTCTCTTAAGTGCTGATTAGAGCTGTGACACTGCTCCATTGGAAGCAGCTTTCAGCCTCCTCATCATGGGGTGAGTCAGTCCTCACCAGTGCATTATTTACAATCCAGGTTCAGGCAGCTTCAAACACGTCCTGCTCATGTTTGAGGAAGATTTCTTCTGATCTGAGTAAATTTCTGCCACATCCTGAATCAACTTCCAGATAATGTCACCTGTTTGCATTTGTTTATCTTCCATAGAGATAAACCCTGAAATTTTGCTCATTATTCCATGTTCTCTGTGGCTTGGCTCTGCACAGGACAGACCCAAGGCCTGGCACTGGGCAAAGTCACAGATTTTCCTCCCTTTTCCCCTCTGGATGGACTCAGGCTCATGTTGTCCACAGGCTGTTGTGTGCTGCCTCCTTGCTCAGGGTATTATGTAACAGATTCTTTCTTATATTTAGAGCTTGTGCCTCTTCTGAAGAGATCACAGGTTTGATAATAAGCTTAGGGAAAAGTTGACAATCTTCTTTGTGGAGGGAGAGAGGGAAAGCAGAGCTGTTGGGTAACATGAGCAGCATTGTCACCTCTGAAATGGGTGATGTGAACTCAGAAAATCAAATGGAACAAATAAGACTTAAATTATTATGCTGCATAAAAAAAAAGTCCCAGATTGTGGTGAATAGGCAGAGTTTGTGTGGGAGAATTTGTGAAGTATTGAGAAGTCCAGGGTAGAGAACCAATGTCCATAATCTGGTAAGATTTGTAATGTCACAGCTATGAAATGTCACAGCTCTTTTATTTTTTATTTTTCAGTTGACCTTTTAACAGTGATTGGAATATGTGCACAGATTTGTTTTTAAATGGGACTGGGAATAATTTAAAGACATCTCTCCCAAGTTTTAAATAATTCTTTGTACCTTCTAGGACAGGAGAGAGGCCACAGCACTGCAGAGCTGTTTGAAACATCCCCAGCTTGTTGGGAATCAATTCCTAGAGCCTTTGTGAGCAAGAAGAGCTAAATTTAGCTGTGTACTGCAGGCAGGCTCTGTTCCATGGGCTCAGGACCTGCCTGGCCCTGTGGAAATCCACATTGCTCAGCTTTGGACCTCACAGAATCTTCCCCACCTTGGTAAGCTCAGAGTGCAGACCCTCAATAAACCTGGGAACAGGGAGAGGAGGGAGCCGAGACAAGGGAGGGGTGCAGGGGAGCACAGGGATCCTGTCACTTGAGCCTGTCCCTCCCTGGGATGCTGTGGCTCATTACCACAGGTTGAAATGTCATGGAGCCACTTCCAGAGCCCTTAACAACCTGGCATGGCCTCCAAGTGTTATTCCTCCTCTGTTTCTGTGTTATTCCTCCTCTATTTCATTAGTATTTGATAGAAGGAACTTTGGTTGGGTTTTTACCTCTCCAGATTTTCTCCTTTTTTTGTTCTTTTAAAATTTTTTTTACTCCTTAGAGATGCTACAATTTGCAGCATTTCCTGCTGTAAATAGATCCATATAGGAAGTGGAAGGTGAGTTATAAAAGGAAAACTGTTTGGTTGAAGCTTATGTTGCTACAACTACTCCCCCAGTTCTTCTCCCTGCAGCATCTGAGTGTAAATCTCTCCTTGGCATTTGTGGGCACAATTCTCCTTGTGAATCCATTGTACTGTGAATTTCCCACTGGTGCAGTCCCCTGTGATGGCAGCACAAGGTGGCAAAGCCAGATATTCCCACAGATTTCCACCCAGGCACATTATCCCATCAGGACAGATATTGGAATGCATCTTTTAAGCTACAAAGAACATTAAATTCAACATCTCTGTGTAACATAATTTGTCAAGATAATTTCTGTCCCTGCTGTTTTCTGTGTGTTCAATGTTTCATGATGTGGCCTCTTAAAAAGGAGTGACAGGGGCTGGGATTTCCATGCTCCAGCCTGGAATGTGAAGTTGGATTTGCCATTGTAAAATGTAGGTGATATCTTTGCATTTTTCCAGCTGAAGAGAGGGTGGATTATAGGCAAAGGGAGAAGAGAAACATCTGAGTTCAACACTGTGAGGTGCCTTTACTGGAAGGTTTAGAGCCATGCTATACAATATGTAAACACCTAAGCTCTGCTTATCTATAATAATTTAGGACTAATCCTAAGTAGCCATTTAACCTGTCCAATGAAATCAAACTTTGTGCCAGTGATGTATTTGGGAGAGTCTCTCACCTGCTGTTCATGACTGTGATTATTGAAGATGGATGGCTGGAGGTTTGGCTGCTGCCTCTTTAGGAAATCTTTTAAACCAGGATTGGAAACAGAATATTTTACAGCCTGGTGAAAAACATCTAAAGGCTGCCATTGTGTCGTTCAGGCCAGAACAACCCAAAGCCCTAATGTATTTTATCTGCTGTTCTGTTCCTCAACACTATAAATAATTCAGATCTGTTGGCTTAACTACTACTGGCAACTGTTATTTATTAAGAATGACTGAAATAACTATGTGGCTCAGTAGAACAGAATGCATTAGGGACTTTAATGTGAAACAGAATAGCTAAAACATTTTGATTATCCTTTAAAGAAAAAGCCTAAACCCCTAAACCTGCCATTATCCTTTGCAATTCTGCAAAGGACAAGTGACAGTGGGAATTAGGATGGGATCTTTCTGAGTAACTAAAGGGGTTTTCTTTTAAAAGAGCACTCACCCCAATCACAGAGCCCCTTTTATCCTTCCAGCATCTTGTTCCGTGGGCATCAGTGTCTGTAATTGTCAACTTGAGGTTCCAATCAAATCTTTAATGTGCCCCACTGGGGAATCTTTGAATCTGCCTCACATCTGCCTGTAAAATTACTTTTAAAGGTAATGCATTGTTTTTTCATGTTTGCTTTCATTTGTTTCTCTTGCATGTCATGCACAAGAGCAGCAGGATTTTCTGGGAATCAGTGCAAGGGAATGGCTGTTTTCTTGTTCCATTCCCACTTTAGGCTTAATTAATAATATCTGGCACTTCATCATTGGCTTTGAAATTGCTTTCCAGAGGTCAATAGCATTGTCCCTGTTTTGCAGGCACAGAAATCCTGACATCAGGCACAAACACAGCGTGTTCCTGCACAGAATTACAGCCTGAGATGTAGCACTGCACAACACCAGAACGCTTCTGCAAGTCAACTGATTATAAATGGGGCATTTGGAATAAATTTTTTATCACCAAAAGAGTTGACATGCAGGACTTGGATGAGTAATTATCTAATCTTACATCTGGCATAAACACCCAAGCCATTTGTGTGATGAAGTGCAAGGCACAGGAGTGAGAAGGCAGTGAGGGAACATTGGCTGCTGACTCAGTGGCCATAAATCTTCCAGGGTGTGTTTTGCCTTATATTTGATATTTGTTCAATGGGTTGAAAGAAGTTAAGTGATCAAATGTCATTTGGAAATCCTGGTCTGCAACTCTGATTTTTTCTCAGTTACATGAAGATAAATGCTCCAACAGGAGCATGGTTTGGGGTTTAGCTCGGCTCTGTGGGGTGTTACTGAAGCTGAGCATTTGAACAGGCACCATCTTCAGCCCTCTTTAAAGTCATTTAACCTTTGTTTGCCTTAATGATGATCTGCAGGAGAGAGCAGGGTATGTGTTGCTGTGGAGCATTTTATTTCATTTATTTGAAATTAAGTCATAGCTATAACATCAAAATGCATTTTTCTTTTTCTGACAGAGGACCTGGGTGTGTTAATCTGATCTCTGATAAAACAGAGGCTCTGCACTGGGGGATTCTTATTTAACTTGTGTTTCTGAACACATCAGACCTGTGTGGAATATCCTTTCCACTTAAGGGAAGCATCAGTGGAAGTTTATTTATAACAGAGATAAAAAATTGGGCATGAATCAGTGGTAAGTAAATGATGTGTCTGAACTCTTCTGCAAGTTTCCTGCAACATGAACTTTTCTAGAGACTGTATCATTAACATTTTATAGCAAGGAGAGAAATCATCAAAAACTCCAGCTAGGACATAAAATATCTGAAATAATAAGAATATATATAAGTACCTTCAGAGTGAGCTTGGACACTCTCATTGATTTTAGACAGCATCTCATCCTGGCTTGACAAAATGCAGAATTCATAAATTAAATCTGATGTATACAGTGTAGGCTTTTATGCTGATGTTGGCACACTTTCAGATGTAAAATTAAATTACTTTTTCCAATAAGGCAGCATAGATTGAAGCATGGATTCCTTTCTTTGCTAATGGAACCAGGAGAAAGATATTGAATTATGCTGACTTTCGAACTGACTGAGTGCCAAAGAGAGAAAAATCAATGGCATTTTTAATGTCCTGTGGAGCTTTTAAACAGGCCTTGCTCTGCCAGGGAAACTCAGTGTGAGGTAACTGCTGTTGACATTGGGTTTCCAGTGAAGAAATTTCCTTCTCCAGGGAAGCAGCACTGGCACTGCTGTGGCTTTGTCCCCATTCCATTCCCAGCAGTGCCAGGTGGGCACGGAGTGGATTTTGGAGGACTCTGGACACCCTCACAGCCTGAGCAGGGAATGTGCTGTGTGAACATGCAGGATAATCCTTGGAAAACAGCAACAAAATCCAGAAGGATCTTTCCTCTCAGTATAAGCCCCTGAAAGTCACATGAGTGGGTAATACCAATAAATTACCTTTCTTTTGATGAATTAATGATAGGGTAAACATAGATTTATTTTCACTGTGTGTTTGCATTTGCAAAGCTGAATACCAAAGATCTAAGCTGCACAATCAATGCCCATCAAATAATTGGCTTGTTGGGGTTTTAAAATTTTATAATAATATTTCTACAATTTTCTAAAGTGCATTTCATAGCAGCAATTAAGATTTTATTCTAAAACTATCCAGTCCCTCAGAATCTTACTCCTCAGGTAGAAAATATTCTGATTTAGATGAGGGACAGTCTATATAGATACATCCTCAACACCTTGGTGTTTGTTATACCACAGGTTCATGCACTGTGGTCCATTTTTCTCTGCATTCCTTCAAAGCCCAGGTTCCCCTTTCTTTTAATAACAGATGGATATAATCTGGCTGTGAAGTGCTGGGATATGATTTCCAACAGCAAACTTTGTATCTTCAGCTCGTGGCTGTAATGAAGAAAACCATCCCACAGTCACTTCTGGGAATTCAATTTCTTGCAGTTATTTGGCTTCCAGCTCCTGGCAGATCCATGCTGGGTTTTAGGGGCTGTTCATGTTACAGGAGGTGATTTCTGTCACTTTAAATGCAGCCACAGCATCAGCCCCAGAGATTGGAATATGAGTAACCTCAGAACTGCCATGCTGTGAGGATTAGTGAGAGAAATAATAGAATTTGGTTTCAAAGATAATAACCAGGCAATTTGTCCAGCCAGGAGCTCAGGAGAAGCTGCTCTGTGTGGTTTGGATTCTTCACAGTTCACCCCTGTGGTGTCAGTGCTATTTTATTGACAGTCATTAAATCACAAATGCTTATGAGTGGTTTGTGGGCAGCAAGCATTTATATTTCAGATACACACTGCCCTTCATGACATTGTACCTCATCAAAGAGACAAAGATGACCTTTTTCTTTTGTCTTGCTCACATTTTGGTGGCTTTATGTACTGTCATGTGCACTTCACCCTCTGGAGAAGGGAATACTGACTTGCTATGCAGCAGAAATTGCATCAGAGGTCTGAGCCTAATTCATGTGTTGAGAACAGTTTGTGAAAAGCCAAGGGTTTCCTCTGGTGAAGCGCCTTCATCCAGCTGTGCAGAGGTTTTCTGATGAGCAGTGCACCTCTGGTTTGGTTATTTTTTCACATCCAGTTTAGACAGACTTAACTACAGAAACATATCTATACAAAACTGGTGTAGAAAACATCAGTGAGCAGAAAGCAGCAGGTTAAATATTTGGTAAATGCAGTGTCTGCACAGACAGGGGCATGAGAAATGTATCTGAAGCAGTGTCTTTTTGCAATGCTTGTGTATTATATTTCTGTTGCTTACAACTGTCAGCACAAGGACAGCATGGCTGGGGATGTGAGCAGGCAGCTGTCTCTGGGAGCCTATAGATAGCAGCTTCCTTGGGTAGCACGTTTGCAGCTCCTTCAAACAGATTTATCAAGCATCTTTCCTGTCTCACCACTGCCAGCTCAAATGACTTCTCAAGGAGCTTTGGTTATGCAAGCTTTTAAAAGGTGCATTGTTTTTTTTTCTGTTTGTTTCTCTTTTTTTGTATGTGTGTGTGTGTGTGTGTGCCAGGTTTTTTTTAGTAACTCACTGCAGCAGATAAATCTAGTGCAGGGTTTCACCATGTGTTAAGGGGGAAAAAAATAATACTCCATTTGTCCACCGTGACCAGGCTTTAAATAAGCATCACAACTTGCACCAGCTGTGCAGAGCAGTGGAACAGCACAGGTCAGAGAGATGCTCTGGGAGTGAGGAGAGGAGAACCTGCAGAGATGGGAGCTGGAAATAGCATCTGCTATTTCCTCACACCCAGAGGATACATCCATCAGCATTTTAGGGTCTTGGAATGCTTCACAGAATATTCCCCTCTGACTGCTGGGTGACCTGGAGGAGTTTGGAGACAAACAGGAGTCCCTCTGCATGGCCACGGAAACAGGAGGTGGAGGAAGGGAGGGCTGGGGAAACAGCCAAAGGAGCTTCCCAAAGAATTTCTCTGCTCATTACTGCTGCACTTCACAGCATGGGAACTCGCAATAATAAAGACTTTAAAGGCTTCTTCAAAGAGCTTCCAGGCTGTATCCAAAGCTCCATCTGGAAGAAGTCTCATGAGACTTTGGAATGTTTTGTAAATACAGGCAGGGGACAAATGAGGTTTTTCTTAAACTGAATCTGGCAAAAGTTGCTTTCTAACAAGAGCTTGCAACAGGCCATATGAACAGGAGTGTTTCCCAAAGTGAATCCATGGGGGAATGTCTTTTGGAGAGGGTGCAGTTAATTTGTCATCCCTACAAAGTCTTTTACTACCACAGTAAATTACAGGCCTTTTGGGAATGTGCTGTACTTGGTTCTTTTCAGGTCATGTTCTTGGTCTTGGATTGCTGGGTGAAACCAAATATGCTGCTTTATCCTGTTTGCCTGTGGATTTGTTTGGTGTTTCAGCAGATTGAATAGCATTTCTATTTAAATCATTCCTCATTCTAACTAAAACAATTGCTGTTCTGTGGTGTCAGGGGATTCCTGAGGTAACAGGAACACTGTACATTTTGTGATTTACTGCCCGGTTTGCCTCTTGAAAGCCCCAGTTTGTTTTGGTCCATTTTCCCTGCTTTGTTTGGGTTAGTGATGCCTCATCAGCTCCCCCAGACCATGACAGGGGTGGGGATTTTCAGCACTGCTGGCCCTCCCTCGTTGTGGATTTTAGGCAGGGGCTGCAGCATCATTTTCCCATCAGCAGTGCTAATGCTCAGAGCTGTGAGTTTTAAGAACTTGAGGTCTCTCTTTGCTGGTTTTCCCCTTTCCTGCAGCTGTTGATGACACTGAGTTATCCAGAGCTGTTGTTTGCCTGTGAGTTCCACTTAGCACTTCTGGCAGTGTATGAGAAAAGAGTGAGAAAAACCTAAGGAAAGCTATCAAAAGTATAAAAGTATAAATCTTCTATAGATTGAAAATATCTCCCACTCTCATCTTGGTGTTTTTCCCTTCAGTTGGGCTCTTAGCAAGAAATTCCAGAATACTTCACAAACACAGATTTAGGCCTTCTACAGCCTTTTTCCTCCTCCTCCTCCTCCTCTCCCCGAGGAAATGACATTCTCATTCCTTGTTTGCAGATGAGGAATGAAGGTCTGAGTGGTGAAGTGACTCGTCCAAGGTCAGCTGCTGAGTTAGTGGCACAGCTATGAATAGACAAAGGCATTTTAGCTCTCAGCTCTCTGCTAAACAAGACCGTGCCCTCCCAGTTTCAATTTGTCAGACTTCATGACTAAAAACATTTGAGCATCTAGAACGTGGCAGAAGAATTTCTTTTCAGAGCCAGCAGGTAATCCCTGGTTACACCAGCAGCAGGGAGGGAGCTCCTCCCTGTCCCCAGGGATCCTGGGGATACTTTTTGGGTTTTGTGAAGAGAGGGCAGAACTGCCCCTCTCCCCTGGGCTGCTGTTTGTGGCACGCTGTATCTGCTCACCTGAGTGCTCACTTTGGTGCTGAAACAGAGATCCCAGAGCTGACTCTTCATTTGTCTTGGTGTAGCAGTAATGAAGTGTCCTCAGAGCAGTTTGCCTTCAACAGCTATTTTAAACCTCCAGTGCAATCTGCTGTTCCTTGAAGGGAAAAAGTAATTCAACTAGAAGTGCTCTGAGGAGCCAAGTGAGAGAAGCAAATGTTGAGTGGTGCTAATCAGGAAGAGGAAGTCATCTGTCTGTGTGTGGGCACTTCCCTGCTCACATGGCACAGCCCTGCCACAGCCACATAAGAAGCTTTGTGATCAACAAATGTCAAGGGCAATTAATTCTTCGGCCAGCAGCTGTTATTATTAGGACAAAGAATGGCCAGACATAGAAGGAAAGCCTTCAGCTGATTTATTTTCTCTACCTTTCCCCTCGAAATTGATCAGTTGCTCAAACCCCAGTGGTGAACTCCCTTGCAATAAGAATTTCAAATTTGCCATCTCTTTTTTTTTTTTTTATTCAGTAGGAGAGTTTGTATTTGATTTAGAGCACAGAGGAACAGCTCAGGGAAGGTGTTTAGAAAGTCCTCCCCACTTTAATGCTATCAGGATGGAGAGGAGTTGTGTGTTAAGCTGCTAACATAATAATATGTGGGCTGAATTAAACCCACCTCAGACTGGTTCCCTCAAACTTAATTCATGGAAGCAGAGCACTTTTAGGCTGGACTTAATACCTTCCCAGAGTTATTCCAGGATTGCTGCAATGCAACTGTGGGTGTTCTAAACACAGCTAGCTGCCAGAGAATCAGGAAGGATGTACTTAAAATCCTTTAATTTATCTAATAACATCTTTAGCAGCTTTTTGTGTAGGTTTAGCATTGTAATGGAAATGCACTCTTTGGCTGGATATAGAACTGCTGTGTGGAAATGGAACATGTGAACAGCACTTGGAGCTGGGGGGAAAATACTCTGACCTGCTACACCCCCTGTAAATGCACCTTTCACTTGTGTCATTGCTCACTGCAGTTAAAATAATATCTAGAATTTCACATACAAGTGTTCATGGCTCTGGTATCCACAGACATTGCTGTCTCCCCTCCCAGGGCCAGGCAGAGCAGGAATTCCTCCTCTCTGGGATATTTTTCTTTGTTGTTTAGGTCCTGAGTCTATTTTAGCCACTGCTGTTGCCCCAGTTGTTAACCAAGTTCCCTCTTTGCCCATCAGTGGGTGTTCCTGAGGGGTTCTTTATAAGTGACACAAAACAAGCTTGGTTTTTCAGCACTGAGCTGGTCAGGGGAAGCCTTGGACTGGAAACAAGCTCAGATTGCTGCGGGTGCCCTGCTGGTAACTGCAGGAATAATTCTGCTAAGGCAGCTGATTTCCCCCAGCAGTGCAGAATGGGAATTCAGGGAATGGGGCCCTATCGAGGTGCAAGTGGCTCCCTGTGTGACTCCCCGAGCTTGTAATAGTGTTAGACAAAGTTATTTCTTGTTAATCTTATCCTTTAATCATTTATAGCTATGTTGAACAGAAGAAATAGGTTAAGGAAGTGTTGGTGTTTGTTCATTGCCTGTTCCCTGGATTTCTGACTTGGGATTCTGTGGTTGATGGATGGTTTCTGGGCTGAAATTGGCTCTGTGTCTCTCTGTGGCCCTGTGACAGTGGAATGTCTTGGGAAAGACACCATTACCCCCATAAAATTTGTGGAAATTGGAAGTTTCAGGCTGTGTCAGCAGGAGACACCTGGAGAAGTTGAGGCTGACCAATGGGAAATGCAAAGTCATACATAAATTAAGAGCTATTAAATTCCTCTTGAATGAGAGAATGTACATTAAAGTGGCCTTGGCTTGCTATAGATTAATTAACCTTGGGGGATACCAGGTTTAATTAAACTACAGTGAGTTAAAGCCACTTCACTCTTGCTAGAAATCATTCTTGAGGGAGCTTTTTTACCTTATGCACATCAGCTCCCTGTGGGTTAACCTTAACTTCCAGTCCCCCTCAGAGAGCCTTTGGACACTTTGAAATTGAGGAATTCTGGAACCCTGACTCCAAATCTTAGGAGAAACTGGACTTAACTTGAGTTAAAATTGTACCATACATATGTAAAAAATGTACAGTTGTGTGACAGACTCAGGAGGGTTCAAGTCCAGATTTGAAAAGAATTTAAATAGAGGTTATGAACTGAAAAATTAAAACTTGAGAAACAGGGAGCAGAGGAGTGAAAGAGGGCAACCAAAACCCATCAGTGAGTCTGAGGTCTTGCTGCAGGGTTCAGACAAAGAACCTTGGTGAAAAATACACTCATGTTACCTTGCTGAATCCCACTAAAACATCTTTTTGTGGTTTCTCTTTTTCCCTTCCAGTAATTGCCCTTCATTCCTGGCCTCTGCTTTAGCCAGAGCAACTTCAGATGAAGTCCTGCAGAGCGACCTCTCGGCGCATTTCCTGCCCAAGCACGTGGACAACGCCGACGGCATCATCCGTAAGTGCCACCTAAATTCCACCCCACCTGGGACAGGACCATCCCATCTGGATGGGAAAAGGTTCATGGGGAGCTCACCACCACTCCTGATAGAGCTGCATGTCTAATGTCTCAGTCAAAGCTTTCCCACCTCTGGAATCACTCTTTTAAGTGCATTTTCATGGCTGTGTCTGATGGCCCTGAATCTCTCTCTCAGCACTTTATACAATGTGGCTCTGCTGGCATGTGCCAGTTGTCCTCCCTCATCCTTGGAGCAAAGTCAAATATATGTGGGAAGAGATAATTTAATTCTGAATTATTTCAGTCAGTGTGGTTTTTACTATGGCTTGTAAGGTTTTTTTATGGTTTTAGCAAAAGGTAGTATAAAGAGATTTTGTGATTAAAAGGAAGAAAATTCCTTTTCCTCATTTATCTGTGTTGGCTGACAAGATTTTTGCAGCCTCCAGCTCAAGGTCATGCACCCTAACTCATCTCAGGAGTGTGCTGGCCTAAATAACCTTGAAAATTGGCTGGGTTGTTCATTACAACAAAGACCAATGTTTCTCACATGTATTAACAGAGATTCTGTCATTTGATCTTGAAAATACAGTCCCCAAACCACTTCATCCATTCCCTCCTATTTTGATTTTTAAAAAATCCTGTAAATTATTCTGGGGCTAAGGAGGATCTATAAATCTGACTCTTCAAAAAGGAAGATTTTGCTGTATTCCCCAGAGGCCCTTGGAAACCTGAGGAACAGAAAAACATGCTCTGGGTTCCCTTTCTGTAGGTATTGCTGCCTCCTCCTGCTGAGCAGGTAAATGGAATAGATTTGTCATTGTTCTGGCTGAGCAGCCTTCATTAATTTCAAATTGAGATCTCTGAAACTTGCATAAATATTTGACAGTCTCCAAGGAAATGTTGACTAAGCCTCCACACAGAATATCTACAGAATTCAACAAAAAAGGAAAAAAGAAAGGAAAAAAGCCACCACAAAACCCTCACACCTACAGAAATTGACATTTAAATATATCTAAGGCTGTAAGACACAGATGCAAACATAGATTGAGATGGGAACAGACTGGAGCAGGCACTAAGAATAGGGCTCCAGATGCAGTTTGTTGAGGTGAATTGTCATAATGAGGGCACTTGGAAATAAAATATCCCTTTGCTGATGCAGTGTGAGTGTTAAATTGTGAGGGTTTAGGGGGAGAGGAAGAGAGGAAACATCCTCTGGCCTGTAGTAAAGCAACAGCTTCATACAAACCCTGCAATTTCAAACAATCTAAGTGATAGTTTTCCAAAACAGGACATCAGCTCAAGTGCCATAGAATGACAGAATCACAGAATGGTTTGGGACATTAAAGATCAAGTCCCACCCTCTGCCATGGGCAGGGACACCTTCCACCATCCCAGGTTGCTCCAAGGTCCACCCAGCCTGGCCTTGGGCACTTCCAGGGATCCAGGGACAGCCACAGATGCTCTGGGCAGCCATCAGTGCTTCATCAGCCACAAGTGCAAGGTTTGGTCTTGCAAACCCAGACAAAACTGGTGGCAGCAGCAGCTCCATCCTGGAGACCCTTCCAGGGGAGTCCCTTGAGAAGCCTGGGCTGGGTGCTGAGAGGAGATCTGCCCTCAGTGGTGCCACACAGGGAGACTTCAATGCTTTGGAAGGAAGCAAAGGAAAGTGTGGCAGGTGGTGGAAATGGGATTTCTACATCTTGAAGTTTGATGCTCAGAGTTCACTGTGCCCTGATGCTGTTTGAGCTTCTGCAGCATGTGAAACCAAGCTGAATTTCACTGCCTGGCCTTAATATCCAGTTCTATGTCAGGTTTTTTTATGAACCCAGAAAGATTTTTACTCTGTGTAATACAAGGAGACATTTACCTGATTTGCCTCAAGTTTGAATTTGCTGCAAGATAAAAAAAAGCTATTTCAAATTTCCTTAGTGGCACATTTCACTCTGAGAATTGCAACGTGACAAATCACGTCCTGTACTTAGGAGTGGTGAAAGCAGTTCTTGGTGTGGAAAGAAATGAGAAACTCCATGACAGAAGAATGCAGATCTTAAAAGAAGAAAAACTGGTTGGAGTCCACAAATGTAGGATTGCAAGATTAGGAGTCTATTGTGTTTGGGGTGACCATGTGTTTTTGGATATCTGAGTCACAGGCCATGACTCTTCTCTTCCAGCTGCACTGGGGAGGAGCAAGAGATTTTCCATGAGACCTGAATGATGTTGGATTTCTTTTTTGAAAGGTCAGGTTAAGGACATTTAGGTTTGGGGTTTGTTTGTGGAGGAAGAGAATCACGAGGAAGTTTGGCATTGTTAAGGAGCCACCTAAGGAGTCTGGATAGCAGGACCATGTGACCTGGTGGTGGTATTACATTTCCAGGAGATGTCACAAAGCAAATCATAATGTCCCATTACCCAGTTGTTCCAGGTTCTAGGAGATGGATCCTAGAGATCTCCAAAGAGATGTAGAGCTCCTAGGTTAAGGAAAACCTTGGTCTTGGTTCTGCCCCCTGTTGTCACACTGTCCATGTTTTCAATACAGCTCATAAAACATGGCACTAAAAAGCAGGATCTGATTCCTGGTATTCTTTCTACCCTTGTTCTGCCCTGTCATCTTTGGGAACAGCAATGCCTGAGCTGGATTTCCCACTCACTGTGGTGCAGCTCAGCATTACCTCCAGCCTTGGGGATTTGGGAGCAGCAGGAGGGAAATGAAATTCTCCGTGACACAACCGCAGTGACAGCTGAGTCAGCTCTGGCTCAGTGTGGCAACATTAACAATTGATGAGTAATTTCCAGCTGTGAGGGGGTGGTTTTTATTGTGGCATTTTATTATTCTCCTGTTTTAACCTCACGAGCAGTTACTGCTGATGCTGACAGCACGCACGGTCCCCTGGGAAGGGTGCTGAGGATCTCAGCAGGGCCACTGGGTTCACTGCCATCCTCCTGCAGAGGTGCCACAGGTGACTCTGCCATGTGCCCACTTCCCTTCACCCCTGCCCAGTGGGGAGGAATGGGAGAGCAAAATCTGTGGGCTTTCCTCTGGAAAATACAACTTGGACATCTCAGGCTGGATGTGTTCCCTCTTTAAATACATTACCCAAAGAGATTTCTGGTGGCCCCAAGGAGAGCAGTACAGGTGGGGTGAGGAACCCCCACACTGTGGCAATGGTGGGATGACCCAGCTCTTTGATTTCCACTCCTTGGTTTTAAAGCTGTGTGATCAAGGAGCCAAGGTTCCTTTTGGTTATTTATCCCAGTATATTTTCAGCTTAATGCCTCTTGATTGAACCAACTCATAATCAACAGAGCAGGGACAATATCTTGTTCCTAAGGGTCTTGGCCCCCTGGTCACTGTAGACCTAGGGCAGGAATTTGTAAATGCTGTTTTTAGGCTCTTCACAGAATTCCTGTGAACCAAGAGATGCTGCAGCTCTCTCCTCTCCTCTCTGCATGTGAGCCCCTCCTCCTCCAGGAGTGATTGGCACTCCTGGATTGCTGCTGTTTAGCTTTGAAGATCCCTGGCTTTGGTGAGCCATCATGAACAAAGAGATGTGGATGTGTTCAGCTCTGATGCTGACTTCCTGTTTTCCTCTCCTGAATTTCAGAACAAATGTCAAGTGCCTGAGTTTTCACGTTTTAAAATGACAATTTCTCAGGACTGCCAGTTCAGCATTTTCTTAAATTTGAGGCCTTTATGATTTTCTCATTTGCTCCTGCAGATTTCTCTGACACACCATTGTCAGGAATATGGAAATAACAGGAAATCAGGAAATAGCTAAGAAGGTACCTGTGCACTGCTGAAAGTGCACAAAACATCTTAAAATTACTCTACTAATTTCTGCAGATTGTTTCCACTGTCTTGACTCAGCTCTGCAATGAAATGGTGTTTAGAATAGAGAATTTGGTCCAAACCCAGTGTGTCATTGTCATGGAGGGTGGGATTTGTAGGTGGCACCCTGTGCCACGACAAAGTCCTTGTCAGAGCTGCACCACCCTGGGCAGGGCCATGCCAGGGATCCAACACTTTTAATGCCTTTCATTTTCTCTGCTGCTGCAAATGAGTTCCCCAAAGGCACAGGGAAATGTTTAAGTTAAAAAGACAAACAAACAGTGAGCTGCTTACTGATGAATGCTGATTATGGTGAGTTTGGCTTCTTCTTTTCATGCATCAGAGCCCAGAATTTCCCTGCTGACATCAACTGCTTGGCTAAAATGGTTTTGTTTCATCTTTATAATGTATGCAAGGGAGAAAACTCTGACTTAATAACACTCTCAAGGCTTTCATTTGTGGTTTGTGTCCTCCTCAGAGATCGAGACAGTGAAGTTGGCCCGTTTAGTTTACAGCAAACTGCACGAGATCTGCAGCAACTGGGTGAAAGATTTCCCCCTGCAGCCCAAGCCCCACCGCTACTACGAGACCTCCATCCACGCCATCAAGAACATGCGCAGGAAGATGGAGGACAAGCACGTCTGCATCCCTGACTTCAACATGCTCTTCAACCTCGAGGTGAGCACACAGCATGGAGTCTGATCTGTGCTTTCCATCCTGGGAAAGCAGGTTTTCCACTGAGGGAGTGAAAGGTGATGGACCTGGGGAGGGTTGGCAGTTGGTCGCCTCACAGTTCATCTCTGAAGCCACTTGGCAGCTGGGGGTGGGTCTGCTCTGCTTTTCAACCCTTCCTCTTGGGAGGTAGAAACCAAAAGCAAAAATAAGGAAATTGAGTTAAAAAACCCAAAACAAACCCAAAACTTACAGGACTATGGGGTGCAGCTCACACACAATTCTAGAAATGTGAGTAGTTTGGTGGAACTGGGGCCTGTCTTCCCTTCCATTAATTTCTTGATGTGGCCATTGGTCAGACACTCATTCTTGCTCTCCCTTGAGATATAAAACTGGACACTCATTCTTGCTCTCCCTTGAGATATAAAACTGGACACTGAGGAATGGAAAATAAAAGAAAATGGCAAGAATTTTACCTTAAGGATCAAATTGCTGCATAATTGCTTCTTTATTACACCCTGTCACTTTAATAACCATCTTCTGCCCCATCCACATTCTTACCTTTAAAAGATATTAATGCAAACAGAGGCAGATGTTTCCTTTGCCTGTCAATTGTCAGCTTTCTTATTCCAATTTGTGTTGGAGCCCATTACCTAAAAATTACAATGTGCAAATATTCCAGTCACTGAGCTGGCTGTCAAGGTTGAATTGGCTCTGTCAGTGGGCTGGTGTTGTGTGTGTGAACAGGCACTGGAGTTGCTGTCTCCTGGTACCACGTTGTTTCTCTGAACACAGGAGGGGAAGCTGAGAAAACTGCCTTGAAGATGAGTGATTTTGCTGTAATTGATTTGTGAATGTAATCACAATTTTCTGATGAGAGAGCACATGCAGTCTTTTTAAAACACAGGCATCTAAGATGATATGTTTTAGACTTAAGGAAAAAAGAAGAGTGAAAGCAGAGGCTGGCTGACTTCACATTTTAACTGTACTGGCATTTTATCCCTGGTGGATTCCAATCATGATGTAGACTTCATGCAAACTGTATTGGATGTTCTTCTCTCTCTGTGGTTTTTGCAGTCACAAAATCTCCTGCACAATTTGATGAGAATGGCACTTCCTATTTGAGTTGTGTGACTGAGCTGTAACAAATGGGGCCTAAGGAGCACTGAGAGCACTACACAGGGGGTTCTGGCAGGGCATCTCTTGCACTTTGCAGGTAGAATTCAACAGCAAGGTGGAAATTTCCCATTGATGCAACCGCAGGTGGTCAGGGTAGTTTGCTTTTCCAGTGGAGACTCTGTCTCTAATTGCAGTTTAATGAGGACAGTACAAATCCCAAGTTCACAGCCTGAAGACAATCCAGTGAGCTGTTTGTGTTGCTTTCATCTGAGTTTTTTCCTCCCTGTGTTTCCGCTGGCAGGACCAAGAAGAACAAGCTTATTTTGCAGTGTTTGATGGTCATGGAGGAGTGGATGCTGCCATCTATGCCTCCATCCACCTGCACGTGAACATGGTCCACCAGGAGATGTTCCAGCACGACCCAGCCGAGGCTCTGTGCCGAGCCTTCCGCGTCACCGACGAGCGCTTCGTGCAGAAGGCAGCCAGGGAGGTGAGGGACTGAAAGCATTAACCTGGAAATCCTGCCTTTTCCCAAAGGGGCTCCAGGCACAGTAGAATCAGCACAGAGATCTCCATACCTCACTGGTGGCTTTCTGCCCATAGCTTCACATCCCATAAAAATGTCAGCTCCTGCTTCTCACAGCTTTCAGCTCCTCTGAAGGATGCTGCTGCCGTTCCCACACTCACCTGCCTACCAGGCTGAGCCCTCAGGGTCACCAACACACAGGGGTGCCTGTCAGTAGCAGGAGCAGCCCCAGCAGTGCCCAGCTCCTGGCATGCCAGGATTGTCATGGGGCACATTCGTGTTCAGCCAGGTTGGCTCCAAGGGGCTGTTAGTGAGCAGTTGTAGCTGTAGGGAAAGCACTGCCTGTTCCTCCCTGGGAACAGGCTCTGTGCTGCAGTTTCAATGTGTTCTGTCCCTGAGTTAAGTGAGAAAATGCTTTGAAATGGAAATGGATTTTTTTCCAGAGTCTGCGCTGTGGAACCACCGGGGTGGTGACTTTCATCCGAGGGAATATGCTGCATGTGGCTTGGCTGGGGGACTCCCAGGTCATGCTTGTGAGGAGAGGCCAAGCTGTGGAACTGATGAAACCCCACAAACCAGATCGAGAGGTGAGAAGGGCCTGTCTAAACACCCCTGGGCAGTGACCAGCACAGGTACCAGCTTTGGGGGAGCACTGCCATGCCAGGATCTCTTTGAGCAGCAGGGCACGTTCCACTTATCCTGGTTTGTTTGGATCTGTGTGCAAATCCTTTGTCTCACGGGGCCTGCCGTGTTTGTGAAAACCCAGCTATTGATGGGAGTGCTGAGTGTGTGATGCAGCTCTGACTGCTCTGCCTTGTGTTGCTCTCTCTTGTGTTGCTGTTCAGGACGAGAAGAAGCGAATCGAGGCCCTGGGCGGCTGCGTGGTCTGGTTTGGAGCCTGGAGGGTGAACGGGAGCCTCTCTGTCTCCAGAGCTATTGGTAAGAGAGAGCCTTCATTCCTTTTTGAGACTTGCTTTGCTTTTTAACTATAAAATTTTAATTTTCTAGTCATCAAAATTTGACATACAGCTGAAGATAGACCTGTGAGCAATAACCTCTATTTTTCCCCCTACAGTCTGAGGGAATAATTTCCAAATAATTGCTTTAACTTGGGGTAAGAGTCATTGGCTCCACACTGAGTTAATAAAGGGGCTGCTGGAAGCTGTGGCTGCAAACCCACAGTTGTGCTTCTTTGCTGTTCTTCCACAGGGGACGCTGAGCACAAGCCATACATCTGTGGGGACGCAGACTCTGCCTCCACGGTGCTGGATGGCTCTGAAGACTACCTCATTCTGGCCTGTGATGGCTTCTACGACACAGTGAACCCCGATGAGGCAGTCAAAGTGGTGGCTGACCATCTGAAGGAGAATAATGGTGACAGCAGCATGGTAGCACATAAATTGGTGGCATCTGCTCGGGATGCCGGCTCCAGCGACAACATCACCGTCATTGTGGTGTTTCTCAGGGACATGAACGCGGCGGTCGCGGTCAGCGAGGAGTCGGACTGGACAGAGAACTCTTTCCAAGGTGGGCAAGAAGACAACGGGGAAGACAAGGAGAACCATGGAGACTGCAAACGGCCGTGGCCCCAGCACCAGTGCTCAGCACCTGCAGATTTAGGCTATGAAGGACGAGTGGACTCCTTCACCGACAGAACTAGCTTAAGCATAGGGTCCAGCGTTAACCCCTTGGATGATCAAGGCTATTTAGACCTGACAAAAACAGAAACTAGTACACCTCAGAGTGCCAAATGTCTGCCACCAGTCCAAGTGTTTAGTCCTGGCATACCAAAGAGTGCGGGTTCGATCGGCAGCTCCCCGGTGAAGAGCGAGTCCCCGGAGCTCAGCGCGTCCTCGGGCTGCGGACGGAGCGATCGCAGGGAGGACGCCCCTCTGAGCTCGGGTGCTGCGGGGCAGGGCATCTACAGGGTCAGGGGTTTATCCCCCGTCTTCTTCGGGCTGGAAGATGAACTGTTCAAATCCTTGGGAAAACGAGCTGCGTTCCCTCATTTCCGGCTCTGCAACGGGAAGAGGCGGCAAGGAGCCAGGCTCAAACCAAAGTTTCACACGCCGCTCTGGGCTCACGAGCCTTCCCAGGGAGAAGGATCCGGCCTGCCCTTCCCTGCCCGGGGCCGCAGGAGCAGGAGGGCGTTGGCCCGACCCTCCCCGTGGCGGAGGCTGCCCAGCCACGGCTCTTACAGCGAGTGTTTGATGCGAAGACAAAGTCATTGTATACCAGACCCACACCTTCATCAATGCTGTAAAATGTAACCACCCCCTCGTGTTCCCCTGTCAGACTCCCAAAGTAGACATTCCCAAAATAAAACTGGCATCATCAGAAAGAGAAAAAAAAGAGGTGGGCATTTCCGAACTGTACTCCAGTCCCCTGCCAAGCTCAACCCCTGTGTAAATAGAACTAGGAATTAACCAATGTAGTTGTTTGGATCTCTAACAAAGTTTGGTGGTGGTGCCACCCCCAGCAATGCCGCAGCCGCCCGACCACCCGCACACACACGAGTGTCCAGCCACATCCAGCAGGGAGAGCCCAGCAGCCGCTGCACGTGGACAGACAACGCCAGGGCACGGTCCTTACACACCAGAAGGTTGCACCTGCCTGAGAAATGTCTGTGGAGCAATACTCAAAGAACGATCTGGGTTAGAACTGCCAAATTTTTTTAGAGCGGGGGGAAGTTTCCATAGAGTCGAGGTGTGGGGTTTTTTTGGGTTTTTGTTTTTCTTTTCGTGTTCTGCTTTCTGTTTATTCCAGGTGAGCGTTAAGATGAATTAGAAAATTACATCCACTTTTGCAGGTAGACGACTAAAAGCCATACAGGGTTTACCAGGTACCTTAGGAATGGACACACTAAGCTCCTGCTGCTCTGGTCTCAGACTCCCATCGAGGTACAGACTCATAATTTACCTTTTTTTTTTTTTTCCCGTGTAATATAAAATGCGGAGTATGAAGAAAACTTTTCTTGCAGTTTTAAAAAATAAATTATTTCCTATGGCTGGAGGTGCAGTGTAGGGAATTTCGTATCTTTCTGGTGCTTTTAGTGGCATTTTTCTCATTTCTCAGTTTAGGAAATTGTTCTCAATGAGTTGAACATGACTGTGCTTAATGCTTTGAGCCAACCTCTTCCCACCTTAACTTCATCTCAGGTCTTAAAAGAACCCAACCCGTGGAGGTGTCCAGTCCCACCCTCTGTCCCCGCGCCCGTCCCAGCGGAGATCAGGAGCTGTTGGATGAGCTGTGTGGTTCTGGTGAGGATTCCCAGGTGGCAAAGGCAGCATTTCACAGCCAGTGGCAGCAGGAAGGATGCAGCACCACGGCTGCCACGGGGTGTGTTCAGGGTGCGTAGGGATGGATGCTGGAGCAATCCAAAGGGAATGGAAATACCGAGGATGCAGCAGAGCAGGGGCTGCGCTGGGGCTTCAGCGGAGAGGGAGGAATTCAGTGCCCGGGCAGGGCTCTGCTCCGGCTCCCCAGGTCCAGGAGGGCCAGGGAGGAACTCAGCTGCCCTTCTTTGCATAAGCAGCGGCCACCAGCCCCTCCCCGCTCCCGAGGTGAGGTCACACCCTTAGGGGAGCCGCTAATTGGGACGTAAATAAGCGGCCGATTCCCATCAGCTCCACTAAGTCAAGACCCCGTTCCTACCCTTTGTTACAGCGATGCATTGGGAGGAGTATGAACAAAATAAGTCTTCATAGGCACTTAGTGAACAATTCATATCATTTTAGCAGTAACAATAGCAGTATTAGTGTTTAGCTAGAATTTGCAAAGTATTTTAATATTAAGTAGTCAAGAAAATTATTCAACATGACAAGATGGCGAGGCTTGAATTTTGCCAATTTCCGCTGCTTCTCTCTTTGATGCACTATTTTAAAAGCAATCTGATGAACAGCAAAAGGCTTTGTGAGCAACCAGGAGTTGGAGTGTGGCTTTAGATTCCTTTGATCTTTTTCAGACCTTGTTTTAATCTTATGGGATCATTGGCTCTTATCTGCCATCTTATTCTGCCTTAGCTGTTGTCAACGTTCTCTTTAGCTGCAGCTTCTGTTCCAAGTCAGATTTACCGAGGAAATTTGAGAAACCATGAAATGGTAAAATATGCAACTCTGGGGCATCTCTGCGGTGCCTTTGTTTTAAATTATTCACAGTAATAATGACTCACTGAAAGTCCATCTTTAGCTGACTGTCATGTTCTGGAGAGAAAGGTGGTGTAAGTGCAATTCTTGATGTGAGTAAATTAGAATGCAAACCCGTCACGGATGATAAAACTTCTTCCCAGTCTGCAGGAGCACTTGAAGAGCACTGGACTGCATGTGTGCTGTTTTGGGAAGGATCTAGCTTTTTTAGGTGTGGATTCATAAATGGTAATTCTGCGACTCATCCCATTTATCTTGCTAGGAGAAAAAAAAAAATCCACCATCGTAGTTGCAGTGTGGTCAGGTAAAACCATTGTATAGATAGAGCAAGTGTTCATTTCTTCACTAACTGCATATTTATAGAGTAGATAGGAACCATTTGTAAGGTAAGTCCTTTAAAGTTCTATAATATTAAAAGTAGTGGTTATTGGTCTGATTATGCTGCTCTTGATTCTACACACTAGACAAAAAGCAGTGCTTGTGAAATGCAGTGTTTTCTCTTAATGCCACTGGTGATAGGAAGTAGTTCCTTCAGTTCAAACTCCTGTGCCCTTATCTGCTGCTTGCTGACGTAAGCAATAATCCCTCTCTAACGGTATCTAAGTGTTCTGTATCTCGTACCTTGATCGTCTATCTGGTGACAGTGTAAAATATTAGGCTAATAGAGAAGTATCTCATTGTATTTATTAACTGTTGATACTGAGATTTAGTCTGTGACCTGTGTTTTGTATTTTTATCGTGTATCTTAGTGGTGGTGAAAGTTTGTACAACGAATCTTTCCAATAAAGAGCTGAAGTATCCCTTTTCCGCGTTCACACAACCCCGCATCCCTCTCGGTCGACGTGGTGACCGTGGTTGCAGAACCAGGAGGTAGCAGTGACAACATGACTTTAGTTTTTTTCTGTTTCAGTTGTGGTGGTTTTGAGGAAGGGGCTCGGGGCTGCTTTGCCTGGAGCTGCTCAAAACTCGCTCGTAAGCTCTTCACTGTGAGCGCCGTGGGGCTCCCGCGCCGGGAGGGGCCGCGGTGCTTTTCCAACCCTGAGGAATGTGTGCGGTGCAGAGAGCAGAACAGCACCAGGGCAGGGAGCTCTTCACCCATTCCATTTGCACTAGAGGTGGGTGGAAATGCACGTGTGGAACTTTTCTTTACCTAGAAGTGCCATCCATTGTCCTTGCGAGTGAGAACCGTTCCGTAGCTGAGCTGTTGAGTGCGGTGGCGCCGCGGCGCTGGAGGACAATGTCCAAGCAGACTTTAACTTACACCACGTTTCTGGTGGTGCATCATCCTAGAAACTCCACCTGTTTTTGGAGCACTGTGTGTCAGTTGTCCCATGGGCAGATGAGGCACAAGGAGTTGTGTGCACAGACATGGCTGCTGTAGTTCAGGTCCACTCTCTCCTCACCAAATCCTCCCAACCCCAAGATTCTGCGGGAATAAAGCAAAATGAGAAAGATTGGTCTAAATTAGGGGCTGTTTCAGCACAATTTCTTCACTCAGCACTTAGTCACATAAACAAAGCCATCCAAGGGGATACTGCAGCTTTGTTCATGTCTGTAATTTAGGGCAATCTTTCTTTAATTCACATCCTCTTTGCAACAGGAACAAAACTTTCTACCCTTGTATCATGTGCAATAATAAAGGAAGCATTAACAGGACCTCGGTGTCCGTGCCCCTCTCCAGCCCTGGCAGCCCGGCCATGGCACAGCCCTTGCCAGCATTAAAGACAAACAAGCCCCACCTGTCAGGGTCTCGTACAACCCTTGTCGTGTCTGCTTTTTCCTCTCCTTCCCTCTGAAGACACCTCGGGACGAGAACAGGGGAGGTGGCTGAGCTCACCCTGAGTGCTGCTGCTCGTGGCCAGCCAGGCACGGTCTCAGCTCCTGGGTGCTCCTGCTGACCTTTCTGTAGTACCTTGTTCATGAAACATGTTCTTTATGAAGTGAATAAATTCAAGCTAAATCATGTACCAGTGTTGGGACTTTTCCATTTGCAATCTTGTTCTACAGTTCACCCGCGAGTTTAGTTCTAACCATGTATTAGTCATCCATATTTTATTTATGAAAGCTGTTTATACAGGAAAAACTGTTGAAGTTTTACCAATATCTTAATAAAACAGTAATTTAAACCACACTCCAGCTAGTCTGGTTATTGAAGAGCTAACACAGGCAGCGAGCAGCTGTGCCTTTAGTGTGATTAAAGGGGGTTTCCTTTGTGGGATATGGAACTGGAGTGACCCTGCTGAGCTCTGGCTTCCACGTGGCTGCTCAGGGCCCATTGTGGCCCAAAGGGATGGGGCTGTTATGGCACAGCCCAAAGAGATCAATGTCTTCCAAGCCCCTTTCCAAACCAGCTCTGAATAAGCTGTCCATAAAAGGTGAGCAAAGCACAGGCTCCTCTCTCACCCCTCCAACAGTGGACAGAGCCCAGAGCAGCCCCTGTGCCCCAGCGGTCACTCCCTGCAGCCTGGGCCTCTCCCTGAGAGCCAAGCAGCTGCCAGTGCTGGGGAGGCAGAGCTCCATGGTCCCAGGAACTGAGCTGAGTGCAGTGACCACCACAGCCCCAAACACTCACCAGGCACCTCCATGGTGTGGGCCTGGCCCTGGCACAGCACCTGCTCCCTCTGCAGTGAGTAACAAAGCAACTTTGGGGAAAACTCTGCATCCTTCTCGATTCCTGTTTGAATCAAGAGATTTAAGCATTTGGTTTGGCTTCTACAAATAGAATCCCACAGGGGTTTTAGTGCTTTTCACTGAATAATTAAGGAAAAGTGACAGGAAAAAGTCCCTCCACACACAGCCAGGTATTGCAGTGAGTGGAGCTGACCCTGACAGCCTCCACCATTTTACTTATCCACACACAAAACACCTGAAATTCAGATTTCAACATTCATTTTATTAACAAAGTGCAAACAGTTTTAAACTAGGAGTTGTAGAGCACATTCACATGGACACAGGGCACAGGCAGCCACACGAGGACAACACCAGGCAGGTACTGACAGGGCTCATGCTTTGTCACTAACCAGGCATCAGCTCTCAGAGGAGCTTCACAAGGACTTCAGCAGCTCAAAATGCAACGAACAAAGAGTTTGGCAATGGGTGTGGTTGGTCCACGTCACCAACTGGGGAGAACAATTGGAGTGGTGGCTGTTTTCCCCCAGCTCTGGAGCCACCCCAGCATTCCAAAGGACAGTCACACATTCCAGTGGCACAGCAGGACACTCATCCCCCGGGATGGGGCTCAGCACCTTCCCCACAATTCCTCAGAGCAGCTGAGGCTGGTGGAGCAGCAGTGCCACCCCTCAGTGCCAGGCCTGCAAAGGTCCTTGTGCCCCGGGGCAGGGTAGGACAATGGCAGAAGAACCACGTTTGCCAGGGTGGAGAGGGCACAGCAGGGGCAGCAGCCTGGGGCTCAGCTCCAGGAATGCACACACCTCTCCCAGGGATGCAGCCACGGGTCTTCAGGCCCCAAGCCCACGCTCTACCTGCTCCAAACAAAGTCAGTTTGCACTGAAAACTCTCCTGCTGGAGCAGTTTTAAGGCTTCAGATAAACACAATCTAAGAGTTAACATTTTATGCCAGCTACTTCAACCCAGTCAGTTTTGGAAGCATTTAGAGCTCAGCCCTCCCTCCCTCCCAGACTGCCCCAGAGCCAGAGGGAGCTCAGGATCATTTACCAGGCTGAGCAGTGGCCCCGTGGCTGCAGCTCCTGGAGCAGCACAGGGAGGGTGCAGCCCCAAGGAGAACCTTCCCAGTTACCTGGTGCTGTCATCTCCAGGGACAAAGCTGAGATCCTCAGAGCCGGCCTGATCCCCATCTGGTACCACCGAGGAGTGCCCTGAGGGTGAACACAGCACCAGCAAAGCCCAGTCACCCTCACAGAGAGCATGGAGCAGCCAGGGAATGCTCCTCCCTCCCCTCCCTTCACTCAGGCCAAAACTTCATCCCCTGGCCTCACAGCTTTGATCCACTGGATTGGAAGTGAAAGCTCAGCCAGAGGACTTTCTGAAGCTCCAGTGAACTGCTGGAAGCACATTGCTGCCAATTAAGATGCAAATCCATGTCTGAGGCAGTGGTTACCTCCCTGGAATTAGCCTACTTACAGTGCCAATCCTGGCACACAGGGAGTTCCAGTTGGGAACTGAAGCTCTGGGTTTTCCAGCCCTTCCCAGGAGACTCACCTAAACTGACTTCTCAAGGCTAGCAAGAGTTTCCCTCTCCTGCTTTCAGCTGTTTTCATTGGGATCCCAAGAGGAGAGTTCCAAACCTTCCTGGCCCTTGGAGCTTTAACAGCTCCACAGCCCCCTGGGGATCTGTATCCCAGGAGCTCTGGGAAGACTGGGAATGTTTGGGAAGAGGGGCTCCAGCAGCTCTACCTTCACTGGAGGGCTGGACAGAGAAGGCCTGGTTGAACACCTCTGAGGGAGAGGTGGCATCTTCCTGCTCCTCGTTCTCCGTGTCACACTCGATGTCACTGTCACTGCTCATCCCTGGCAGGAGGTGAAGGACGTGCTTCTGACACACCCCAGCTGCAAGAGAGACCACAGACACCCAGGGCACAGTGATGGCAGCAGGACCTGCACAGCTGAAATGCCTGACTTTGTCCCATGGAGGAGCTCCTGCCAGCTCTTGGGACTGGTGTCAGAACAGAGGGAAGGAGCACTTCCCAAGCACTCAGGGGTCTGACAGAGCACTGGCTACCAGCCCTCAACACAGCTGGATTTGTCCTGTGTGTCACCAGCTGAGCTGCTCAATCTATTCTGCAACTGGGACAGAAAATAAAAGTTGCTTTTCTGGGAGCTAAAAGGCAGCACAACCTGTGGGGCAGGTGGACCTACCAGAGCCTTCAAGCAGCAATAGTGTGTTTGAGTCTCACACAACAAATTTCCCCTCCAAAGCAGAAGCAGAGCTGCTGGTGACTCCAGGTGATGACCTTGGGTGTGCACTGGGCAGCCAGAACTCTCCATGAACAGCACAGGGTCTGCTTGGCCCTACTTCTTAAGGGCTGATACTCATTGCTAAGAAAAAGCAAAGTGAGGGGCCAATTCTGCTGTAGTTTTTCCCCTGAAGAGAAAAAAATGGTAATATTTGCTTCCTGAGGTTTTTAACAATGAAGTATTTCAGTTTCTAAAGTGTTTTCCTATTGGGCTCCTGCTCTGAGAGCAGAACTGCAGGAGCACATCACGATCATGCTGCAGTGACTAAGAGCAGAAATTCAGTTTTGTCACTGAGAGACCTTCTGTAAATGCCAACTCCCACACAATATTGCACACTGCAGCTCGAGATGGATGCTGGCACCTTAATATAGGCTTTGTGCTACAATCCAGTCATTGAAATTCAAATTAGTGCAGGGGTGGAAGGCAGGAGAGTTTTAGCAAGATAAGAAAAACTCTATGTGGACTTTCAGAAGGGAAAAAAAAGCAGTGTTATTTTTTTCCAGCATGGAAAGGATGCAGGAAGGGAGGGGGAAAACTTTCCTTCAAGTCTCTAAGGAAACTGGATTATGCACCACAACACCCAGCACAAATGAACTGCTGGAGAGGCTCTTGTGTGGCTGTGGAGAAAGTTACCACAGGGGGCTGTCCCTGAAGGCAGCAGAATTACCAGCCAAGGCCACTGTTTAAATTAGATATGAACTTCTCAAGGCCACTCCACTGAACAGCAAAGCAAAGCCCTGCAGCTGTCTCAAGGTACAAACAGCAGCTGCTTGTCCAGAGAGCCACGGCCCCACGTGCCAGCCCTGAGCCTGCCCAGACAGCAGCCACACAGAGATCTCCTGTGCTCACTCAGATTTATTCTCCAGCTGCCACCTCACAGCAAAGCTCAGCAGCCATGGAAGCAGCTTTTGGGGGGGGTTTTCTCTCCTCCTTCCCCGCTCCAGAGGCGGAGCAGCAGCGCCCGGAGCGCGGCCACGCTGCACCTGCCCCCCCCAAAATCCAATTTACCTTCCTCTGCTCCTGCAGAGGCACCTTCAGAGCCCATCCCCTG
The DNA here is from genome assembly GCA_013399945.1 of Ploceus nigricollis. Taxonomy (NCBI): domain Eukaryota; kingdom Metazoa; phylum Chordata; class Aves; order Passeriformes; family Ploceidae; genus Ploceus; species Ploceus nigricollis. The sequence goes on along the minus strand of VXBC01000508.1, from coordinate 314,210 downwards.
CAGCTCCCCGGGCTCAGAGCTGCTCTCCAGGCCACCAGGCTGGGCTCCTTCTGTCCGACATCCCTTGGAGTTTGAGCTTGGGAAAGAATTTAGGAGAAATACAAAACCCCACGTTAGAAATTCAGCTTGGAGTCAGTTGTGGAAACAAAGCCTTTTAGTGCCACATTGAGTTTTACTCCTTGCTTAAGTCTTCTGCACACTCAAACTTCCAGCTTTTAAAAATATTTTAATATTTCTAAATCAATCAAAAAACCTTGAAAAGTTTGAATATTTTCCAAAAAAGGTGACTCTACTTATTTAGAAAAAATAACCTGAAAACTCCATTGCCCTTTGCTTAGGTGGCCAACAGAGAATTACCATGGAACAGCTGAAAAATCAAGTTAGAGTAAAAAACATCATCTTAAATGAGGAAATCAAAAGTGTTTAAATTTCAGTTAGAAGGTATTTTGCATGGAACAGTGGGAAAGCAGATCTGGGCTGCCTTTCAATTCCAAGTGTCAGATTCCAGCCAGAGCTGATCAAAATAAGAGAATAAAAAGAAAGAAAAAAGACAACTTGTAACCTAGTTATAAACCCAAAAATTGCTGTCCAGAGGGAACAGCAGCAACCAAGTAAACTTCAAAGTAATTTCTCTTTCATGCTACAAGCACCTGGTTTTAGGAGATTGTGGGGTTTTTGCAGATCAAGGGAAGGTGGGGGAGGAGATAAGAGGAAAAATGAAGAAACCCTTACCCCAGAGCACCAACTTTTCTGTTCTTCTCTACAGCAGCCAAGCCATTCAAGGCAGCAGCCCCCAGCTCAGAGTCTGACCCCTCACAGGGCGGCTCCTCCTGCTTCGGCAGCGCCTCGGCGGCCCCGGGGCCGGCCAGGGCCCGCGCGTGGGGCCGGGCACTCAGCTTGGAGCTCCCCAGGCCTCCTGAGCAGGGAGAGCACAAATGAGATCCATGTGAGCCTCCCCTCCTCCTCTGAACGCTGGAGAGGAGTAAAATATCAATTTCTGTGGCAGGGGTTTCCCTGTGCTTGCACTGAAGGAAGGGCATCGTGCAACTCAGGAGCAGCACTACCATAAAATTCTTACTGGAGTTTCCTTGAGTTCCCTCTAAGCCAAATCACAGTTTAAACCTGGCTCAGTGCTGTTTAATCCTGGATTTTCACTGTCAAGTTCACTCCTGAGGTATTTGCTGAGAGACCAGAACATAACACACATATTTATGCTCTGGTCAGTGAATGCGAGGTGCTGCCCCCAGCTCAGCTACCAGAGGTACAGTAACACCCATTGGGTGGGAAAAAAGATCCATACAAATTAAAGGGAAACTCCAGTTGCCAAATAAAAGACTCATGAGAAGGTTTTGTGCAAGAGATGCCAGTTCCACCCCCCAGGTGGCCCCAGGTACCCTCAGCAGGGTGGCTGTCCCCCTTGAGGCGCAGGTTCCCGTCCCCACCGTCCATGGCTCTCCTCAGGGACAGGCTCCCGGCAGCTCCCGAGCGAAGGGGCTTGGCTGAGGTGCTTTTCTTACTGGCAGCTGCAAAAAAAAGTGTAAAAATGTGACCAGTGTTCAGTCAAAGCACTGCTGTACCCTGGCCTGATGCTTGTTGTAAGTGAAGCTCCACATTATTCTCATTGTTCATGAACTCCCAGTCCTGCACAAAATCCTTCCACACCTTCCTGTCAGAGGCCTGGGCTGCACAAGTCATGTTCACTTCCTTACACTGGAACATCCTTCAGAAAGCTTCACCCACATTCCTTCAGCCAGCATGAGAATATAAACGATAGACAAACCCAAATGCTGGCTTACTTGCATTTTAGATTTCAGCAAGTCTGGGCTGTTGTAATTTGCTCTCTCGAGTTCCCAAGTGGGCCTGGTGCAGAGCAGCCAAGGGAGTGACCAGCTCAGACCAGTGTGACACTGAGTTACACCTCAGAACACTGCCACTGCCTCAGGTCTGGCAGTGCCTGTGGGGTAAAGCCTGGTGTTTGAAAGGGCAGGGCAGGTTTACATTTCTGATCTTCCAGCTGAACCCGAGTATGAGGAACTGCCTGGGGACATGAACCACCTGTAAGGGTGATTAAATCCCCTTCTCCATGCACTTACAATTCCTTATGTAACAACTGGTGACTGAAGACTTGGTCAGCAGCTCCATCCCTATTTCCTGCAGCTTGCTGCAGCTGTCAGTGCCACAGGCAGCCAGGGCCCCCTGCTCGATGGAGAAGAAGCTGGGCTGTCCCTCCCCTGAGCCAGCATTGCTGCTCCTCACTTCAGACAGCTGGTTCTTCACATCAGACATTTTGCTCCGAACCTCTGCCATCTGGGTTTTGAGTCTTTTCAGCATCTTCAGGTCTGGGGGCACCCTCCACATGGCCTGGTGCCTGCGCTGGTCTCGATCCTTCAGGGAGTAGGATGAGGCTTTGCCAAGGAAAAGGCAGAGAACACAGCAGGTGAGGAAAACCATTCTCACATGGATACCTAAGAATTGTACCTTTTGTCCTGCTGTAAGAGTGAGGGACACACATTCTGTCCTGGCACTGCACCACACTGAGGCTGCAGGCACTGCCAAGCTGCTGGCACAGCAGAGTTTTCTTCCCAGTCATGGAGGAAGGTCCCCAGTCCTGCTCACTGGGAGAAGCCAGGCTCCCAGTACTGCTGCAGGAATTCTGGTGACACCTGAGCCAGCCAGGCTGCCAGTTCATGTCAAATTTGTTTTTATAAAACTTGGTGACTGTGTGTAGCAGAACCTCAGACCACCAATATCTCATAACACAGAGAACTCAGAAATCTGCAGCCAGGGAAGGAATTCCCTTAAGTACCTCACAGCAGAAGACCAGGTTGAGCAGCCAATACCTGAATAAGCCTCAGCTGGAATTAGATCAGCCTGGATCTATCTGAAGTGTTATAATTTCTGTGTTTCTCTGCAAATTCAGCTGTTCCAAACTGTAAAGTCAAGTGGCTCTTAGAAACCTTCACCTCAGGAGGTGAGGTCTGGCAAACTCCAAATGGAACAGCAGCTTTGTCTTTACTGACCAAGTTCAATTTGGCTGGGAGCAGTCAAATCCCAAGGGAAGCTCCACAAAACAGGTGATTCTGGCTGTGTGTTCAGTAGCTAAAGATCCACACAGCTCAGCACAACAGGAGAGCTCCACCCTGCCTGAGTGGCACAGCACAAAGTGCAGTGCCCTCTCCTGAGCTCCTTTTGTCCAGGGCTTTTTCCAAAAGCAAAACAGAACTGGGACTCACAGTTCATGTGCTGTTCCCTTTTTTTTTTTTACTTCTTCTAGAAGTGACTTCCATTTTTGGAAATATGGATTACATTCACTGAAAATTCATGGCTGTTTATGTAACCCCATTTAAAAAGCTAATGACAAAGGAACAAAGAGTTTGAGCCAGCTTTTAAATTCAGTGCCACCAATAGCATTGTGGCAGCAAACCCAAGCATCACTTTTAGCAAAGGGACATTTATTTCTCTTTCTGTTCTAGAAAGTCACCAAATGATTCTGGGCCAGCAGTTCAAATAAGTGTCAATCATGACAAAATTCAATCAAACCTCAATAATAAATTTAATTCCTCACTACCAGAGGAGCAAGCAACCTCCAGAAAGAGCCAGGGGTGCTAGGGCTGCCAGCTCTGCTGCTGCTGCACTGGAGTTAATTTGTATTTTCGGGTCAAGGGTCCCAACTGAACCACAAATACTCTTCAATTATTTAAATACCATCACTATTTTTGGCTCCTGACATTTTGATCCATTTTTCTTTTTTTTTATCCTTTTCCAGCCCTTACAACCACTCACATTTTTCTAGCTCTAATGGCCTCTAAATTCCAGGATTTATCTTTTTTGGCTTGCACCATGCTCCAAGTAGTCCCAGCCACTCCAGCTGTGTGCAGGGAGAGGTGGAGCTGCTGCCTCAGCACAGAATTGTGTGTTGTGTTGGCTTCCAGTGCCAACCCCCTCCAGAAAAGGAGCTTTTCAGTCATCCCCCTGCACTTCCAGGTGGAATGAAACCATCAGACACGTGGTATAGTTACCTCTGTTCTGCAGAAGAGAGGCAGGAGGACGTGGCTGAAGGCCCCAGAGGTTTTCCATGCCATTTCTGTCTTTCAGGTCCAACAAGTGGATTAGAATGAGGGGATCTATGTCCAGCAAGCTGCTGCTGGCTGTGGAGCCCAGGGCGCTGGCTCCCCGCCGCGAAGGTCTCCCACTGGCACTGCTGAAGCTGTGGCTGGTACCTGAGCAGGAGAGACACAAAGGTGGGAGCTGTGGGACACAGGGATGCTTTATTCCCTGGGAAAAACAAAAAGAGTCACAAAAAGAGTCACACAAGTAAGTTAGGAATGAATTTATCCCATGAAATTAAGGAGACATCGGTGTTTTGTGGATTTCTGGATGCTGAAAGCAATCAGATGTGCTTCTAATTAAAGAGTAAGATAACAACAGCTGGAAAGGGGGAAGTGCTTCACTTCATACCTTTTATAAAGATCTCTTAATGAACAAATTTGTTAACAAATCAATACAAAGATTAGAGTTACTCTAAAGGAGTAAGGAGACAAACATGTCCCTCCCTGACCTCCAGAACTCCTAAACAGGGAATTCTGTCTTTCAAGCACCAACAGACTTTTACAGCAGCACAAACACCACTTCTGGTATCTTTGTCCTAAATAAATATACTCAGATTCCACAATATCTCTCTATATTCCATATAGATACACATTTCTTTCAGAATCTTGTGGCTAATTTGGGCTGTGATCATCTCCAGGCTGAAAAAAACCCCAGAACACCTTATCGTGCTGCATTTAAAATGTATTTCTGCTTGACTTGTGAGGATTCTTTGCTCCATTCCCTCCACATTCTTTGGGTTTTGCACTGCAGTAAACCCCAAGTGAATGTGTCACCCACTCAGAGGTCACACTGACATCAGTAAAAATTCCTTGTCAGTCTCCTATTGATTGTAATACAAGGAATTTCAAAGCCACTCTCTAGACTTTAACATCATTTTTAAACCAGCACATTCAGATGATTTCCTCCCCCTTTTTTTTTTATTGAACCAATGAAGTGTTTCTGCTACACTGCAATAATCAGTACAAACCACATGATGCAGCAGTTCCCAAAATAGAACTGCCTGCAGAACACACAGCTTGGCTTTGCTTCCAAGAGGAGCAGGGGAAGGAATCCAGCAGCGTTTCACTTTTATGGGAATTCTGGAGTCATTTTTCATACCTGATGCTCCAGGAGTAGCAGCAGCTGCTGCATCCTCCATGAGATCTCCATCTTCCAGCTCCATAGTACTGCTGTATTCCACATCATTCTCTCCAGACCTTCAGGGATGATCAGGGTGGGAAAAGGAGAATACAATTGTTAGCTTTCCTCAGCTCCTGTTAAATGCTGTGGCACAAATCTCAAAAATCAACAAAGTGCTGTAAATTGTATTTCCTGCATTCCAAGCTAGCCAAACTGAACAAGGGAAGTGTAGTAATTAAATGACTGTCACATTAACCAAGAGGCCAAAATGTGCTATATGTACCTAGACTGCAAAATGTGATGCTGCAAACTCCAGTGTTTGAAAGTGCAGCAGCAGATTGTCATGTTTTAATTAAGATTCCAGGATTTGACATCAGCTCTGCTCAGTCTTGAATTTCCTAATTTAAGTACCTGTCCTCATCATCACTCTCCTACTACTGCAACACTTCCCAGTACCAGACCTCTACTCTGTTACAGTGCTGAGACAGATTCCTTAATAGTGTTTTGGGAAAGAACCTTCACAGATTATCACTTGTCAAAGGCAGAATGCAGCACTAACGTAAATAAAGAGATCAGAAAGACACTAATTAGCTGACCAAAAATTCAATGTTTAGCACTAAATCTATGAGTTTGTGCTGTTCCCAGTATAGGAACCACCTCTCAAATCACACTGGAATCCCACACACCCCAGCAAATTACTCAGTTTCCACTGGAATTAGGATGATTACCCTGGGTACAGGATGATCTGAAAGACATTTTTAGCTACTTACATAGTTTCTTCATCAATATCATTTTCTTCAGTGTTACTGGTTGCTGTTGAACTTGCTGAAGAGCTGCTGCCATCAAGGTGGTTCACCTCATCTTCTCCAGCAAGATCTATATCCAGGTCACCATCTGAGAGCTCGTGCTGCAGGAAAAACAGGAGGCTTTTAATCTAGAAACATTCAGTAGCACCTTGATGCATCCCCAAAAGCTAAGAACAGACACTCTCTGTCCCCAGTGTCACTGTCACACAGCAGTGAGGAGGCTTTCAAAGCACATTAAAGAACAAACACAAGTCAGATTTTTCAGCTGCAACTTGGAGACTTTTTGTGGTGGGATCTTTCAGATGTTCTGGAACATCTCTCTGGAGTCACCTCTCACTCACAGCTCTCAAGTGTGTCATCTCCTATTTCCATAGCAAGGATAATAAACCTCATTTACAATTCACAAGTTCCCCTGTTTCTATTGCTGCCTTATCAAAGAAAGCTACACATAAACAGAGGCAGGAAACAGAGAATTCCTACATTAAAGTCATCCTGCTGAGTCTTCTCTTCCTCCTCTTCCTTGTTCTCCCGTGCTAGTCCTGGAGCACTGAAATTCTCAAGCAGTGCTTCAATGCTTTGTCCAGGTTTCTTTGCTCTTGTCTCTGAGCCCTCATCATTCTGGGGACTGAGGTGAGTGTCTGGAGGGGAAACCCCTCGGGATTTCTGAGTCCGGGACAGTTCAATCGCGAGCCTCTGGAAAATCACAAAAATAACAGAGAAAACAACAATGGAGCAGCAGCAGCAACTCAAGCACCTTTGTTGACTTGCAGATACACTCTAAGAGGTGATTTTATATTCACAAACATCCCACTTACTTCTTTCAGGTTATTTATTTGCTGGATGTAACTTGTCTGAGCTGCTTCCAGCTGAGCAATGTACCAGTGCTGATCCCGGCACTTCTGGAAGAAGGTTGGGGAGCGCACTTGGAACCTTCAAAGGAATGTTTGAAAAGGGTTCTTGAGGGAGTTTGTTTGGTTTGAGGTTTGTTTTTAAATGTCCCTCCCTCCATCCAAAAAGCCCTGCAGAAAAACCTTAAAATCTAAAATCTAGTGGTGAAATAAACTTAACAGACAACAGGTCCTTGTGGACTCGGTGTTCTGAACACCCTGACCGGCCACAGTGAGTTCTGTAGCAGGGACTCACAGACTCTTATTCCCAAAGTTCTCCAATGCTCACTAAAACTGTTTCTAGAAAGGGGGAGAAGGCACCTTTTTCCTTTAATTCTGGTAGCTACAGTCTCTTAACTCCTATTAATGCCAGGAGCAGCCACTCCTCAAAGGAAGATACACTTAAAATACTCCACAACTCCCTTTGGCACGTTTCCTCCTTTAAATCCGCTGAGAGTGAGATCCACATAGAACAAAATATACCAGCAATATTTTAAATTCCAACTGGTAAATGATTCCCTATTTCAGCAGTGGATTTGTGGAGACCCTTGGGGAGGAGAGCAGAAGCCCCACCTGAGGATCACGGTGTCGTTCTGCCGGTTCAGGTAGCCCTCGTTGGCCAGCAGGTCCAGGCGGAAGAATCGGTTGTACCCCCAACATTCCCCAACTTCAAAATCAGAGGCGAATTCCCGGATGATGTTTTTGGTGGGATCATTGGTGGACTGGTGAACCATTTCTACACGGTATTCATACCTGGCCAGGGGAAAGTAACAGGGATTTGGACCAAAAGATGTCAGAATTGCTAAGTGGTTTAAGAGCTGCATTTTCTTGCCCAGCTGAACGAATGAGTCAGGCCTAAAATTTTACTGAACACTTAAATAAACAGTGAAAAATAAAAGAGAGCAGGAATAGGGAGCAGAGTGAACTCCAGGGCTGAACTACTACACAGATACTTTTATCAGTTGTTTTACTAGCTTCTTTTTTATCTCAAGAAAGCCACTGAGTAACAACTTTAAAATATTATCTCTGTGCCTGATTCAAAGCTCAACAGACAACACAAGTCTCACCATTCTTTTTCAAAGGGCTTTGTAGTCTCTGACAGAAAAACCCCAACATCTGTTCTTACTGCAGCTTTGCTTACTTGGATGTCTCTGGCAATCCAGCAGACAGCTCCAGGAACACTGACAGGTAGTAGCCTCGAACTACTCCATTTCCATCCTTGAAATAAAATCAAGACATTGATTAAAAATAGAAAGGAAAAAACAGAAAAATTTTAAAAACCAAAACAATTTGATACAGAAGACTTAGAGAAGTTTAGAAAACAACTTCAATCAACCCTGGATTTGCAGCAGGAATCTACTTTGGATGTTACAGTTGTGATTTTTAGTCTTCAGTGACCTCCTACTGTAACATGTATCAACAAGAAGCACATTCACAGTCTAGTATTGGTATCTCAGATATAAATCTCAAGACAAAGCTTTAATTACTCTATTAACACTTTAGGTATTTAATTAAGTGGAAGTCTGAATAGAAAAACACTTAATATATCAGAAAAACATTATTTTAGGTTAAACATTAGTTCTGAAATATTTTACATACAGTCACATGTCAAAGCTACTTAATTTTTGAGAAAAGAGCAATTTGTTCAGAAAAAAATCCCATGCAACAAGAAAAGTTAGGGCAGTTAACTGAGAAACAATATTAGAGTCACCAGAAGTCAAGGAAAAAATACAGCAAAAACCTCCATCACACTCACCTGAATCAAGGATGAAGAATGGCTCAACTTGAATCTTCCAGCTTGAAGAAACATTTCAACTTACCATTGAAAAAATAAATTTTAATGCCTTCTGACAGCACAGCTCAGGTAGCTAATCCTGAATTTACAATACTCAAAACTTCCACACAGTTCCACCTCTGCACTGCAATGATTCAATTCTGGACATCCACGGGCTTAACTTATGGAGCCAATTCTTCAGGGATGCCACAAAATTCACTAAGACAGAGCTGGTGCTCCACCACCAAACTCCTCCTTCTCCACACAGCTGCAGGAGCAGCACTGACCAAAGCAGGGAATGTGGAAAGATCCCAGCTTGGGGGTCAACACTCCAGCATGGGCAAAGCTTCAGAAACTGGAATATTCAGCCCACTGAAGGGACATAGCAAAATACACATTTTAATGTCCAGTTTGAGAGCTGGATGCAGAGTCAAGAACAAATGCTCGGTCCTCCTCCCACCTTCCCCAGGAAGTATTACTCAAACAGGGTGAGTTACTCTATACCTCAGTTCTGTAAGGAACATGTGCAAAAATCCCTGAGACATTAAAATATCCAACAAAGTTCCTCTGCAATATCAGTAGTACCCATCTTTAATTGCTTCTAAATTAACCAAACTATACTGAGCATGTTCTCACTGGAGATATGGAGGCAGAGAGGGAATTCTCCAATGATTGGTGATCAACTCTTATAATGTTCTTTTCCTACAGCTTTTCATATAGAGCATGAGACAAACATGATTCCTTACTGGAAAGCCTGGGAATGAGTTGGGATGGGATAACAGCTCCAGCTGAAGACACAACTCACCGGGTAAACTTTTAATCTCCAGCACAGTCCTGACACCTGCAGGGGAGGGCTGTACACAGGATCCGCTCGCTGTCGCAAGGTGCTGGTGAGAGAGGGGGAAAAACATCTGGTACTGGGACAAAGCAAAACCCTCATGGAGCCATGAGCTGCACAGAGAATTGTGTTTATCATGGAAAATGATTGTTCATCTGGTAAACAAGAGATTTTTAATGGAATTCCCATAGTTTAGTCTACATCTCACTGTTTTCTCTAGAGGTTGTTCTGTGTTTTAAATAACACTTCTCGTCTACAGAAGGAACAGAAGGATGTTGCCAATATTCAGAGTAATTAAAGATACATTCTTACCTGAAGTTTTCCAAGACAAATGTAGTTGAGTCATAGGCTGGAACCAATTCACTGTGGAGGAAAAGAATAAATATATTACACTTGAATAACATGGCATTAAAAATCCCAACTTTTGCAATCTGTAGAAGAACTTTAGATGTTTCAGGTCACCAGAGCCACTGAAATTCATCAGGACTACACTGGGTTATTGCAGTATAATTCCATTTATACACCTCCTTAGGAGGAGATACCTTGGTGTCACTGGAAAACAAAATATTCAGATTTAAACCAAGACACAGCCAAACCAAGTTTTGCTGGGGAATTCTTGACACTTCTCTGACTTTCCATTTTTTGGAGACATTTTTTCAGCACAGGCTCCCTCAGAACCCAGCACCAGCAGCATTCTCCTGATGAAGAATTGTGCTATGAAGTGATTTTGGCTGTATATTCTGAATTAAGGTGACCTGCAGAGGCATCTCATGAGAGCCTGGCAATTATATACTGAATGACCCAATAATAAGAGAAAAAAGGACAAATCAGTAAACTATGTGTAAAAGAGAAAAAAAAATTGTGGGCTGGAACCCACTGTCCTGACTCCCCAGCAGGGACTACAGACACAAAATAAGCCCTGCTGGGACAGAAAAGCCTACTTGCAGCACAGGTTACTACAAGGAGTAAGTTAAGAGGAAACTCTCCTCTCAGGTACTTTAAACATGTTTTAAACACTGAACAAACAGAACAGAAGTGCAACACTCACCTTGTGAAGTCTGGGGGGACAGGAGTGGTGACAAATGAGGCCATGGGCTTTCGATGGACCTGCTGGAACATCATCAGGATCTCTGAACTTTTGGAGATCAGCTCACTCTTGCTGCAGGACCGTAACTAGGAGGGGAAAAAAGAAGGGGAAAAAATCCTTAGCTCAGTAAAAGTCAAAGGTTTTATCCCCTTTTGGTTTTAAACAACTGAATTACATGTTTGTCACAGCTTCAGAAAGTTTACCCACAACACAAGGTCAAAATGGAGCTTGGAGGTTTTGGGTTTATTTTGTTTTGTGGAATTCCACAATGGAAGTTACAACAGCCACTACGTATTTCCCTTAGATTAAACTAATATAGAACTGGGTAATTTTGTATGATATTGTCATTAATCCCTGTAGTAATTTTTCAAGCAACACAACACCTTTGAGTATCTCTAGAACACACACTTATTTTTAAGAAGAAATTGTGCAACCTAAGGCCACATCAATGAAAATATATCCTCCAGAAATATCCATCAATTAATATTTTTAAAATAAAAAAAAAAGTAAGTAAGAAAGATCCCTCCTCAGTTGGCCTATCTACACAACATTTAATCTCTTTTCATAATTACCTGATGTTCTACTTCTTGAAGCAGGGTTTCCAGAAGTTCAGTTTCTTGAGTAAGTGATGTCTTTTGACCTGTTTAAATAAAAGATGTTGAAAAACCCCTAAACCACATACTCAATATTTCTTAAGAAAGTGTACTTTTCTTTTTTTTTATTTCCACCTGGAAGCTGCCCCAGAACATACTAAAGTAAAGGATTTCTACATGTACCAAGGCTGATTGAGAAAGCATTTGAAAAACAAGTCTACATTTTTAATTAGAGCTGTACTGAAGAACTCATTTGAGGTTAAGTCAGTAACTAAGCACCCTGTGTCCCAGAAATGAGAGGTTTGTTGTTCTGGGGTGCTTTTATGGACAGAAAGAAAAGCAGGTTTGACTCTTATCCAGACAAGCCCCTCTCATATCAAAATTACACTAAAAGGAGTATCTATTACAAAGATGTATTTTCAAACTTATCAAATTAGAAAGATGCACTTCTTGACCAACAAAACAGATGAATTTAAAGCACTTTAGTTGAAAGGTGCTAAATAACTTCCAGCTAGATGGGAATGCTTCCCAAGTTATTATATAGGAGTTTTTAACAGAATATGATCAGGTTATGTTGAATTTAGAACTTACCACAGTAACTACATCATTAACCAAAAGCTTTGCTGCAGGTGGAAGTTTTCAGCCAGCAGTGAACTTGCTCAACACCACAGCGTGGAAGGAGTCACCCTCCAGGGAAACAAAGTTTCTCAGTGGATTTACACATTGTTAATACATTTCTCCTCCTCCTCACAGAGGCCAATACCCACCCATGAGAGTGATGAGCTTGTTCTTGAGCTGGGTGTCCAGGCGGGCGATCATCATCTCCACGGCGTTGCGGATCTCGCGCACGCGCTCGTCCTTGGCGCTGCGCACGGCCTCCACGTTCCGCTCCTGCACGGGGACAAAAACCTTCACACAGCTGCATCTCCCACTCAGTCACACCCTGGCTCCACTCTCTCACACCCCAGAAATGCTTAAATGCCTCTAAATCCCCTAAGAGGGAAGATAGGAGTGCTGTTTTTGATGAGCTGCATTCCTGGAGATTTCACTGGAACCCTCAGAGTGCCCAAACGTTGAATGGGAAGCTGAGCAACATTGATCACACAGGGATTTGTCACGTGGGGATTCTTTAGAATCAGACCTGTAAATGCAGCTGCCAGTTTCTCTTCTGCAACTTGAACAACACAGAAAAGTGGTTTATTCTTTGTGGTAACAAGAATAATGTGATAAAACCAGAAAAGTTCTGTGGTAACAATAATGGATAAAACCAGCACCCTTCTCCCTGCCAGGGTAAGGCCACAAACTCTCAGCATTTTATCACCACACTTGTGTTTATAAAGTCACATCTGAGCTGGAGAAGAGCAAAACTATCAGTGCATGTGGCAAACAAGCACCTGAACAACAGGCAAAAATCATACAGAAAATGGCTCAAAAAATTCCTGATTTTATGTGCACAAAGACTACACATCATAAATGTAACTGAGCACAAAAGTAATCCTTCCTGGGATACAAGAAACTGCATCAAATCGCTGGAATTCCCACTGAAACTGCCCAAGCTGAACGTGTCAATATTCAGATTTTTGACATGTTTACCCCACAGGGAAGAAAAAGGAGGTGCACAAACATCTCCAACTGGTGAAATGCTCATCCTGCAGGCTCAAATACATTTACAGCTTATTATCCTAATGAAAGGAAAATAAGCTCTAGAATAAAGTATTTTTGTACTCATTTAGCATGACAGAACACACTTTAAGTGTTGACAAAAATGTATCCTTCACAGAAGTGTGCAACTCCAGCTTTTTAAACAGCACACCCCAAAAGAAAAATTCTGTTACCTAACTCTAAACCAGAACTGAGAATATTTTGATCTTTCCACATCATACCAAAAGAGTCAAATGAAAAAACAAAAAGGTCTCTCTATGGGATAACCTCACCACCTTCTAACAGTTATCCTTTGCCACTGTAGAACTTTCTTACCACTTCCTGCACCAAACTGATCAATTCCATGAGTCTTCTCCTCAGCTTTGCCACTTCTTCATTTACTTTTGTGACGTGCTGCTCGTAGATTTCTGCCAGTGGTTTAAAAGTATGTCCTCCATGCTGTTCAAAGAGAAAAAGGGGGAGGAAGAGGAGGTGGTGGTGAATAATAAAGCATCTCTTTTACACTTTATACCACTCCTATTAAATTCCTGAAAGAGAAGGGAAGAAAGCCTACGAGTGTATCACTCATTCTGGAAAAGTTCCAAAGCAGATTGCATGTAGGAAGTCAGTCTTTCACTCCCCTTTGTAAGAAGTCATGAATTTGGCTCTCATTCCATCAAAGCTTCCTGTCAGGAGTTATTTGGAGTCTCAAGAGTCCTCCAAAAATAAACTGCTTCATTCACTGTGCAATCCTTTACCAAATCAAATATTAATAGAAGGTTTATTTTTATCATTATTATTATTATTAAAACACCCTTCCCAAACAAAGGCAGCACACTGTTAACCACTTACATTCCAAACAGCAACAGCTGTTTCTCCTTGAATACCCAACTGGACAGATAAACACTGATGCATTTAATAGTTTTGGAGATTAGAGGCCAGGACAATTAAATAAACAACAAGTGTTATCTGAGTTTTCTGAGCAAGGCTTCTTCCTTTGCCCACAAAACTCTCCCCACCACACAGAACTTGTCCAAAACATCATGAAGTTTATAACAAGGAAGGTAATTCTGACCTGCTTTTGGCAGAAATTCAATTTCCTTCTCTAATTATGAACAGAAAGTATCATGTTTCACAAGCAGTGTTATTAAATAACACATACACCTAAAACTGCAGTATTTGCATGGCAATCCAAGAGCCACAACAGCAGTTTCACAGCATTTCTTGTTCTTCAAAACCACTGTCAGACACAAAGTTTGAAGTCCCTCACACCATGTGCATCTCCCCTTACCATTCCTCCCCAAAGTGCACACTGGTGGCAGATACACTTCTTGCAGGTCCAGCAGAAAACACTGAGCTTCTCATGATGGTTTTCACACCTTAAACAAAAAAATACACATATCACCCACAGAAAATAGCTATGAATTTTCCACAAACTCAGTTAAACATTTTCACTTGTTTTGCTACACAATCCTGCAAGCAAAGCATTAAACATCTTTTGCAGGATGAACAGCTGTAGTCAATAAAAACCTTTTGTAAGATAAACGTTGCTTTTAGTATTCTCTCCAGAAGCATTTCACAGATACAGAGAGTACATTACTAAAATTAGCTCCTATAATCCAAACCACAAAACACTTGATGCAAAGAACACTCAATTTACTTGTCCTTTTCATTCTCTTCATGCTTTGTGAGGCTGCAGAGCTGAAGTGTGTCCAGCTGCTGTGTGACCTCCTCTGCCCAGCGACAGTTGACAAGCTCTCGGAGCTGCAGGGGGGCTCTGCAAGAAGGATGGCACAGTTTGAGCAGGAGTTTGGCTCCAGGAGCAAAAGGAGAAGCACTGAAGTGAGTTCAGCTCAATTCTACATTACCAGAAGAGTCACAGGTAAAAAAGAGCAGAAACTGGACTAGTTATTCCAAGAGGAAAAAAAAATTAAGTCAATTTGATCATTTAGGGAGAGGTGGGAACTGCAGCCTGCAATGATACACAGAATGGCTGCACAGGCACATCACACAAACTACAGGCATAAAAAATGGACATTTTCACCCTGAAAACTGAAGCTCCTGGGCTCTGACTTTTGAAAGAAGAATATAAAGAGGAATTCCCTCTAGTTACTCCTGTTACACCAGCTACGTGCACAGCAGTGTTATGTGGGAAGAACAAAGATCCTGCTTAGCTTGTCACAAAAGTAGAAGGCATTTTAGAAGAAGTATTATACCAGGGCAAATTTTTATTGAAACTGCAGGCAGGTCTGAAAAAAAATTAAAGCTTATAAATTTAGTGCAACCTGCACTGAAAAAGAGATTGATCATAACAGGACAATCCACCCAATTCCTGATATTAAAAATACCTTACCTACAATGAGGGCACTGAGCTCTTTGTTCAGTCAGCCAACGCTGTGATGGAAAAAGGAGAAACCTTTTTAAACAGACTGGAATGAAAGAACTGCAGGCAAATACATTCTATCATTAATTAGGAGTTACTTCATTTTTATTACAGCTTTCCTATATTTTTCCCTGTTAAGCAAATTTTCAATTTAACTGTTCAACCACTTAGTCACAGAAGAACCTGCTATTTGTGTCTCAGTAACAAGCAACCACCTGTCTTTAGATGTCAGAGATGCTTTAGTTAAAATTATACAGAGAATTTTGAGGTACCAAATATTGCATTAGAAACCACCCACCTGGCAGATTCCCAGAGTCTTAGACTAAAGAGCATGTTTCAATAAAGGAAAGGAAAAGACACCACAAGCATCTTTTTCAGAGTCTAATTAGTCTTCGAGGTAATTTATTTCTTCCTCTTGAGTTATTTATAGACAAATTAAATACCTGAAGTTCAATGATCAAATCCACAAGGAGCCTGTAAATGTTTCTCTTCCAGAAAGCTCCAGGGATAAACAGCTGAGCAAAGAACTTCACCTGCCCACTACAACTCACAAGTGTAAAAGCTCAGCAGTTGATGGGTTTATATTTGTCAGCTCTCTACTACATTTAAAGAGTCTCATGAATAATCTCTCACCACCCAGCAGCAATATGTCATCTAAAATCCTTAATATGCAGCACAAATCCTTCACCTACAGCTCTTGTCAGAGCTTCCAGAGTGAAGGATGAATGTCTGTTCTAATTTCTGGAAATACTACTGGAGGTCTGGAAACCTCAGCTGAACCTTTTGCTGCTACAGCAACACAAAACAGCATCTGGATTTGGAACTGGAGTGTGACACGCTGGAAACCACGCTCTCAACAAAGGAATGAGGATTCAGGTGCTGCCTCAGACTCCCCTGAGAAAGATTTAGCCCCACCTGATCACACCACACCAGCCTGAGAAGCATTATATTATAAAACACCTCCAGGATACACGAGGTGATGCTGTGACCTTCCCAGATGCAAAGTCAGCATCTGATTTCTGACCCAACTTTTATCTTCCATACAGGCATCACCAAGTCTCAGGAGGTGCTAAAGAAGGGATCATTGTGTGTCTCTTCCTTAAAGCAATTATTCCAGATGGTGCCTATAATTAGCACCACTGAAGGCAATGCACAGCCTTGCCTACTTCTTCCTCAGGGGTGTTATAAAAGGTTTTGAAAGGGAAACTAAAGGAGGGGAAAAAACCAAAAAAGGAATCCTTGGAACTCCAGGAAAAGAATGTCTTCATAAGCTCAGTCAGTTTTCAGTTCAAACCTTTGAAAGAACAGACTAAACCAAGCAAACTCACCCGGATACAGCTGAAACAGCAGAGCTTGGAGCAGTGAGGGCACAGGCGGGCATCCCGCAGCTTCTCCATACAAATAAAACATCGGAACACCTCGGCAATGCTCTGCAGAGGGGGATTAGCACTATTGTTAAACATGCTTCAGACACACCAGGGCTGCGTTCGTTTCCCAGGCACGGTGCCAGGTTTCTGTCCCGTTCCAAACAGCACATCTCCGAGGGAGATACAACCTGCACACCACAACTCTCCCCCTCAGCTTCTCCTACACTGCACCAGCACCTGTTTTATAACACTATTCCCTTTCTTCAAGGAATACTTTCTGTTTGACCTTTTCTCTTTTGGAGCAGGCCTTTCTGTAGCCAAGATATTTCTGCGTGTGTTCACACGGGATTGAGCAGCTGCCAGAAGAAATGGTGTTATACCTGCAGGCAGTGGACTGGCACTAAACCATTTCTAGATTATGGTAA